>OY744516.1:107865263-107900263 GCA_963556195.1 Sepiola atlantica | reverse complement strand
TGAATTTGTTAAAATTTAGCACTCATTTCTTTAAATTGCTTTCCCCAATTTGTTAGTTGTTTCTTGTATCTTGTAATTGCTAACTTTGTATTTGTCAGACTTAATTGTAATAAACTTGTCGGTGAAAGTGTAGTATAGTTAACATCTAAAAAAAAGGGAGAAATAAACATATGTACAACAAATAACTGTTACCAAACGATAGAAAAATTAATATTCTATCGACTGGCATACTTTTAAACTTTTAAAACTATTTGTAAGTTTTGTTATATCAAAATTTGTTTCGTTACTTTTACTTAACTGATTTTCCTAATCAAAATGGCGGAGCAATTTTTCTTTTTGAGCTAATCGCTAATTTCAGGCGTAAAATATATTTAAAAAGTAGGCTTACAGTACCAGTAACCATCAGTTCGAGGTGGTTTCATGTCGGATACGGGTAAGCTTTAAAAAAAATCTTTTAAGCCTGAAATTAAACGACCAGCCCCAAATAAAAATTCAACATACATTTTGATTGACGGGAAAAAAATCACTAATTCGAGAAAAATATCATTAAAGAACTAAGACTCTTCAATACAATTTTATCTAAACTATCTTAAAACATATTTAATTAAAAAAAATATAATTAACCCGCCTATAAGATCTTATTCGATAAATTGATCGTTGATATGCCGTAAAACGCCCTCCAAAACATAGGAAACTGACAGATGCTAACACTCCAATACAACGTGGATCTGAGAGTAAGTATTACTAAGGGGTTGCTCCACACATTCCTAAGCTCCACAATTGAGAGCCTCATCGCTGGATGCAGTTTTGTTTTGAGGAATATAGTAGATAGAAAATGTAGATAAGGCTGGAAAAGATAAATTTGAACACAGCTAAAATTCTGTCGATTTAGGCAATTTAATCATCTCCAGAAAACTGAGGAGGAGAATCTAAAAATAGATATTTGATCAGATGTTAAGTAACTTTTGTTCAAGTAATACCATTTTCCCCACGGGAAGAACAATCATTTCTATTTAAAGACATGATTAAATACATATACTAGGAGAATAGCCGTCCCAATTAATTCCTCGAACAGAACAGTTTTGCACAACTTTTAGTTCCCTTACGAATATTAAAATCAAAATATAATGATACTAAACCTCATGTTCAGAATACTTATTCCAATTTTGAGCAAAATCTATCACATGATTTTGATTTTTAAAAAATGTCTCAAATTTAAGGTTTAAGCTTAAGAGGCCTTCAGAAGAAATTGAAATTCAGGGAAACTTGCTTAATTGGTGTCTAATGACTGTTAATAAAATTCAATGCAAATCTGAAATATTTTTATAATATGTCCTCTAAAACACTTTAAAATGCTCTTAAGAAAATGGAATTTTGGGAATATTTATTGATTGATGGCTTATACTTTTTTTAATATCTGAATTTTCTCTCAGAATATCCACACACTCTTTGCCCCTATTTGAAAAAAAAAACTAAATTACACTAAATATAGCCAACATTTTCCACCCTCACGTTAGCAGTTGTGTTCCAAAATTTATAATGATCGGTTAATTAGTTTAGGAGTGAATACTATACATACAAATACACAAAGCTATTAGCCAGGCGCAGAGGTAGTAGCACCACAGGGGCACCTCAAAGACACCCAGTCATTGCCCTTGTTTTCTGATTAGGTCAATAAACGCTGTCCATCCTTCTCTCTATCTGGGCAACTCGAGGAAAGTTTTTTGTCACTAAGTCTCACATGATAAGTCTGGACCACTCTTGTCCCGACAGGTTGAGGGTACAGGTTAGACAGCTTGTCTGGCTGCTGTTTCCAACTGGTAGTGCAGGAGTCAAAACTCTTAGGTAGCGCTAAAAACGGCTGCTCCATCAACAGTTGTATAATATCGTAGGTAACTGTACATACCATGTCGCGCATGGAAAGGAACCTTACAATTATTCCGATGGACTTTCCAGAGGCCACTACCCCCATGAATCAAGTCTCAACTAATGGTCTGGATATATGAGCTTATTGGCACCAAACAAGCACCCACTTTGTCCCCCACTCTATCTAAAACCAAAATGACAATACAAAGAAAAAGAAACAAACCTAAACCAGACACTCACCAAAAAACATATTCGCCTCCGCCCTTGAGGTTAGCATTCACAAATATCCGGGAGCGTAGAACCAACATCAATGACTTATAAACTTTTCTCGTAGTAAACTCCCCGGATATCCTAGCACAAATTGAAACAAACCTACAATCCTCAATCTCCTCACACCATTTTGACATGACTGAATACATCCCATTCTACCGTAAAGATTCTGACAAACATATGCACGGGCTAGTAGTTTATGTTCGGAACACCCTCCCTCTGACTGGAGAACATAGGCTAGAATCAGATGACCAAGCTTACATGTGATTTACATTAACCTTACAGCACAGCGTTAGTTACTTATACTTCTTATATCGTTCTTTTTCGACACAGGGCTGTACCCTGCTTAATTCTGTCTCTGAAAGTATAGATACATCAGCCTCACTTGATTCGAGTGCACAAATACATGTATTTGGAGATTGTAATGCACATCACCATGACTGGCTTGGATTCTCCAGCTATACAGGCGCAGCTGGTATCTCCATGTATAATTTCTCTATAGCGCACTCCCTCTCACAGACTGTCACTTTCCCAACCCGCCTTCCTGATCATGTGACCCAGCAAGCCTCAGTTCTCGACCTGTTCTTGAGTTCACTGCCTGAGGCTTGTGTGACAAGTGCCCATAGCGACTCGGGAAAGCTGATCACCTTGTGGTATTATTGATATCACCCTAGAATCTCGTCTCAAAGCTGATGAGCCGTTGCTCAAAACAACGAGAAACTACAAGCAGGCTGATTGGAAATCCATCAGAGATCACATCAGTAACGCCCCATGGAGTGAAACTTTTTCTCTCCCTGTTGATCAGTGCGCAAATTACGTAACCAAATGAGCCAAAGAAGGCATTGAAGTACATGTCCGCATGCGAAAATTTTACAGCAAGCCACACTCTCCACAATGGTTCACCTCGAAATATTCTATTGCAAAAAGGCAGCAAGCATTCAGATAATTCGGCCGTCATAAGTCAACTACAAATAGACAGAAATTTATAAGGGCATGGTAAAATTGTAAGGCAGTGATAGGTGAAGCAAAACGAAGCTATACAGAGATGCCCAGAAAACGTATTCAGTCACAGAAACTAGGTACTCATGATTTCTGGAAAATCGTCAATGGTGTGATGAACAATGGACAATCAACAATTCTCCCACTATCAAACCACAATAATCTTGTTTGCACAGCAACTGATAAGGCTGAACTACTTGCCCAACATTTCGCCTTAAACTCCACTTTGGACTCCGTAAACCACTCCCTAAATTCTCATTGCGGACTGAAGCCACACTTGATGCCTTGGCCATCACCCAATCTCATGTCAGGGACATCATAAAAACCTTGACACCTCCAAAGCATGTACGCCTGATTTTATACCAGTAAGAGTAATAAAGAAATGTTCTGCTGAACTGGTTCTGTTCTCTCGAAACTATACAACAAATGCTTTGCCGAATCTTGCTTCCCTAATAGCTGGAAAATTGCCTCTGTGGTACCAGTCTTCAAGAATTCTGGAGATAGAACTGATCCTCAGAATTATCACACCATCAGTATACTCCCTCCTTTGGCCCAAATCTTTGAATATTTAACAATCTAGTGATAGTCCGGCACCTCTTTAACGCTAAACTTCTTTCTGACCATCAGTATGGATTTAGGCAAGCACGGTCGAGTGCGGATATCCTATCTGTCATCTCTGAACGCATATACCATACACTAGATAAGGCAGATGAATCTAGGATGTTAGCACATGATATATCCAAAGCTTTTGACAAAGTCTGACATAAAGGGATTCTCATAAAAATTAATTCATATGGTATTACTGGACAAATATTTAATATAATTAAATCCTTCCTAACCAAAAGAAAGATCCAGGTTGCCCTCGAGGGGCGTTCACTAAAATAACATGACATAAATGCAGGTGTACCCCAGTGATAGATCCTTGAACCATTATTGTTCCTGATTTTAATAAACGACCTCCCTGATGACATTGTGTCTGAGATGGGTATATTTGCTGATGACACCACGCTCTACTTTAATCATGTGGGCAAAACGGACGCGATCATATCCGAGGCAATGGCTGAATCCTTAGAAAGTGATATCCAGTCTGTAGTGAAATGGGGTCATAAATGGATGGTAACATTTGATGCTGCTAAGACAAAGCTCCTTTCCGTCAACAACTACAAGAAAACTCTTCAACCACCGATTGCCATGGCAAATAACACCCTACCTGAGATTTCAACATTCAAACTCCTAACATTAACTAACTAACTCGACCTAACATTAACAGGTAACATGAATTAGAACAAATACATAGACGACATTGCCAAAGCTTCTGCCAAGAAAGTGGGCTCCCTCTACTGTGCTAGAAAACTTCTCACACCTGAAAGTATCCTATCTGTCTACAAAGCCACCATCTGCCCATGCATGGAGTATTGTTGCCACATCTTGGCTGGTGCGCCATCCACAGTCTCTCCCTCTTAGACAAGGTCAAACAAAGAGTCGCTAATCTTATAAGTCCCTCATTATCCACCAAGCTCCAGCCCCTGTCCTATCACCGCACTGTTACATTCTTGTGCGTGTTTCACAAGTAATTCAATGGAATGTGCTTCGATAAACTTGTTGCTCTCGACCTACCCAGCAATAAGTTAAATCCCATCCATTCACGTTGGGGTTCCCCAGATGACGGAGAGCCTTCTACTCCAATAGCTTTTTTCCTCGTGCTGTCAGCCTTTGGAACTCTTTCATTGCTCCCTGTTTCTCCGACTGTACCGACACGCAGAAATTTAAAACTAATGTGAACAAGCATCTCGCTGCACAGCTCCCAATTTAGGATGACCTCCAAAACTTTCACCCTAAATCTCAGTAGACCCTTACGTCTAAAGTGGCTGATTGCTTTGTTTGCGTTGAACTATATTAAAAAAACAAAAACAAATAAATAACATACGAAAACGAATACTAAAATAAATCGGCTCAGCGTAACCGAGCGGCAAATAACATACGTCCACAAAGATATCCAGAAGCTTAACACTTAATTAACAACTATAAATGAATTACTCGTCATTAAAACTATTGAAATAATACATAACGAAATCTCCTCAAAACTAGTCTCTTACAAACGATTAAAATTAAAATTGAAAATCATCAAAAAATTAAGCAACCTCTATCCAGGAATAATATTTCTACCCGATGCTTAACCGAAATACGTAAACCTCTTAAATACTTAAATGAACGAACAACCAAAAACAAAGGCCCTTAACTGTCACCTTTACCAAAAATATAAACAAAACTATAAAAAAGAACGTGCAATCTTACATCAACAAATACAAGACCTAAACAACAAAAACGAAATAACAACCCGTCCATAACATCGGCGATTTACAAAAAGCAGAAGTAATAAACAATCGCTTTAACGCCAAACATAGAAAGCTCACACCCGACTTAAAATAAGCAGCTAAAGTTCTCTTTAATAACCCCAACATGACAATCCGCATCTGACACAATGCAAACATTTACGTCATCTATTAGATAAAGGGAAGTTTTCTGTGTCTGTGTGTGTGTGTGTTCTCAGCTAAAAGTTAAAAACAACTACGAAACAAATAGCCACAAAGTTGGTATATTCTCGATCAGCGTTGAAAAGCAACAAGAAAAAAATCATAATAAAAGATCATCAAAACACAACATCGTCAGGTCTTTAATAAGGCTCGCATTAATAAATATATATAACCATATACACATACTTAACTTTATATAAAAATAGATTGTACTATTGTATAGCAGGAGAAAACAACATAATAAACAGATCCCCGAGCTAGGTTTTAATTACTCTGTTGTGAGACAGATTGGAGTTACCTAGACGCTTCTCTCTCTCTCTCCCTCTCTCTCTCTCTTTCTCTCTTTCTCTCTCTCTCTCTGCCAATAGTAATGAACGTGATGGTTTGAAATTAAGAGGATTAAATAGTCCTCTCAATACATTCATAGCAAGAACTCGTCTAACTACAATCACAGCCGAGAACTTTCCTTTCTGTCTCTCTCCTTACCAAAAACAAAACGAAACTTCTATGAACAAAGTGTTTTTTCTAGAAGATCCCATCTGTGGAACAAGATACCACAAGACTGCTTCCCAACCGACTACAACATGGTTGTCTTAAAGTCTAATGTTAACAAATACTTGTTGAGCCGTTCTCTTGGATAATCAATTCCTCTTATGTAATCTTTTGCCTGTCCCACCTATTGTTTCCAATCTTCTCATGGTGGCGATCATCGTCCAACTGACAATCTCTTTAACCCTTATCCTCGAATGGCACCGGGGCCTTGATAAGTTGTGACTCATCAGTAAAAAAGGCCGTGTCTGTTAGTTGGTTGCTTTGCCCATCTTTTTCTTTTACTTTTTAGTCACAACTTATCAAGGCAAAGAGCCACTCGAAGATTAAACTTAATGGCACGGAATTATTGTTAGCCGAGAGATGGAGAACACTATGGAAGTACTGACATTGATCAAAGGTATTAATTGCGTTTGATTACTTATGGGGGGTTTATGAAAAGAATTTGTTGACATTGTATTTGAAGAGGACTAAAGTGTAATCAATGGCGAAGCAGTCCCGCGGTAATGCGTTCCACAGGCGGGAAGCCATTGAAAAAAAGCTTTGTCTATGGAAATTTCGCCGGATGCTAGGCACTTGGAGGGAGAACCGAAAATCACTTTCCGTTGCGGTAGAAGGCGAGTTCTTGCTGTGAATGTTTACAAGGAGGCTCCAAAGATTGGAGCTCAGTCGAGCACTTTTCAGAGAGAGAGAGAGAGAGAGAGAGAGAGAGAGAGAGAGAGAGAGAGAGAGAGAGAGACTAGCAACATCTCTTCTGTGAGAAAGGGGTTGTAAAGATCATCCTCCACACTATGTTCTGGAGTCGATTTTGTATTCTGTCAAGCCAGAAAAGAGTGCTCTGTGCGGCACTACCTTTCCAGATGTGGCAGCAATATCTGACTCTTATATAGGTCTATCACGCTTACGTTAGACAGAGTAGTTTCATCATTAAACGCGCAGATTGAATGGACGCATGTTTCTTGTCATTAACTTCGTTACTCGTTTCTATCGTTTGTTTTCAGACATTTCCCACCAACTCTTGTTTTTGTCGAGCATCGCAGTGAAATAAACGCCATATTTACGAATCTTTAACAATTCCTATCTACTTCTGTATTCCTCGTTTTTTTCTTCTGTACGACATCCTAATTTGTGTTGAGGAGGAATCAAGGAAGACATCGTTAAAGTTGCATTATGGAAGGAGAGATAACGATCCATTGTTGCTATCTGTTACGTCAATCACACTTCTCCCTTCCATTCATCGGAAAATAATTCCTGCAGCCATCTTTCTTTTTTTTCCGTTTGTTTCTTTCCTTTCTTTTCATTCAATTTCTTTTCCTTCTTTTTTGTTTCCTTTCCTTTCATATTTATCTTTTCTTTTCTTCTCTCTTGTTTTAATTGATTTTATTTTCATTCTTTCTTTTCTTTCTTTTCTTTTTTCTTGTTTCCTATTTTGTTTCCTTTCTTTTCTCTTTTGTTCCTTTCTTTTCATTTCTTTCTTTATTTTATACTTTCTTCTTGTTTCTTTTTTCATTATTTTTTCTTTTTCTTTCTTTTCATGCTTTTCTTTTCTTTCTTGTTTTCTTTTTAGATTCTTTTTTCTTTCCTTTCTTTTCATGTTTTCTTTCTTTTTCTTCACTTGTTTTAATTTCTTTTATTTTCATTCTTTCTTTTCTTTCTGTTTTTCTTTTTCATGGTTTCTTTCCTGTTTTGTCCATATCTTTTAGTTTCTTTAATTTCTTCTTTTTTTGTTTTCTTTTTCAATCCTTTTTATTTTCTTTATTTTCGTCTTTTTCTTTCTTTTTTGTTTCCATTTTTACATTCCTGTTTCTTTTCCTTTCTTTTCATCCTTTTTCTTTCTTTTCTTTTCTCTTGTTTTGACTTATTTTATTTTCCATCCTTGTTTTTTTCTTTTCAGTCCCCCTGTTTTCATTTTTCTTTCCTGTTTTCTTTTCTTTTCTTCCATTCGTTTTCCCTTTTCTGTTTTTAAAACTCCTTTCAGTATGTTTTCTTTCTTTTGTTGTCTTTATTCAGATTTTCATTGAATTTGATCTATAGTCATTAGTCAGCAATTAAGCAAGATTCCCTGAATTTCAATTTCATCTGAAAAATCCTTAAGCTTAAGCCTGAAAATTTAGGCATTTTCTCGAATCAAAGTAATCTAATGTATTTTGAATAAGATTGAAATAACGATTCTAGACATAAGAGTTAGTATCATTATATCTAGATGTTAACCTTCATAAAAGGGACATAAAAATAGTGCAACATTGTTCTCTTCGGGGAAATAAATTAAATCCGTCCCAGAACGAGTATACTTCTAGTGTATATAGTTTCAGGATAAAAAAGGTTGTGAAGTTTTTCAAAACAAAGGGGGGGGGCGGAACAAGAACGGTTATACTTAAAATGCGTCCATTTGTTAAACTTAAGCGTGACAGGCCGATAAACTGACAGACAAAGCCTCTTATAGATATCTACAATAAGATACGTCCATTCAACCTGAGCGTTTACATATGACTAACAAATTAACGGAATATCAAACTAATGAAATAACAGACTAATGTTATAACAGAATAACAGCCTAATAAAATAACAAACTAATGTAATAACGGAATAGCAGACTAATAAAATAACACACCAATGTTATAACGGAATAGCAGACTAATGAAATAACACACCAATGTAATAACAGAATAACAGACTAATGGAATAACACACTAATGTAATAACAGAATAACAGCCTAATAAAATAACAAACTAATGTAATAACGGAATAGCAGACTAATAAAATAACACATCAATGTAATAACGGAATAGCAGACTAATGAAATAACACACTAATCTAATAACAGAATAACAAACTAATGGAATAAAACAAATACACAGACAAAGGAACAACCGACGTATGAAATAATGGACTAACAGAATAACAGAATAACAGACTGACGGAAATATAAATCCTTTCCTATTAGCATCAAGATTAAAAATGCGTTGTTGTAAATGTTGGTTGGTGATTAAGTTCTCGCCGTTTTTTTAGGGTGGGGGGGATCTATTGTGTTTTCAAATTTTGTAATTTATTTTTTTCGAGAATTCTACTTTGAAATCATCTTGTAATTTATTTTGTTTCTATTTGTTTTTCGAATTAATTCAAGTTAATTTTTGTTTATTTTCAGATCATTAAATGAAACGTCAAGAAAATTAAATATTTTCAACACTTTCTTTTTGGCTTTTATTGTTTTTTGCTTTCTGATTTCTACCAAGCAGGTATTGAAGATTTTGTTGAAAGTTGGGAAGAAGTTGTAAACCGAAACCACGAGGGATTTGGCTTTTTGGCCAGGATCAAAGTGTGGTATCTGTCCGATGGATACTACACCCTATAGACCGGTATCGTCTTGGCCTTCAGGGCTTGATTTACACCGGTCTGTGGGTTTGTCCTGCGCACTTCTAGGTGGTCCACTCTTCCAGGCTTTGCCTTCTCACCCTTTGAGAAGGGGTTAGTTTATTGCTAATTGCCTGAGGCGCCCCTACCGGGGAATGTCGACGGTGCTGCCCAGGCATTTTTTGAGGGTCACAGGTGCTCTTCTTCTAGAGTGCTGACTTATCAAATCCCACTTTCCGACCGTGTGTCACATTTTACTTTGTGGGAGGTAGATAAATACCTTAAAAAAAAATGGCGGAATCTTAGTTGCCATCCCAATATTTTAATTTGACACGTGACATTCCGACGGACAGACTAATAGAACCTCTTACAATAACACGTGAGCGTCTTTAACATCCAGCGCCGAAATAAGAGAAAGTAGACAATGTTTTGAAAAAAAAAATACATATAAATAAAAACCAACATCGAAATAATTAAATGGAAATAAAGTAAAAAAAAAAATTATTTGATTGATAAAAAGAAAAATAACGAACGGTAAATGCATTAGAAATGATGAATACGTATGCGTGATGATGTTCACAACACTGAAAGAATTGTCCACGCATGCGTAGTGCTATCAAATTTATACCGGAAGCATTCCTTACTATTTTATGCAAACTAATTTTTGTTTTTCTCTGAATAAAATTAATCAGTCGCAGAATTTTGTCTCTTTTAGAACGATTCCTTCTCTCGCTTGTTCGACTTCATGTTTTTCTTTTGCCGGAACAGGAAAGACACTCGAATAAAATATTCACATTGCGACTCCTCGTTGCTTCTTCCTTGAGGTCGATTTCTTAAAACGGAAGTTGAATAATAAAAAAGAAAGAAAAACGAAATATAAGAACGGAGAAAATTTTCAATCATTAATGAATGCAGCTATAGGTTTAATTTTGGAATTTATGCCGAATTCCTGTGAACACTCCAAAAGTTATTAACGCGGAGTCGCATTACGTCGTGTTAGTTTGCGTTTGCGGGAAGGATACGGACACGAACCATGGAATTAAATATGAGTTCGGATCCTATTAGATACACACTGTCTCTATTATTCCATTAGTCTGTTATTCCATTAGTCTGTTATTCTGTTATTCCATTAGTCTGTTATTCTGTTATTCCATTAGTTTGTTATTAATATATGTAAAGGTTGAATGGACGAATCTCTATTTAGATGTGTCCAATCAAATTGCACACTAAGCCTCTTGGGAAAGGATCGATTACATAACCCCTCTCTTCCACCCATGGTAAAACAGCAACTTGTGTTCAATTAATCTTATAAAATGGATCGATTACAATAGACAGAAAATAGCCACTTGAGAGAGGAGACACCATTCTTGCTGGAGAAAGTAATGTCCTCTTCAGATGAAATACATTATATACAATAAATATTATTTTTGCAATTTTATGACTCTAAACACACACACATATGCGTAGTGCTCCCTCCTTGGGGGAGATAATACTCTCTGAAGCTTATTAAATTTATAAAAAATAAATATAGTTTATTCATCTTTTTTATTAAAAACGACAATAATTATCTAAAGCCCTTTTAACGGCCTAACACTCTGATAGAAATATGAAAAGCTTAAAAGCGAGGCAATAATGCAAAATTTCACCCTCTTGTTTTTGAATATTAGATATTAAATACAATTATTCATATATATATATATATATATATATATATATATATATATATATATATATATATATATATATATATAGTAAGCAATAAAAATATATATGGCAATCAAGCTACACAGAGGTTCCCGCGTTTCATCCCCGGGGGAAATCGTCAGGCTAAATGCATTTAGCCTGACGATTCCCCCGGGGATGAAACGCGGGAGCCTCTGTGTAGCTTGATTGCCATATATATTTTCATTGCTTACTACCCAGCTCTACTTACGTATCGAGCACTGTTGAAGTAAATACTGAAAACTGATTTACAAAAAAATAATATCTCCTTATAATATTTTATGAGGATACATGAAGTACTAATATATATATATATATATATATATATATATATATATATATATATATATATATATATATATTGCTTTCCGTAATATTTTCATAGACACATTCCGTTTTCTACCTATTTAAAAACTTTCCTTTAAATCTTTTTCTTTTTAAACACATTAAACTCTTTTTCTTACAATTTTTAAATTTTCAAATTTATGCTAACCAGTAATTTATTATTTCACTAATTTTTCTCCGAAGAAAAGAGCTTATCTTTAGAAAATCCATGGATTAAAGATAATATTTTTTATTTTTCTTGCTTGAATATTTAATAAAGATAGTAATTTATCCAATTTTATTTTCATCATTTATTTTTTTCTTATATAAATGTTCTATCTAGAATATCGAACATTCCCTTATCACTATAGGATCTAAGAAAACGATAAACTATTTATCTTTGTATCTTCATTTATTTATTTATTCATATATATATATATATATATATATATATATATATATATATATATATATATATATATATATGTTCACAAAAATATTCCTATATCTATCCCATTATTCTTTATAAATTGAGATATATCAGGATTCTCTAATGTTGGAAACACACACATATGCCAGGTTATCTCCCCTTTTGAAGATTAAATACTCTTTGAAGCTTACTATATTCGTATAGCTGTCACGACGGCCGCGTAGATTGTAGTGTTTGATAAAAGTCAATGAGTCCAGAGTTCAGATCGCACGACTGACGAAACAGTTATATATAGCTACACAGATAATTTTTAGTTAACATGAAGTATATGTCTGTGGATATGAAATATTCATTAAAAATTATAATATATATATATATATATATATATATATATATATATATAGCTTTACAAAATAAATAAATAAATAATAAACTAATATATCTTTTCGTTGTGATGAAAGGGAAAACATATCTTGGTATATATATATATATATATATATATATATATATATATATATATATATATATTCACAAAAATATTCCTATATCTATCCCATTATTTCTTATGAATTGAGATATATCAGGATTCTCCTACATTAGAAACACACACACACATGCCAAGTTATCTCCTCTTTGGAGATTACATACCCCCTGAAGCTTAATATATTCGTAAGCGATAAATAGGGATTATTTCTCCTTTCTTTCGTATAGCTGTCACGACGGCCGCGTAGATTGTAGTGCTGGATACAACTCAATGGTGTCTGGAGTACAGAGTTCAAATCGTGCGACTGGCGAAACATATATATATATAGCCACACTGATGATTGTTATTTTACATTAAACATATGTCTGATGATATTAAATATTTATAATATAATTAATATATATATATATATATATATATATTAATTATTAAAAATAATAATAAGCAATTAGAACCCCATACAATGCATTTTAGTTTTATTAACTTTTTTTTTTCAATTTAATTTTCGAAGATATACTTCATCAGAATTACTGAATTTCAAAATAAAGATATATAAAAATACCTTTCTTTTTTGTTTTTTTTTGTTTTAGCCCTCATCTTGTTTTTTGGTGTCATCATCGAAATTCGTTTATCAACATCGAACTGATAACACCAAAAAACAAGATGAGGACTAAAACAACAAAAAAAGAAAGGTATTTTTATATATCTTCATTGCTTTCTATGTATCTAGATCTATCTCTTTATATATAATTAAGGAGAGCACCTTCATGTCTGCCCCTCAAAACGAAAAACACTAAGGAGTTTACCTTAAATACAAGTGTATCTACATGTATAATTTGCATGTAAACACAATGGAAGTAGTTTTGCGTATCTAGCTGCCACTTAAAGGAGCAAATGGCACTCTTAGAACATGTTAAACAATGAAATTAATATATTGATATGATTAGATTAAGAGTATATGCGTATATCTGAATAGGTTAATAGGATATACATCTAACTGACTACATAAATGTTGCTGTTTTAAGTTAACTCTCCTTAATATGATGTTGCGTATAGTGGTATCCCACACTTTAAACCAGACTCTGCTAATATATATATATATATATATATATATATATATATATATATATATATATATATATATATATATATATATATATTTGTAAGTTCTTATTAAAGATGTATATTTAGGCATATACTCTTTATAATATCTTAAATATTTCCAATTGCAAGCCCGATGAAGTTGTATTACAGGATTCAGAACATATGTACTTTATAATTGAATTCCAATGACCACGAGAAAAATCAATCCAAAATAATAATTTTTATCTTCAACTTAATTTATTTTCATATTTCGGCGAATACCTGCATGGGGTTTGTTTGTCGGAGGAATTAACCCCTGACAAACAAATCCCTTTTAATATATTTTATTTTTTCATTTTTCATTTTTATTTTATTTTTTTTAACAATTAAACATTTTCTTACGCACGTTTCACAGCAAGATAAAGGGAAAACTTTGCTGATCATCAGAGCGAGGCGTTCATTTACCGATAATAAGAACATATATTATTCCAGAGACAAGAGAACAGAAAATGGGAAAAATCCAAGACTTGACCTATATATATATATATATATATATATATATATATATATATATATATATATATATATATATATATATATATATATATATATATATATATATATATATATATATATCTATCTATATATATATATATATATATATATATATATATATATATATATATATATATAGAACAGTTTTTAAAAATTATATTCCAATAACTATGGTTTGTTTTATTACTTTTATTTTTATTTTTTTCACATTTCCAAAAATTCCAAATTTCTGTGAGATATATTTAACGGTCCGTTTCATTTGTGTTGTGCCAAACAACATTTGTATGTCAATATCGTCTCTGCAACACTACAAAATCACCAGAAAAAAGTTCACAAATAATAAGAGTTCTTAGATTAAAGTGTCTTGAAAAACACCCACATCATATATCAGTTTCATTTTAAGGTGAAAATAAACAAAAGAACAAACAATTTTTTTAGAGCAAACACTCACGCGTGTGCGATCAAACTAATCTGCCATTTTGATTTTTTTTTTCGTTCAAAGCTAGTATCTCCTAAAAGAATTAGTGCGATCAGTTTAAAAAACTTTAATTTGGTAATATTTGCTAAAATATTTAATATGCACTATAATTTATTTATAAGTTCTAGTTTCTTTGAAGTTAATTTTTTTATTTATTAAAGTTACCTGAATGTTTATGGTGCGAAACTCATTTAAGCAGATCATTATAGAGCTAGTCTCATTGTGTCAAACCGTCCATTCAATCAACTATTAAAAAACTTTCTTCTATATAAGTGTTTATATGGAATGTATATAGTATTTATTAGTAAACCCTTTCTAACAATATTGAGACAAGCTTACCTTCCCAGAAATTCATCACTTAAGTAGTAAGCCACTAGTTAAAATGCGAAACTGAGGGAGTTATATTCACGGCGAAATATATCCTCCATATTTAGCCAGATTACGATTTCGAAATATAGAATGGGCATTATATATTTTTTTAATTTATTTAATTTCTTAAAGTGTTCTAAGGTTTCAAAAGTAGTTTTACGGGGATCTGTACCTTAAACATTAATTTTTACTATGTTTTATTTCTAAATCGTACTATCAAGTGAATTGCTAAGACAAATATACGAATGTAAACTATTAGAGTCTTACATTAATATTTCCATCTATTATTTAGTCGTTTTTCTCCCTTCTTTTAAGTATCATTATGCTTATTAATACCCATTCACAAATATGCTTAGTATCCATCAATAAATTCATACCAACCACACATATATACACACAAACAACATAAGTATATATATACATACACATACACACACTTATATATACACTATATATATATATATATATATATATATATATATATATATATATATACATACACACACATACATGCATGCATACACCTACACATACGCTCACACACATATCGAAATATTTCTTCAGTATATGTACGATAAAAAACAAGTATTTCTTTTACTTCTAAAACTAAAAAATTAAGTGCAAATAGGCTAAAAATAATGTCAAGAAACCCAATTCACTCTAAACAATTAACGTGACTAAAATAGGAATTAGATCATTCCTGTTTATTTTTCTACGATGAAGCTTTTTTATTTGTTTATTATTTTTTTTAATTAATTTATTTTATTTTTTATTTTTATTTTAAAAAAAATCTAATATTAGCTTGTACCTACTCTTACACTTATCTATCAACATGCCTACCTGCATACATACAGTAAAAGATCCGAACGCAAATAAAAACGTACAATCAACATCTACAAAAACTCCACAAACACCACTACAGAAATGATTGTATTTCAACAGATTACAAGCCTCTAAATATTTGTGTTAAGTAATATGATATCAAAATCGTTTCCTATAAAAAGAAAACTTAACATCGAAGTTCAGTTATAATATGTTTGTACCTTTCCATTGCTTAAGGTTTCAATATAAGTGAATCGGAACTATTATGCTCAACATCCAAACCTCCGACATACATATATATGCACACATAGATACATACACACACAATATATATGTACATATCCGAATAAACAAACATACACATGCATACACCATATATATACATATATATACACACATTATTTATTTATCTATTTATTTCTTTATTTTATTTCTTCATTTATCTATTGGACATTTATTTCGCATAATATTTTAGATGATACTAGTGTTATTAGTTTATACTCCTACCAAAGGGATATCTTACTTACTATTTACCATTTCTCACCTAATTAATACAGATCGAAAAAAACCAAGATGAAAAAACCTATTTCAATTACTTATTGATATTCCCATAATCTTGCCTTCTTACTATTTTTATTATAAGTCAGATATAATTTTAATTACTTTGGTTATTTTAGATTATAAGTGATGTGCTCTATTTCTAAATGTTTTATATTGATGTATTAGTACTCAGTTATCTAGTATTAGGTTTATGTTTTTGTATTGTCAAGAAATTCTTATGTTGTTCCTATACATTAGTTACTTACATACTCTTGTT
Organism: Sepiola atlantica; assembly: GCA_963556195.1. NCBI lineage: Eukaryota > Metazoa > Mollusca > Cephalopoda > Sepiida > Sepiolidae > Sepiola > Sepiola atlantica. Next base: position 107,883,609 of record OY744516.1, on the reverse strand, counting down.
GATGAAAAGGGTTACCAGCACAGGTATTTTATATGGGTCTGTAGCGGGATAGGATGTATGCGGTTCTATGTAGGTAGTTCTTAATCACCTCCTGTCTTTTATTCAATAACTTATCTTTAGACATAACTATATTGTAGGATTCTAAAATACAGAGGTTGCATCTCTTAGCTTTGTTAGGTCTATATTTCCCTGCTCTACCTAGTATAGACCATTTTAGGTTGTATTGTATGTTTTTGCTATTTAGCTCCTTTACATGCTTAGCTAAAGTCGTAGGAATCTTTTTTGAATTTGTATTAGGTTCTTTAAAAGAGTGTATATGGTTTCGATATCTGTCCTTAAAACTACAGCCCGTCGAACCAATGTATGTTTTAATTCTGTTTTCCTCTATAACGTTACACTTATACACTATATCTGAGGTTAAACAATTCCCCTCTAAAGGGCATTCGCTAATGTTTCTACAGTTACATTGAGAGTTATTATTCGGATTCTGAACTGTGTTGGTATCCAAGTTACTATTCTTTTTGATTTTCGTGTTATTTGAGCATACTATAGTTGATGTGAAGTTTATCGAAGTTGAAAAAGATAGCTTAACTGTATTCTTATTTATAAGTTTGCCTAGTCTACTATCTCTAGGAAAATTTCTCTCGATAATTTGGTAAAATTGTCTAGGTATGTTAGTAAGGACATTTAATCTATAAGGGGGGTTGAACCATAGTGAATTTCTACGTCTGTTTTTCTTCCCAGTGTTTTTTTTTACTACGGATGGTAGATTTGTTGATCCTCTAGTGTTAAGTTTAGTACTAGGTGCAGTAATCTGCGTATTATTAGTATTTATTCTCCTATTGATTTTTCTGGGATTCCCCATAGCCATGTTATATGATATTATGTGAGGTGTATTTCTATGAGTCCCGGGATTTACATTATGCTCCAACGGGCTTACCTTTATGTAGCTTATTTTCTCATTGTATCCAGATCTGGCTAATGCTTCATTATAGTAATCTTTATTTTTATTGAATATAGTGATTCGTTAGATGATAGTTTTGATATTCTCTTAGAGATACTAGGGATTATGGCTTTCTTAATGGGTCTCGGGTGATTAGAATTAGACTCTACATAAAAGAGAGTTTGGTTTGGTTTATGATATGGTTCATATGTTCCATTGTTTAGGTCTAAGCAGATGTCTAGGAAGTTAACTATCTTATGGTTTAAGTCTATTGTTACCTTAAGGTCCAAATTGTTAAAGAAATTGTGTATATCCTTCTTAGTATTCTCTAACCTTCTATTGCCAGAGTTGACGAAGAATAGAGCGTCATCTCTGTATAAGCCGCCCCTAAGCAGTGGTAACTCTTTATGGAGCTCCTTCAAAATGTAAAGGCCGACCAAATCAGTTACCTGTGCAGAGTCAGGATGCCCCATAGTAATGTCGAAGTTATTCTCTCTATTTTTTCTTGTCCATAGTTTGTTATTATACAGACTCAAAGTTCTTCTAGCTAGTTTTATAATATCGATCTCTAGTCTAGTTATATTCGTTTCAATTCTAGCTATATCAAGGGCTTTGTCCAGAAGTGTAGGGGATATTGATGGGTAATATGCATCAATGTCAAACATGATAAACTTCCCGTTACTCCTTTGGGGGAGTTTTGTAAACCAATTTATGACTTCGTCTGACGATGTCCATAAATTGTGAGTTATCTTGGGTTTAATGGTGGGTATGATTCTATCCAATATTTTTTTTACTAATTGCCCCTATGTCCGATATACATGGAGAGATCAATCTGATGGTGTGGTTATTATTAAAATCGTCTTTATGGTCCTTTAATGTAAATCTAGGGCATTTAGGAGTATATATTTCTATGTTGTTATCTATATTGATCTTAGAACATATTTCCAAGGCCGTAGTATTGATATCGCTGAGGTTATTTACATTGGCTATTTTATAGTTTTTCAGTAGTTCCTTCATAATCAAATTATTATATGTTTCAAAGTTCATGCTATATAAGTTCATTGTTTTGTCTGCAGGTACTATTAGGTTAGGGTCATTATTTATTTTTTAAAATGCTTGGTTTATTTTATTAATTGTAGGGTTGGAGTATTTACATCTCCTTTTAAACTTCAAGTTTCCTATCATGTTAAACATGTCTTGCTCAAAATTCTCCAGAATGTTCAGTGCTGATGGACATTTACGCGTCTTGATGTTATAAAATTTGATGTACGTCTTTCCGGAAACCTCTGATAGCATATCATATTCAGGAGGGTCCACTGTGCGTATATCCGGTTGATCGATTCTCTGTTCACCCTCATGGGAAGTGTGGTGATGGATTACCTTCCAATATATATATATATATATATATATATATATATATATATATATATATATATATATATATATATATATATATATATATATATATATATTCAATTTGCAAAAGACCCCTCAATGATCATTTTATATTCATCCCATCACACCTGATGATTTTGATTGTCCCAGGATTCTCCTACATTATAAACACTAATTACACCATACCACATGCTCAGAATGGAGAACTCCGCACTGGTCTACTCCCTGAGAATCATGCCATTCACATAGCTTCCCACTACCTATACTAGAGAAAACTACGACCGAAAGTAAAAGGCTAAGGTGAAAAAGCTTCGTTTACTGTGACACCTATTTGCAAAAGGGAGGTATACAACTTCAGAACACGAAACATACCACCTGACAACATGTTTCTAGAACTGCGAGACTGTTATTAATTAATTGCTTATCTATACAGATGTATTTGCGTGTCTATGAATGTTTGCATGTATATGCATATTAAAATGAATTAATTAGTTCGTCTATTCGCGAGGGAACAAACATTACACTCTCATTTTTGCTTGCGTTAGGGGAACAAAAATAAATAGAAAGGAAAGAAGAAAGAAGAAATAATATAGAAAGAAGAACAGCAAAGAAAGTGTATCTTATCTGTATAATTTGGATTATTCAGACGGCTGTTCTCATCTTGAGTGTTATTCTCACAACGTTTCGGCCGATGTAACTTCCGACCTTCTTCAGGTGTATCTTGTCTAACTCGGTAATCTTTCTGTCGAACTCGGGAATCTGCACGGAATTTTCGAACGGAACCTTTTTATTTAATCCACGGGGGTAGCATGCTCTCGTTATGTCAACCGTGACCGGGTAGAAGTCTTCAGTAATTCGCACTTGTATTGTTAGTATCTCCCGCACTGAGGATTGACCCTTCAACCTTCAGAGGACTGCACCTAAGACTGAATTTTACTTAATACTTCATCCGTTACGCCACCGGACGCATCAATTGTAATTCTTTTTTTTGTCTCAGCAAGCAAAAATATTTTTAATATATTTATATTTTATTTATTGATTTATTTATGTTTATTTTTTTTAAAATTATATAATTTTTCTACATTATACGCGCGCTTCACATGAAAATAAAGAGAAATACATAGTCCTCATCTAAACTTCGTTGATCACCAGAGAAAATTGTTCATTTAATTGTAATAGGAAAACGCATCATTCAAAAGACTTGAGAAAGGAAGATGGGAGAAGTTAAAAAAAATGATTTCCTCTTTCTCTTCATTTCTTGACGGTCTTATTAAAACAATAAATAATATTGTATAAAAATGATTAACATTTCAATATATAAACATGAATAAATGTCAGTATACAGAAATAAATATATATATATATATATATATATATATATATATATACATATATATATATATTTAAGTATATACTCTTTATAGTTTCCGAAAATGTTCGAAATTGCAAGCTCAATAAAGTTGTATTACAAGCTTCAGAGCATATATAGTTTATAGTTGCATTTCAATGACCATGAGAACAATCAATGCATAACGATAAATTTCACCTGATCCTTCAAATTCTTTATCTTCATTTATCGTTGAACAACCACAACCATAACTTTCATCTGTTCTTTCATCTTTTTTATCTTCATATATCGACAAATATCTGTAATTCTTTTTTTTTTTATCTCAGCAAACAAAAATATTTTAAATATATTTATATTTTATTAATTAATTTATTTATGGTTATTATTTCCAAATTCAATACTTTTTCTACATCTTACGCGCGTTTCAAAGCAAAATAGATAGAAATACATAGTGTTAATCTTAACTTCGTTGATCATCAGAGAAAATTGTTCATTCAATAGTAATAGGAAAACAAATAATTCCAAAGAGATGGGAAAGGAAGATGGAAAATATTAAAAAAGAATTATTGACAAAGGTAACGGCAAGTAAAAATACATTAAAAAAAAACTCACATGAAAAATGGTGACAACAATAAAGAAAATCTTATTCCCAAAACTTGAAACGGCTCTTCGAACCATCTATAATAACCAAGTTAAACTGAGCTAGCAGTACTTCCCGTCAGCCCCTCCCGATAAAAAAACCATGAAAAAAAAACGATTGATAAATTATTATAATCCCTGAAGATAAAATAGCCACATACAAAAACCTTATTCATACTAATGTTTACACTTAGTACCAAATATATATATATATATATATATATATATATATATATATATATATATATATATATATATAGTCTTGGAAGTTTTTGAACCTTCAAAACTATATACATGTATATATGTATATCAAAAAACTCTTTTGTTCCAAGTCCTTCGTTGAAAAATTCTCTTGATTGTAAGTCAATCAATTTCTTGTAATAACTGTATCAGTAAGCTTCCAAGAATTTGCGCAAGTCTTAATATTTTTGTATAGATCATCAGTTGTTTAAACGTGGATTAAAAACAAAACAGTAGTTTTCTCATGGCTATATATAAAGTGGTACATGTGGTCACGAACTTAATTCGTTTTTGCTTACGTTTTTAAATAAAAATATTCGTGAGTCAAATGAAAAAAAATGTTCTTAAAAATTGTTCTATGTTTATTTTTTATTTTTAGTCAAAAAATACAAAAAGTGTTTGCACTATGTTTCCACATTAATAAATGTTTGGAAGACAACTGAAGAATCCATGTCAGCTTCCAATCAAATAGAAATAATGCCAGGTCATTCTGCTAGGACTCTGTTGATAAACCAGAGACCAGAATTCCCAAATGTGACGAAACAGAGTGATGACATTTCCAACAATAACGCTTCCGCTGAATAAATGTATATAAATATTTAAGTTAGCCATGCTGATGACGACTGATAGCCAGAAACACGTGTCCATGAGATACTTTTATGTACGTAAAAATTAATAGATATTTAGATAATGGTACATCGAAAACAATCTAAATAACCATGGTAATCTTTTAGTTTCAATAATAATTTATTTCATCCGCAGGATTCTTCTAACAACACTCCTTTATTTACATTCTCTCTCTCTCTCTCTCTCTCTCTCTCTATATATATATATATATATATATAGATATATATCTATACATATAAATATATATATATATATATATATATATATATATATATATATAAAGTACATATATTATTTTTGTTTCGTAGATGTTAATCCAATGAAACTTCATTTTATGTTTTTAAAAAAGTACTCACTATCAAGTAGAGCTGTTTTTTAGTATACATTTTTATTCATACAAACATTATTGGTTACATATGTGCATACATGTTTCAGCTGCGATCTCTCGAGAGATCTAACTTTTTCAGACCCTTAGAGAAGAATGAAATGCGGATAAAAATCTTATTTATGTGTATTCTCCTGGTTGGTAAAGGATGGGTGTATAATTAAACAGGAAAGATTCATATCCAATTACACATCCGCGCACACCAATACGTTTTATAATTTAAGTTTATTGAGTCTGTTTGACTGCTTTCAAATTCTTTTATACATTTTATTACCCCACTTGAGAACACTTTCAACATCGCCTAAGTATAATCATATGCGTGCAAGCGCTCGTAAAAGTACCGATTTGACCCTTAACACGGTCAAATATTTTAATGGCCAGCGGATAAATTTCTTCGAAGCTGACCTGTATATAAACTGTATTTATATGCGCATATAAATAAAACCATATACACACGCACACACACAGACACACACACACACCACATACACATATATATAAATATATATAACTACATATACATATATATATATACATACTCATATCAGTATACATACACACATACTCATACATACATACATACACACACTTATAAGTACATATATATGCATACATATATACATACATATAGACAGATACACACACACACACACACACACACATATATATATATATATATATATATATATATAGATAGTTAGATAGATAGATAGATATATACATACACACATTTATATTTTCACATCTAAATACACTTATATCCGTACACCAAATAATTGAATCTAAATGTGAATACAAACAGCATTTATTTACATATATACGTACATAGTCAGACAATCAAATAAATACGTTAGCATAGAATTACGTTATTCATTAAAACCTACAACTTTATACACACCCAGTCATATATAGGCCGATATCTACATATTTCTATTGGAAAATGCACCTCTATCTAAGTTTCTATATCCCTATACATACATACATACATACATACATACATACATACATATACATTTCTACATAGATATCACCACATATACTATAGACCTACATACACTCTAAAGAGCGATATAGCGAGCAGGGACGATTTTGGGCTTTTGCTTTTTATTTGAAAAAAGTTTAACTGGTTTTGCAAACTCACCTTTTCTTCGTCAAACAAACTTAACAACACTTTAGATTAGAAAAAAACCCATAAACTATTGTACACATATACATATCCCCAATTGACAATAATAATAACATTTGACTTATTATTTACTATTAGAAATTAAAACCCCAAAATCTTGTAGTAAAAAAAAATTCTTCCGCAACTCCCAAATCATTAGAAAGAACCAATGTTATTTATAAGTTTAAATGTACTTTGAGAGATGTAACTCTCATATTAATAATACACCTAGTAGCTACATTGGTTTTACAACCACTACCATATTCTACCGCCTTACCATGCATCCTGTAAACTCTAGCTCAATTTACCAACATATACTAAAACATAACTGCCCCCTCTGATTTAAGACACATTTTAGTTAATAACACGAAAATAATATATTCCGAAACCAATGTTAAAACGATGGAAAATACTCGAACCCACTTTTACTAAAAACCAGAATCCTACAATTAATAACATTACCTATAAAACAAGTAACAAAATTTGAAAATACTTAACGTAATACAATTTAATCCTGTTGCGCTAATTAAGGCGTCGAATTTAAATTTCCAACGTCTTTCCTGGAACAATGCGAGACCGTTCTTTTCGTGTTTAACTGATTTCACGTGCGTGTTTCTTCACTACCTTTTGAAATTCTCTTCTTTTTCTCCGGCCGTTTTGTTCATTTACGTAGGTTTCTTACTAATAAGTATATTTTATACTATATATATATATATATATTGTTTCATTCTCGAGTGATTTCAGTTTAATTGCGTGAATGTATGTTTTAAGCTTGCTTTATAGTTAAAAAGTAGCTGAGTCCTTTATTTTATTGCCTCTTCACTACCTATTTATTTCATTCAGTCTATTAGTTTTAATCCCTTTGTTTGAAAAAGATTTTCGCGCTCCTCACTTCTAAATAAACAAAAAGTCACCTTACCTAGAAAAACTCAGACATTTCGCCTACCCCATTATACTATTAACTATCGTTATTTCAGATTCATTTTATACTATAATGTATGAGATTTATATTTTTAGCACTATATAGGCTTTGTTTATTTTAAGTGCGTTAATATTTTAGTAGCTATCCAAAAATAAAGTATATTCTGTGTTTACATTTAGTTACTATTTCACTTCCACCATTAAGTATGTTTTTTACATTTTTTAACTTAAAACAATTCTAGTTTTTCGCTCAAACACAAGCTACACAGATCGTCTAAATAATTACATGTACTGACCCATTCTTATATTTTCCATTCAATTACAGACGACCGTCTTCTCTATTTAAGTTCCCAGCAATGGATCGATAATGATTTACTATATCTGTGTTTATTTTGTGATTATATATTTTAAAAATTCCAGTGCAGTTCCCCCTATGTAATCTCTTTTGTTATTCGGAGTTTCATTTTATATGCTATGTTTAGCTATATTATGCTTTTTTTTTGCTAAACAGTTATTTTATAAAGTGCAATATATATATATATATATATATATATATATATATATATATATATATATATATATATATATATATATATATATATATATATATTTATTAAATAACTCTCTATGGTTGAAAGATTTACGGTCTGTGTGGTTTTTTATTTGCTGCGTATATCAAAGTACAAAAATAGACGCCTGTTCATAATAATATCAGAAGAAAGTCGTTAACTTCTGTAAATCTGAAAATTCATTTGTCTATAATATTTGGACTTTGTGATTACTTATGTTCCGATTGTATTGTCTATGAAGAAATATCTGTAATTAAAAAAAATAAAAACCAACTTTAATTGATAATAAACCGTGTCTTTGTCAGAAAATGTCTTAATTTATATTTATATATATATATATATATATATATATATATATATACAATATTATTATAAGTATGAAGACATAACGTGTGCTCAATTATGTTAGTAAGCATATAATATATATATATATATATATATATATATATATATATATATATATATATATATATATGTTAATAGTATCATACAATGGTGTGCTGATTAGCCATCCGTACCGGCAGTTTTGGGAACAGTAGGCGTTTGTAAACCACTCTTTTATCGGCGGAAATTACTATCGGATCCGGTGATCGTGGTGGTGGTCTTACAAACAGAAACGTGGTGTGAAAATTAATCGGGCATGTAGTGTGAATGGATACATTTATTATTGCGCTTACATGCTTCCATAAATTCGTTTTTCACGTTAAGTAAGTGGTTTTGTTTTCTGTTTTTACATTTGCCTCTTCCGCGTGTGGGCTCCTCCATTCTTACATTATTCGACAAGTGTTAACCCCTTTTGTACATGACATTTCAAGGATTCTGGATTATTAGCAGAGCACCTGCATAGCGTCATGCACGTCCTCTTGTTTTCAGGGTTACATCTATTTATATATATATTTATCAGTCGTCATCCGAACTGGCGGATTGAGTAGAGAGGAACACTTCAGGTATACAGATGGCATAAAACATAGTCAACTTGCTTAATCGAATTACTATTTTTCAGGTGCTGTTGCCGAATAAACATATAGATATTTGCATATCTGACGTAGTCGTGACGTAGTCGTGACGTAGTCGTGACGTAAGCAGTTCCAACTACGAACGGAGAACGTTGCATCCGAATCAAAAACACCCCCACTCTCTATAGTAAGAATGGCTTTCTAGATTAGATCATAAAACATATAATTATACATACAAGCTAAACACAAGTTTCTTACATTACATTTCTTTTTGAAAAAAAAAGAAACCAATAACCATATGGTACATTCAGTTTGTTCGGCAACGTTCGTAAACGTTGAACAGTCTCGGAAGTGTTCGGTTAAACCTGCCGTTGATGACGTAAGTACTGATATTTTCTTGGATGCCCATTAGGCGACGGTACCATTTTTCTATTTAATTTTTGTATTATTTAAAACGTATCAAGCGTTCTAGTATTTGTAATGAATAAATAACTTTAATCTTTCAAAAATACAGACACATTATATTTAGTAGCAGAAATATGCTTCCTCTGGTCGCATGTTATAACAAATATATATGACAAACGAAAAAAAGAGGTAGTACATGGAAATATAGTCTAACGTAAACAGAACATATACCACACTACCTCCTTTAAAAATGGAAGAGGTAATGCCGGTGGGAGTGATTTCATAACAACAGAACAGATGCCACACTATCCGACAAAAAGGAGGAAGTAATGGCTTGGAAGATGGTCTCATGACGACAGAGCAGCTAATATACCTATTCCTCCAAAATGAGCATGTAATGCCTGGGAGTATGTATCGTAAAAACAGAACATATAATATGCTACGTTTCCTCAATTGAGCATTGAAAGATAGTACATTAGTTTGAAATAGCATAGTAAAGTGAATTGAACATTAAAAAATAGTAATAGTATAGCTTCGACTTCAGACAGACATATACCAAATCTCCATTCGTAAGAGGAGTAATTATAATTAATATATATATATATATATATATATATATATATATATATATATATATAGTGTTAATGGTTGAAAAACGCCAAAGACTATATATATATATATATATATATATATATATATATATATATATATATATATAGGAGAAAGGAAGGATGAGTAATCTGACGTAATGAGAAATGAAAAAGGAAAAAAACAGAGATATTTTTTTATATATTCATCAACGTTTCGTCTTTATTTGTAAGACTTCCTCAGGATGATAATTTGAAGAAAAATGTCATGTAAGTACATCGAAATTTTGGGTAGACATGATGTGGTGATAAGGAAAAGTAGTAGACGTGGCTACTGTGAGCGCTGGAGTCTTGCAGCCTGGACTCTCCTAAAATAGCATTTTTGTTGGTCTGTACGTGCATGTTTGAAATATAATTTTCCTTAGTCTGCCACGCGTCAGTTTAAAATAGCAAGTTCGTTGGTTTGTCACACATGAGGTTGAAATTTTCCTCTATCTATCATGTATAATTTTGAAATAGGATTTCTGTTGGTCTGTCACGCTTACGCTTGAAATATCTTCATCGCTAAACACGCACATTGAATGGACGCATCTTACGCATATCTGCTCTTTTTAGTATACTTATGCCGAGTTCTTTAAATATATTGACGGAATTGGTATACTATTATACAAGGATAGGTTTTGGTAGGAGGAAGGATTTTTCATAAAATCACAGTCGCCCTATTACCTCCTATACGTATTGCTTACTTTTTCACCATGATATCGCTGATTGCTTTTAAGGACCTCATGGCCGGAAAATGCATCAAATTCCCAACTACATGCAGCGTTTTAAACCGTAAAAGGTTTAACGTACGATCGAAAAAAAACCGTCTTAGTGTCTCATCAGGGGCCCACTCTACGTAGACGACGCAATTTGCTTGCACCCACGCATATGGCATGCAGATCCTAATGGACTATTTTTTTCTGGGGGTTTACTTCAATTGCAGCAGTCCCCAGCCCCCCCCCTAAAAAAAAAAGCGAAACCCGAAACTAAATGTTAACGTGCTGATTTTTTTGTTCAGAATAGCTCTATTTTATTGTGTGAAATAACATCAAAAGTTCGTAAATTTTCAGCTTGTGCTTTTTCAAGATGGCCGCCAAATTAATTAACATGTCCATTGTTCCAAAGCTACTTCTTGAGATTCATCAATAGCTTTTAATGGTATTATATACTGGATTCACCCGCTCGCTATCACTTCGCAATTTAATTCACATTCCTTACTTGAAATAAATGGAAATCTTATGAAGGGAAACATTCCAATGAAATCCCAGAAAAAGGTTTATTTTGCCACTGAGATGCTGTAAAAAATATTTAGATGCGCATGTGACAAAACAGGATTAGATGGGAACATTTCCACATAAGAAAATAGAAAATTTAATGAGAGTAGAACGTGAGATACATGTTACAGGAAGTTGAATCATGGGCGGAAGTCTGAAATGATACGTAAGATAGAAGGAAGAAAAGTTATTTTGTAGATAAGCTGATAGTGTTATGTCGCCGCGTGGGGGGGGGGGGCGGCGATAGGGATCTTATGTATAACTTTAAAGCACTGTGAGAGAATTCTCCCCTGTGATGGGTAAGGTGATTATATGTAACCATACAGTTATGTGAGAGAATAAAGGAATAAAAAAAAATCAAGGGGCATGAGCCATCCAGTGTTGTTGGAGTTCTTTTGTTTTTTTTACTTTATTTTGTGTATAATTGCAGCTACCACATCACTAGAGAAATACGACCAGTTGATTCTGTCGACAAAGGGAACTCACCGTAAGGATTAAAGAAGTCCTCCATTACGTTACACTCCAATCCCCCCCCCCTGGAAAACATTCACAGCAAGAACTCGCCTAGCTACAACCCAAGAAAGGGACTTTCCTTTCTCTTTCTCTGTACCAAAGACCAAGCGCAGCTTCTAGGAACAAAGTTTCTTTCCTAAAGCGTCTCTTCTATGGAACAAAATACAATGAAACTGCTTCCCAACCGACTACATCATAATCGTCTTCAAGTCTAATTTAAACAAATATTTGTTGTGCCGTCCTCTTGGATAATCAATTCCTCTTAAGAATTCTTCCGCCAATTCCACGGTTGTTTCCAATCCTCGTGCGGTGGCATTCAACGTCGAACCGACGATCTTTTTAACCCTTATCCTCGAGTGGCTCCTGGGTCTTGATATACAAAAGTAAAATATGTAACTTTGTATATGAATACGATCAAATCGTTGACCCTTTTTGTTCACTCGAACCATGTCTATATATAGGATCGTTCTTGTGTAGAACTCGGTGTCGAGAAGCTCGAACATTCCAAACACACAGAAAGACAAAGACTCTTTAAACTAATATATATATATATATATATATATATATATATATATATATTTATTTAACTTAATTATTTTGGATCTCTTCCATAACTAAGAGTTGCTCTTAATCCGAGATCTTAAATTGTTAAATCTTTCTTCATTTAAATCCGCTAGCAACTGATCTATCTCACCGCAAAAACGCGTCAACGTTATACGACAAATATAAACAAATTAGCTAGCAATTATTCAGGGGAGATAACTTGAATTTGGTCTAAAGGATATAATTCTATAAAAACATGTAGTATAGAGGGGAAAAGTGACTTGTTACTTTTAATACCTGTAAAACCAAGCTTCTCTCGTTTCACAGCCAACGCTCGGATTCTTGTTTTGCTTTAGTCGAAAAAATGTCTCTCTCCTTGAAGAAGCCCTTTTAATAAGCCATAAGGGCTGACTTTCATACCGGATCTAAAATGTAAGTCCTATATCAAGTCTGTTGCTACAACCGCTGGAAAAAATGGTCGGATGATTCAATCGGCCATGAAAGTATCTGACTCCAGATGAGTTCTCCTACCTATGAGTGAGATTCGTCAAAAGCACTTTTCCCTACATTGACAGAGTGCAAAATCGACTTCGAAATCTAGTGGTAGTGATTTCTTCTCTTTTCTACAACCACTTTCCCAAAAAATAAACGTTGCTAGTCTCTCTCTGCTTACATTCACAGAAACAACTTGTTTTATTACCACAACGAAAAAACAAATTTCTTTCTCCATCCATGTCCCTAGGGCCCGGCGGAATTTCAATGGACAGAGCTTCTTTGTAAGGGTTGTGGAACACAATACCGCGGGGCTGCGTCCTTGCTGATTAAAAGTTGGTCGTCTTTAAATCCAATGTTAAAAAATTCTTGTCATGAACCACCACATAATCAATCAAACGCAGTTCATACCCTCATAGGGATCTTAATATTTCGGTTGCTAATTATTACGTCTCATTAACGCTTATCCTCAAGTGGCAATTGGACTTGATAAGTGATGATCCAATAGTAAAAAGGGGAGATAACTCCTACACCAACAACATGAAGAAAACGAAGATGCTTTTAACTTCAACATACATTTTTTTTATTTCACTTAAATTATAATTATAATACCCTTCCTTGTTCATATCTTTTAAGCAACTGACATTTAGTTCAAATTATCAACCTCACCCCAAAACCCCTTCCACGTCACAAGCCCCAGATCAACCAATAATATTCCTGCAGTGTAACAAGCGAGAAGTGAGTTTAGGGTTACTTATTTCAATAATATCAAAATAGCATTTCGTATTTGACATTATTCTACTTAATAAGTTCGCAAACATTTTCTAGCTGGCCTAATACCACAGTCGCTGCATTGACTCATAAACGCATGAGGATTGCCGGGAAGCCAATCCCCGGCGGACAGGAATCATCTGGTGAAGCATGGGGACACGTGACGGCTGATCGGTTGGAATGGATTAAATGTGTCACCGTGGACGTTAAGGAATTCGAATCGAAGAGAATCTATTATGCAGACGTGAAATGACTACGGATAGACAGACGACTTTAAGATATCTCTCAGCTGTCGTACATGTGGCTGGGTTCGTCTATCCAAAGCTGATTTATTCAGAGAGAGAGAGAGAGAGAGAAAGAGAGAGAGAGAGAGAGAGATAGATAGAGAGAGAGAGATAGAGAGAGAGAGAGAGAGAGACAGATATACAGGGTGATTCATAAGTCACTTCACTTAGCTATTTAAAATGATTACCATATGAAGCACAAACATACTATGAACTTTTGATAATTGGCATCTTACTCTCTAATTACTGCTATTTGTTATTTTAAATGTGTTCGTTTATATATTTGTTTCTATATTTATTTCATAATCAATCAAATATGCTACAAAGAGTCGTAAATTCCTTGCAAAAAAGAATGGAGCTATGCATGCAGAACGAAGGTGGAAATTTTGAAAATTTGCTGTAATTTTAAACTCCCATGAATGAATTTGTTGAACAAACTTTCTGTTTTGTATTACCGTATTTTTTAGCTTTAGAATTTCAAAAATAAATAGCTAAGTCACTTATGAATCCCCCTAAAATGTTTATACAATAACTGTTGCTTGTACAGCATATTGCTTCCAACAAAGCCTTCATCAGATGATGACTCTAGGTTCAGAGCACCTCAGCAGTATCTCACGATACTACCAGACTTTGTTGGGTTGTCCTCACTCTGTGGGATTGCCATATCCACGCTGATGTAGATAGAGCCTTGTCTTGTATTTTCTTTATGTATTTTTGTTGTCTTATGGATAAAGACCAAGATTATTAAAAAAACGCGGAGGTTGAGTTGACAATAAAACACCGCCATCCAACTTCGATAGGAAATACAATGGTTTTACAACCATTTCTGACACATTGTTCTCATAGATCTTCATATCTTTCCAACTTGCGCTGGTGTGCCTCAGTCAAAATGGTCCTCAAATGGAACCGTTAATTCAATGACGAAAACCTTTTCAAATTAACCGATCAAATAACAATATCCAGACGCTGATCCGTTAACGTTATTTCAGTCGGAAATACAAGCCGACGTTTTAAGTCGAATGCAACGTGCCAGTCCGTGCAGCCATCAAACAATGACAACCTGTACCTATTTTGACACAAAGATTTTGAATTATTTCCTTTTTTAACGAAATGAATCGTTCTACTGGTGACAGTGAGAGCTTTATTTGCAGTCACACAACATATTTTCGAAGTCTCCGCAACAATCTCCAATAGTTCATTATGTCTCTATGTGTAGCTTCTAAGGGAATGCTCACATCCAGTGAGAATATGTTTGAGGTTGGCAGTTTTCCCACATGCTCTGCATTTATCGGATATAGTCAACCGCCAAGCATGAAGGTTAACAAGTGTTGGTAAGATATCGTAGATTACCTTTATGAGAAAACTTAATTTTTTAAGCTCCATGTATTTGAGGGTGCACTATGTGATTTTTCTCCCGCTTAGATCATGGCCCCTATTAACTTTGACCTTCAGCTGTAGCAATGCGCTTGGCCTCATCAAGATGATAGATTTCTTACGAAACCATTTTCTATTGCTTTACAGAGGATTCTTTGAACCACCAAAGCTGTGGGTGGAAACCTAGACCTACTCTTCCACATGCCACAACGCCAATTATTTATTTAATTCTAATATATATATATATATATATATATATATATATATATATATATATATATATATATATATATATATATATGATAATTATGGAAATAATAGTCCAATGTAATAAAAAAGAAAAAAGAAAAAACCGAAAATTGTTCATATGTTCATCAGTATTTCGTCTACATTTCAAGACTTTATCAAGATGACTGATTTGTAGAAAAAACACAGAAGTCAACATTTGAATATACGTGGTGCGTCTATGACGTTAAATGCATTTTTTTCTGTTTTTGAACGAGCCATAGACGCTTGAATTCAAAATATGTAGTGCGCTTATGAAGTGCATTAAATATTATTTTTAAATCAGCAAGACCAGCTATTTTACACCACAGCCCTAACAAAACGTTGTACATAACATCAATATAAAAAAACTCAAAATACATCCATTCAACTTCATAAACGTCCATCATATATTGAATTCTATCGTTTATGTTCCGTTCGAAAACAAAAACAAAACAAAAACATACTTTTCACGTCATAGACGCACAATCTATTTTCAAATATTGACTTCTAGGTTTTTCTTTGAAATAAAAAAAGGAACGTTGATGCACATTTGAACAATTTGAGGGTTTTAGCTTTTATTTTATATATATATATATATATATATATATATATATATATATATATATATATATATATATATATATATATATATAGGGAGAGAGAGACATAGATATAGAGAGATAGAGAGATTGATAGAAAGAGATGGAGAGAGGGATAGAGAGAGAGAGAGAGAGAGAGAGAGAGAGAGAGAGAGAGAGAGAGAGAGAGAACATATAGAATCCGGCTAAAATTAATATGTCAAGCCTGTAATAATGGTTTCGAGTCGTCTGAAACGGCAGTTGAAATTGTTACATATGCAAGTTGAATGACCACCCGCTGACTCACTTACCAACTCGGCATGCACGTTAACATTCTGCTCTGTCACAGACCAGGGAAGTCATATCATTCACCACTTGGGGATAATTTTTATGTATATATATATATATATATATATATATATATATATATATATAATACAAAATATATATATGGCAAGTAAGCTAAACAGAAGCGTCTATATTTTTACTCCCCGAGGATAAAACATGGACACCTATGTGTTGCTTACTTGCCATATATATATTTGATACTACTACTACAACTAAGATCTACTCACGTATTGAGCACTGTTGAAGTAAATACTGAAAATCTATGCACTATATATTATATTATATTACCTAAGGCTAAGAACGAGAAATAGGGCCCCACCCGGAGATCACGTGGTTTGCGTAACTTCTTTTCGGTGCCCCCCCCCCTCTGACTATCGACCTTCAATCTTTTCCATTAACACTTAACATTAATATGCCCGCCTCCAAGGAGGACGTAATGCTTGAGAAGGTGATCGCATGACAACACAATAGATACTACACTATCTCTAAATGAAAAGATCATGCGCGAGAGGATAGTCTCATGAAATAGGAGGTAATGCCTGGGAGCATGGCCCCATAACAGAACATATACTACACTCCCCTCTATTGAGAATTGAAATATAGTAAATTTGTCTGAAATAGTACATTATTAATAGAAGTAATAGTGCATTTTCGGTTTCAGACAGATAGTACTATTATATATATATATATATATATATATATATATATATGTGTGTGTGTGTGTGTGTGTGTGTGTGTGTAGTGGTCGCTAACAGTCTCGCAGATCCCTTATATCCAACTATTATACGTAGATAATAAAATAACACACCCTTTTTAAATAACAGACTCTAAACACATTTAAGCAACACTGAGCCGAGATCCTCTCTAAAGGCATACGATTGTCTAATTTTTAGCATATTAATACCCCACACATTTCTTTCATCACTACGGACGAAGAACGCAGGACGTTTGAAATATTGAAATTTAATTAAAAAAAATATAAGAAAAACAACATATTTTTATGCTTCAACCACCGCTCACTCATCATTATCAAATTAGACCCATTAAGCATACGTGGAATAGTAATCTATCTATCTATCTATCTATCTATCTATCTATCTATCTATCTATTCGTAACAAAAGTACAATAGTACAATAGTACAATATTAATAGAAGTAATACAGGGTGATTCATAAGTGACTTAGCTATTTATTTTTGAAATTCTAAAGTTAAAAAATACGGTAATACAAAACAGAAAGTTTATTCAACAAATTCATTTATGGGAGTTTAAAATTACAGCAAATTTTCAAAATTTCCACCTTCGTTCTGCATGCATAGCTCCATTCTTTTTTGCAAGGAATTTACGACTCTTTGTAGCATATTTGATTGATTAATTTTAACAAACTCGGCAGTGATTTTTGATTTGAGGTCGTCATTGCCTTTCAACAAGTGTGGGAGATTCATCAAATTTGGCCATATGAATAACAATAAAAATTCGCTCTTCAATTGTAGATAACATACTGCCTGAAAAAAAAGCACATATGATGATTTACACAAATTTAAATAAATAAAAATAAATATACATAGAAACAAATATATAAACGAACACATTTAAAATATCAAATAGCAGTAATTAGAGAGTAAGATAACACTTATCAAAAGTTCATAGTATGTTTGTGCTTCATATGGTAATCATTTTAA
>OY744516.1:107787763-107860263 GCA_963556195.1 Sepiola atlantica | reverse complement strand
GTGCCATGACACTCAGCTATCTAAATTAATTAGTTATTGTCTACAAAAAATTGGCTTGGTGTATAATTAATAAGAATTAGATGCTGGATACATTTCAGCGTTTTTCATTGGCCGATATTTTCCGTGTATATTTATAAAAGGCGGCCATTTTGACAGATGACGTCAAAACAAAATTAGGTTGCGACCGTACCTAAAATGCAGGAGATGTAATTATTAATAATCAATTTAAAAAATATAATCACTGACGCAATTTTCATCAAATCAGTTCAAAATTAAATCATTTAGCTTTACTTTAACTCGGTTTTAGATTCGATCACATAACTCTAATAAGAGGTTTGACGGTCCGACATTCAGTCCGTCTGTTGGTCTGTCACTCTTAAGTTTGAAATAGCATTTTCGTTGGACTGTCGCGTTTAAGTTTATTATAGCAGTGTCTTTGATCTGATACGCATAAGTTTGAAATAGCGTTGTCGTTGGTCTGTCACACTTTAATTCGAAATAGCAGAGTTAGATACAAGGTCCGTTTTTGATGTGGAGAAAATCCAGTTCCTCAAATGAGCACTCTTAATTGGGACAAAAATAAAAATGGCCTCATCTAGAAGGATTTCTCCTCCATTGACTGAGGATAGAAAAGATAAAATGCAATATCAAAACATATACTACACTCTTCTCCTACCCCAAAGGCCAAGCATTTCTGTTGGTCCGTCATACTTGAATTCGAAATAGCATTTTCGTTGGTCTGTCACGTTTACATTCGAAAAACCATTTTCATCGCTAAACGGACGCATCTTATTAACATTGTTCTTGTTTTGTTTTTTCAGTTCCCCCATCTTTGATCCTAAACGAGGTAAATTGCGATGATTTCCTGCCTTCTATAAAATCCGTAAAAGAAAGGAAGAAAAACGTCCACTTCCGGTTGGCGATCCGATCACTATTTATAGAACTGATTTTCTTCTACGATAATGAGGTTAATTGTAGAATAACGCCAATTCCATACGAACATCTTCGGAATAATCAGTACATAATATCGAACATAAAGGCTGTGCTTAAAAAGAATAATTAACAAGGCTTATCAATATTAATTTTGTTTAGTGGTTTCGTTGCTCTTATTTGTTTTAACAACGTATCAATCCTTTGTTGCTTTTGCTAAGTTATGATTTTTGCTGTCACTTCACTTCACCCCACACAAGACACACTGCCACTGAGACGTAAGGGGCTACTGTGGATTAGGGTCCAGATTTGTAAAGGCATCCTAAGTGGGGAGTTGTGCAGCGAGATGTTTGTTCGTATTACATTTAAATTTTAGCATGTTGATAATGGGGGAAATAAGGAAGAAAATTCCCAAAAAACAAGCGACTTACAGAAAGACGCTATAAGAATAAAAATCCCTCCTGTATCTAGGTATCTCTACAGTAGAAGGGGTGCAATTTTGCTACTTGTCGCGTTTTTCGAGGGTATATACGTCGAGTGGGTACAAGTGCAGCAACTTCGTGAGAGTACATTCCGTTGAAGTACTTCTAAAACAAGCAAAGGTATGCAACATTGCGGCGATAGGCCAGCGCTTGGTAGACAATGTCGGACCTATTAGGTAAGAGATTCTTTTAAAATTCTGTCCAATGGGGAGAGACAGAGTTGTTGGTGCACCAGCCCAGACGTGACAACAATATCACATGCATAGGCGAATGGTAGCTTTATAGAGATATAGTGGCAGCTGTGAAAAGTTTTTTTAGCCCGGAAGAGGGAGCCCATCTTCTTTGCAGCAGACTTGGCAGTATCTTTAGTTAGATTCAAAAACATATTTTTATAGAAAAATAAATCATATATGGGGATTTCCAGAGTTCGCAAGTGCGTAGAGATTTCGTTTTGATGTAAAGGATAGCTTAAAGACAGCCGATCAGTGAGACACGAGAACAAAGTTCAGCTTAACGAAGTAACCTCTTAGCAAAAAGCATAATCTACCTAGCCACAATATTTACACATGAAAAACCGAATAAACAATATATTATATCGGTGAAACTGCAGTAGAGTTTTGGAAATATATAATCACAAATATAGTACATCATTATGTAACCATTATTGAGAACTTTCGCCTATAGTCGAATGGAGATAGTATGATTAGCCAGGATATGCAGATATTTAGACGATCCGTGTAGATTATGTTTGAATGAGAAACTAGAAATTTTTAAATTTCAAAGATGTAAAAAATGACTAAATCATAGACGCGAAATAGCAATTAACTATAGATACAGAATACATTTTACAACTAATTTTATAGCTAATAAATTTATTTATTTATTAGCTATAAAACAACTACGCACTTAAATTAATATAATAATTAATAACAAACTTAAATTAATAAAACGAATTAAAAGTCTATATAGTGCTAAAATTATAATTTTCAAATAAATCTAAGATGGCGATAATTGACAGGTAAAATGCAGCAGAAAATGTCTAAGTTTTACCCGCGTCAGAGTAAGGTCATTTTCTTTTTGACTTTGGAATAGCTAATAAATAAATAAATAAATAAATAAATAAACAAAAACTAACGCGCTCAAAAAATTAAATACATTAATTAAAAAAGTAAATGAATAAAAAAGTAAAGGCCGATAGAATGCTAAAATTATAATTCTAAAATAAATCTAAGATGGCGATAGTTAATAGCGAAAGTGCGACAAACCAAATGTCTTGTTTTTTCCCGCGTCAGAGTAAGGTCACATTTTGGCAATTTGACCCACTTTAAAGTGAAAACCGCCCGACTCACTTTCAAACAAAGAAAGTGATACTCATTGGTTGAAGGAAATAAATAGGCTGTGAGGTGGTAATAAAACCAAGAACTCTGATTGGATAGAAGTAAGAGTAAGCATTTGTTAGATAAAAATCAATTCTGAAATGTAAATACATGCAGTTAGCCTGATTGTTTTCCCCTGGAACGAAATTAAAAAAAAAACGTTTCTGCGTAGCTTAAATGCTATAAGTATATATTTATATTACTAGTAAGCTCTACTAGCCTATTCAGCAAATTTTATGTAAACACTAAAAAGATGCAGATACGTAATATATTATTTTAAGATATAAGTGTATATACATGGAATAGTAAGAACATCTCTATTCATATGAAATATGGTATGTCTATGTTTATATAGTTATATGTACACGATTTAATTCGAGACTAATTGACCGGTCGTAATGAATTTTGCAACACAGATTCGAGGTGGAAGGGGTCGTGATGTGGGCTATATTTATTTTAATGTACTCTTATAAAAGAGTTAGTAAAGTAGATTGAAGGCCCTTCGTGAAAATTCAGATATCTTCGATTTTTGTTAAATTTAAACATTCTGTCAAAAATGTCAGTGGTACAAAACTTCTCTCCTCTCTCTCTCTCTCTCTCTCTCTCTCTCTCTCTCTCTCTCTATATATATATATATATATATATATATATATATATAGTCATATAATTCACAGACAGGCTGTTTCGCTTCATCACCGCTAGACAAGTAATGCCCTCTAGCCATGGATCGAACCCTCGACTATCCAGCTGACAGTCGGCAGCTCTTACGATTCGACTATTGGAGAAGCGCTCATAAATCATGCTCAATTTGTTTATTTAAAAATAGCTTTTTATTACGCTAAGAAGCAGCAGGAGACATCACCCAACCACAGTGCTCGAACCAAGAAGCTCGATGATTGCTAACATATAACAACAGATCATATATAAATATGCAATATTAAGCTTAATTCCTGAAAAAAATGGCTATGTTTTTTCCTCGAGAGAATATGTATTCAATGTATATTGTTTTTTTTTGTTTTTTTGTTTACCGCCTTATAATATATTTTTCTGGATACGAACTTTGGATTCCTGAAGAGCACATGATGGAAAGATCCGGCGGTATTGACATTAATTTTGGTTGTTCGTATAGAGGCGAAACGGTTCGTCAAAATGTACCGAGGTTTTGGATTAAAAAAAATGAACAGTAAAATTAATACAATCTTGGTCATTGGAATTTAGCTGAATATTTATTGTCTATATAGCTGTGTAGCTTAATTGCCATAAATATATTTTCATAACTTACTATATATATATATATATATATATATATATATATACATATATATATATATATATATATACATATATATATATATATATATATATATATATATATATAGAGAGAGAGAGAGAGAGAGAAAGAGAGAGATATAGAGTGGGAATAAAAATAAATTACAAATAACTCTAACTCACTGCTTTGTTTATTAAAGCCGTTTGGCATTTTTTTTTACTTTTTAGAAGACATAATTATATGTATACAGTATGACGATATCTTATGGTTGTAATGAATTTCTTACAGGCAAACATTTCCCGAATAACCAAATAAACACTTATGCAATATAATATATTTTATCTAAATGCATAACAATTTTCAATTTAATAACCGACACTACCTACAAATCAGAGCTACCGCCATGAGCATTAAAATGGCGCCCAACTATGCAAACATATTTATGTATGTATGAGAGACAAAATTAATTAACAACTTTTCATCTAATACCAATGCACTACTGTAGATATATGAATGAGATTTACTTTATATGAACACATGTAATTAACTTTCACCAATATACCAATAATTACCACAACATTGTTTAGTGTATAACGACATATTTTGGAAACTACAAGTGTTAAAGTACTGAAAATTAGTAGGTAGATAGATTGACTGGCCATGGTAATATGTATAAAATTTCACTGGAAAATACCGATAAATGTTGAAGTTAGAAAACAAACGATATGCATCTTTATGTCCCGCTAAACGCTCGTTTCCGTTTTGCGTATTAATTGTTTAACAACATATCTCCGAAACTGCAAGTGTTAAAGTGCTGAAAATTCATAGGTAGGTAGATTGACTAGCCCAGGTAATGTGTATAAAATTTCGCTGAAAAATACCCATAAATGTTGAAGTTAGAAAACAAACGATATGCATCTTTATGTCCCGCTAAACGCTCGTTTCCGTTTGCCCAGGTAATGTGTATAAAATTTCGCTGAAAAATACTCATAAATTTTGAAGTTATAAAAAAAGATGATATCCATCTTTTAATGATCCTATCGCAGAATAACATATTATCAACGTCCATTTACACTAAACCGACAGACAACAACATATTCATAAACTACCATCACAACTTTTCAATGTAAACAAACAAATCTATAGTATATACTACCGTCATATCAAACGCATTAGTTCAGATCCCATGATTGTATCTCATCATCATCTGTCCCGGTGTCTGGATGACCGTTGGGGCACCAAAGATGACCTGGCAACCATATTTCCCCAGATCTCTCGATTCTCTGCCTTCCTGAGCGTACCACTCAGCGCCAGCATTGTCCATTCCCTAATGCTATCAGCCCGCCTTTCCCTTTAGATATCTTCGTAAAATAAAATTGGCTTTTTAAAAATAGAAATTAAATATTTTTTAAATACAATCATATAAACAATAAAGAAATTCAAAGTGGATCAAAACATTATTTATTAAAACGTCTAAACCGCAGCATATTCCACTGCGAACCTGGCTCATAATACACAAAATTCAAGTTCAAAGGGGTATAGCTTCTCGAAATATTATGATATACGGGCTACACATTTACATCTCCAGTGAGCGAAGTTACATTAAAAGCAATTAAGATTTATAAAAAAGATGAATAAAATAAATTTTAAATAAATAAAAAAGTTAAAACAAAACACTCAAACTTATTTGTACTTTCACATTTGTATTGTTTTCAGTTCTCCTTCCATCTTACACTGGTGATACCAGATCAGGCTGCCCTGTGGCTCCCTGAGACGAAATTCACCTACATTGACGTTTTTTTTTGTTTTGTTTTGTTTTGTTTGTAAAACTTAATTATGTTCTACAAAACCAAAAACAAAAACAACAGCCCCTCTCCCTTTCTCCCTCCCCTTTTTTATTTTTATTTTTCCTACCCTACTCCCGGTCCTAGATATGACCTTAAACTACATCCGATGGTGAGATCCGGCTTACGGACTTTGGGGAATGTGGAGCCTCCTCTTAATTACCATTGCTCCCAGGTCCACCCTGACCCGGAGTGGTAGTACCTGTTAGGGTCCCAACTATGGGTTAAATAGAAACAGATATTAAAAGGGGAAAGAAACAAAAAAGAGAAGAAAACAAGACCAGATTCGGCATTAAATAACCCCAAAAGGGTTGATATGCCGTAAAACAAAACTACCAAACTACCAAATCCATCTTACAATCATCACTCGCTTCGTTGTCTGGATAACTGTTGGCGCGCCAAAGATGACCTGCCAATCAGTTTTCCTTAGCCCTTCCGATTTTCTGACTTCTTAAGCGTGTTACTCAGCGCCAGCCATGTCCGCTCTCTGATGTTGTCCTCCCACCTATTTCTTTGTTGTCTGAACCTCCCTCTTTCTCCCTGAAGAGTTCCTTGCAGGATTGTCTTTGCTAGACCTGATGATCATGCGACATGGCCATACCGCTTATTTTGCCTCTTATTCATGATAGTCAGAGGATCTTCATATGAACCGACTACTTGTCTATGTCTGTTCCTCACCCCGCATTTGTGGCTGCTACATGAGATGTTGAGGATCTTTTAGAAGCATCTCATCTCTGTGACCCGTATATTTCTCTTTAAGTCCGCTCTCCAACCGTTGAATACGCTCATGGTAATCCTGGTAATTGCATGTTTATTCCCGGTTGTTTATCTATGCGCGAAACGATCATTAAGTGGCACTGAATTGTTTTGAATTTCAGTAAGAAAAAATGAATAAGGACTTTGTCACTGGAATTTAGCGTACCGTTGTTTACTTATATATATAAATATAAAAAATACCTAGAATTAAACCAATGGGTGAATAATACCGAACCAATCACTTGGTGTAATAATATCGAACATAAGAACAAATTAACTTCCTACAATTTGACATAGTGGATTTCTATTCGTCTATATCAGAAGAACTCTTCAACATCGCCATAGAATTTGCCGAGATGTATACTGATATATCCAAGGATGAAATCTACATCATTAAAATATGTAAGAGATCAGTTTTAATCAATAACGATTACCAATGGATTAAAACAAATATGACAAATTCCTTTGATTTAGCCATGGATGCCGTTGACTCTGCGGAGGCATCAGATCTTGTGGAGTTATTTATTTTATATACACTCACAAATATATTTGATAATACAGGTATCGGCCTATATAGAGATGATGGATTAGCGATAATAAGAGATTCCAACAAAGTCAAGAGAGAAAATTTCAAGAAAATTATACATATGGAAATGAAAAAACTAGGCCTAAAAGTAGAAGTACTGGATAACATTAACATAACTCACTTTCTAGATGTCACGTTAAACCTAAATAAAAATACTTACGAACCATACTTAAACGATAACGCCAATACAATATTCGTAAACCCAAAGTCCAATCACCCTCATCAATCATAAAACAGATTCCGAATTCTATCGAACGTAGGCTTATCAATAATTATAGAAACGAAAATGTATTTAAAAAAACCAAGCAACATTTATAATACAGCTCTAAAAAATAGTGGTTACCATAATATCGAAATTAAATATGAGAAACGGGACATCAATAATTATAATAAAATTAAAAATAAAAGAAAAAGAAATATAATGTGGTATACACCGCTCTATAATCAGATGCTAAAAATTAAACTGGGCAAGAAATTCCTAAATCTAATCCCCGTAACCAATCCCCCGCATAAAATATTCAATAAAAATAACTTAAAACGAAAACCTAGAAATGATAATTAAGGCACACAATTACAAAATACTAAAAGACAACAGCAGAGAGGAAGAAAACATAAAAGATTGCATAAAAAGTGACCAATATAGCAAAATAACACTAAAAAGAACAAAAATATAAACACTGCAAATAGAAATAACAAAAACCCTAATAGTAATCACCCGAATAGACATGAAAAAGTTAGCAACGAAGAGAAAAGTTGTAACTGCATAAATCGTACACTTTGCCCACTACAAATAAATGCCTAAACAAAATTATTGTTTACCAAGCGACAATATTTGCACAAGGAAGACCGAATAACAAGAAGTACAACATGGGTTTGACCTCGCTGGATTTTAAAACCAGATATTACGACCACAAAAGCACACTTAAAAACAGAGAACGTCGAATTAAAACAGCACTAGCAAACCATTATTAGGAGCTCATCAGGCCAGGACATGTAGAAATTTAGACGACCCGTTAGATCATGTCTGAATGAGAAATATGAAATCCTAAACTTTAAAGACTCCCAAAATCTATTAAACTGTAGAAGTGAGATAGCAAACAGCTGCCTGCACAAAATAAAATTTACCTTAGGCTAAAAATAAATAAATAAACAAATAAGTAAAAAACTAAACTAAACTAAAACCTAAAAACTAAAAACTAAAAACCTAAAACCTAAAATAGAAATACAAGGAACCACGTGTTAAAATAAATTCACCCATGATATTGACATAACAAAGCAACAGGGAGGGGCCACTCTATAGAAAACAGAACAATAGAATAGAAAATAGGAAGTAAAACTAACCGGACCTTTGTTCGTGGGAAGCCCAAAGATTGGCTAAGAGAACAACAAAGAATATGATTGGTTAACTAGCTAGTCTTGTATATAAAAACACCCGACAAAACTAACTCCATGCATTTTAGCCTGAGATTGCCCCGGAGATTAAAACACGGGAGCCTCTGTGTAGCTTAATTGCCATAAATATATTTCCATAACTATATATATATATATATATATATATATATATATATATATATATATATAATAATTATAATATAATGTTTTTCAATTTGTATGACCTGGATGGATTGTATAGATTCAACAAAAAAGTATGTTTTTGGGTTGATATATTTGATGTTATGTATTTTTATGTATTTGTGTATATAATTTTATATACTTTCAAAGCTTAATTTTATTACCTGTAGTAGTATAACTGCGGTAATGGTCCTCTGAAGAGAAGAATTATCTTTGAAAACTCATGAGCTAAGGACTTAAGGATACTTTGCTTGAACTTTGAATTCTAATAAAATTTGATTGACACCTTATTTTATTACTTCATTTTATATTATAATATTAATGCTCTATCCAGTATATTGAGCTTTAGTTTTTATCCGGATGTTTCACTAATTATAAGATATTAGTTGACGCTTATATCTTTTGTTGGATTGCTTTATATATATATATATATATATATATATATATATATATATAATTATGATTTAAAATTCTAATGACAAAAATTCAGTCTTTACTCATATTTATTTTTGCAATGGCAGAATTGACGATGGTCTAGCAATTGTTTCGCAACGTGTAATATGCTACAATTAAATGCAATTACATGCTGCTCTTCAGAAACAAAACTAAAAATCATTAATAAAGATTTTATATCATGTAGAAAGTGAATGCAACAAAAAGAAAAAAAAATTATTTAACAAAAAAAAACATAACAATGTGTAGTGTTAAAAAAATAAAATTTATTTTAATCTGAGCTATATATGATATAAAATTCTCCTTGTCAAAGCAGTGTTTTTCTTTCTTTTTTTTTCTTCATCGTCCGATGGTAATGGACTTTTGGGTCAGAAAATCACATTATGTCTCTAAGCGCGACTACGCCAATTTGAAATAGAAAAGGTGTGTAGACATATTTTTTAAAACCATTGTTTCGGATAGTATTATTGTTTTCTAAAGTTCTATTTCAAATTTTACTTTTGTTTAGCCTCATATTGCCACTGAAACGAAAGTTGCTACTGTAATAGGATCCAGATTTATAGAGGGCAACATAAGTGGCGAGGTTAACAGAAATATGTTTGTTGACATTACATTTAAATTTCTGCATGTTGGTACGGACGGAGAAACAGGGAACAGGGAGGGAATTCCAAAGGTAAGCACTCCGAGGAAAAAAGCTACTAAAGTATAAAGTTTCCGGCATTTGGGAACCTCAACAGTGAAAGGGTGAGATTTAGCTGGTAGTCTGGTGTGTCAAGGGTATTTTAGTTGAGGGAGTACAAGTGCAGTACGTTCCTCTGAGCACGTTCCGTGGAAGTACAAGCACAGTGATGCAATTTTACTGCGATGTGACAGGGGTGGAGCTTGACAGACAGTGTGGGACTTATTAGGTTAGATATTCCTTTTTGAACTCAATCCAAGAGATAGATAGATAAAGAGAGAGATATAGATATACAAAGAGAGAGAGAGAGAGAGAGAGAGCGAGAGAGAGAGAGAGAGAGAGGGAGAGAGTGAGTGAGTACTGGTAAGTGCACCATCACAGATATGTCAACAATACTCCATGCATGGGCGAATGATTGCTTTATAGAAATATAGGATACTGGCAGGTGTGAAAAGTTTTCTAGACTGGTATAGGGAGCCTACCGTTTTTTTTTCAGTAAACCTAGTAGTATCTTTTATGTACTTTTTCTACTTCATGTTGGCTGAGAATATTAGGTCAAGGAGTTTGAACGTTGGACTCTCGGGAAAGGTGTTATCGGCCATGGTAATCGGTGGTTAGGAAGGTTTCTTATAATTGTTAAAGGAAGGGAACTCTGTCTTAGTAGCCTTGAGTGTAACTATCCATTTTTGGCCCAATTCCACTATAGACTGGAGGTAATTTTAAAGGATTCAGCCATTGCCTTGGATATGCGTCTTTTCGATTTGCCCTCATGTCGAGAATAGAGCGTGGTGACATCAGCAAAAGTACCCATCTTAGATACGATTTCATCAAGGTGGTCGTTAATGAATATCAGTAATAATAAGGTACAAGTATCGACCGCTGGGACATACCCACATTGATGTGATATTATTTAGATTTACCGCCATCGAGAACGACCTGGTTCTTTCTTGTAGCTAAGAAGGACTTGGTTATATTACATATTAGTCCAGTAATACCGTACGAGTTCTTTTCCCTGAGAATATCTTCATGCCAGACTTTGTCAAATGCTTTGCATATAACTAGCGCTTCTGCTCTGGCTTCACCTGCCTTGTCCAGTGTCTGATGTATGCGTTCAGAGATGACCGTTGTAACGGGATTGCCTAAATCCATACTGTTGGTCAAAGAAAAGTTGAGCACTTTCAAGGGGGTGAACTATTGTTAGATTTATTAAGGATTCAACATTTTGATTGAAGAGCAATACGGGACTTATAAGTTGATAATTTTGCGGGTCAGTTCTGTCACCAAAATTCTTGAAAACTAGTAATACAGAGACACTTTTTCAGCTATCAGGGTTGCAAGATTCAGCAGGACATTTGTTATAGAGTTCGAAGAGGGAAGGAGGCAGCTCAGCATATAATTTTTAAATTACTATAGAATGGATCAGATATGTGCACATGTTTTAGAAATGTCTAGTTTTTTATGATAGCAAGGACATGGCAAGGGGTAATGATCAGATCATCTAGTGTGGTTTCAATCCGTAGTAGTGAGATACTGTGGGAATATATTGAATCATCAAGAATAATTTAACTGATATATATATATATATATATATATATATATATATATATATATATATATATATATATATATATATATATATATATATATATATAGTGAAAAAGTAAAATAAAGATATAAAACATATCTTTAAAATATAACCTATCAAGAAAAATAAAGATATAAAACATATCTTTAAAATATAACCTATCAAGAAGGGTTAATGCATGCTCGATATACGAGATAGAGCAATAGTATAAGTAACTAAGTAATGAGAATAAAAATTGTGTAGAATACAATATCTATTAAATCATCAATAGTTCAAAACAAGGGATATATATAAATCACTTGTTTTCTTATATTTTTTTGAACAATTGATGATTTAATATATATTGTATTCTATACAATTTTTATTCTCATCATTTACTTAAAACCATAATTTAGTATCTATTTATAAATACTTTATATATATATATATATATATATATATATATATATATATATATATATATATATATATATATATATATATATAACCAAAAGAATTTCTGTCCCAGGACGGGAAAAATGCACCATTTTTATCTCTCTTTGTGAAGATTTAAATCATAAAATCTCATATCTAATATTCTTATTTACCATTAGCGCAAAATCCATTATATGATTCTTAACGCTTAAGGACACTAAAGAGGACATTCAGTGGATCGTGCTTCATTGGTGTCTAATGATTCTTGATCATATACAATGCAAATCTGAAATATTTGAAATTTCAAATGGAAGGCCGTGTCCATATTATGAACTCTTTCTTAAAACTTATTAAAATATTCCATAGAAACTAAACTTCATGAAATATTAATTAATTGATACTCCCTATTGTTAAAATGTTAAAATGTTAAAATGTTAAAATGTTAAATGCAAAATGTTGATGTCCCCTATTGTTAAAATGATATAATCTTAGATGTTAAGTTTGTTTACATTTGTATGTATAAAATAAAATACAATTAAATCTAACCCATATTTGAACCCATACACCAAGTAGCTGTGTTCCATAATTCATAATGATCGGTTAATCAGTTAAGGAGTGCTTCCTGTACATACAAATATGTAAACATATACACATATCTAACTTTATATATATACATATATGTATGTATGCATGCATGCATGTATTCATGCATGTATACATGTATGTATGAATGTATGTATTTATACATGTATGTATGTATGTGTGTATGCATGCATGCATGCATATATGTATGCATGCATGTATGTATGCATGTATGTATGTATGCATGTATGTTTGTATGCATGTATGCATGTATGAATGTATGTATGTATGTATGCATGTGTGTATGTATGCACCTATGTATGCATATGTTCATTCATGTATCTATGTATACCTGTATGTATGCATATATGCATGTATGTATGTATGCATGTATGCATGCATTAATATATGTATGTATGCATGTGTGCATACAAGCATGTGTGTATGCATGTATATATGCGTGCATGCATGCATTAACGTATGTATGTATTTATGTATGCGCAAATTTATGTATCATTGTAGTATGTATCAATACCGTCATTAATAATCAATAGTCTTTAGCATCCGGTGGTTTCTGAAAGAATGAAGAGTCCTTCAGTGGAGAGTTAAAACGGATGTCGTGACAACTTCTGATTTCCAACAGAATCTTGAATTCCTAAAGAATCTCAGATGAAATCTTTATTTCGTATCATCAATAAGGTTTCATTATTTATACATTTCTCCCTGTTAGTTTTTAGATGCGTCCATTATAAGAGATACGTCCTTCCGTTAGTCATTTATGGCGTCTGTCGCGCTGTCACAGGTCCGTTTCGGATATCATTTTTATTGTGTAACGCGTTTTATTTCTTTTGGATGTGTACAACTATTTAGGAAGCGCTGTCTGAAAGTCGGTCGGACTGTATGTCACGCTTCAGTTCGAAATAGTCTTTTCGTTCGTCTGTTATGATTAAGTTTGAAATAGCGTTTTTGTTGATCAGTCACGCTTGCGTTTGAAATAGTTTTTTTTCATAAGTCTTTTTATTATTGCTATCATTCCTCTTACTTATATTCACACCAAACAATTTCACATTGCCACTGAGACGTAAGGGGCTACTGTGAATTAGGGGCCAGATTTATAGGGACCTCCTAAGTAGAGAGTTTTGCAGCAAATTATAGAATCTGACAGACTTTGCTCGCCATCTCAATACAATGGCGCGTTGGTTAAAAAAGGTTGTCCACAACTGATATTGAGTGGTTGAGGTGGAAAACCGATAGTTAGGGGAGGAGGTAATAGGTGGAGAAAGATAACTGCATTTTGTAGAGTTCAACTGTAAATCCCAGCTTGAAGAACAGGACAAGACTTTGTTTAGATTATCATCATAGTCACATGATGCTACAACGCTACACCTTACCAGTATAAACAGCTTGATCTAAAATGCTAGCCACTATAAACGGCTAGTTTTTTAGACATACGGGATTTCCCAAAATTGACCGTCTCATGCTATTATGCAAATCAGATCCGGCCCAAGATGGAGTACTGCTGCCACATCTGGGGAGGTGCTGCTCAGAGCATCCTTTCTTTTCTTCGGCGAAGTACAACATCGACTTCGCAATCTAGTGGGAGGTGATCTCTTTTCTTCCTTAAAGCCTCTTTCCTCATAGAAGAGACGTTGCTAGTCTGTCTCTACTCTATCATTATTTCCATGAATGGTGCTTGAGTAAGTTTCAATCAAGAAAGTTCAAAAGTATATATAAAAAAAAAATACAGATGAAAAAAAAAACGTAATAAAATAGAATAAAAAAAGAAGAAATAAAAAAGAAAGAATGATTCGAATTTAGAATATTTGTTTTATTACGGCCCCTTGCATGTTCGGAAGACTATCGGCCATCTAAATGCTCTCGCCAATAAGAATGCACTTTAAAAAAAAAAATTACCTAAGCTTTTCTCATATCATAAGCGACGTAAAAACGCGTTAACGATTTTACGAGAATATTAGTAATAGCGAAACTGAAATGAATTCCGCTTTAAACTAAGCCGACAACATTTTTCCCCCCAATATTTTTTTAAACATTCCAATGAATTATTTTCGCCAAGAAATTATTTTTAAAAACGTTCCTATAAATTACTTTTGAAAACATTCGTTACGATCTTCTAACTTAATACTAACCCTACTTTTACCCTAACTTAAGGTTATCATAAAAAAAATGTATTGACTGTCCTAAAACGCTAAAATGGCCCGGAAATGGGAGATAGTTTTATGTTAATTTTTAAATCAATTCTAAAATAAATGTCTTTTTTGTTTGTTTTTTCTTCTTCTTTTTTCAATGTATTGACACGTAATCGCCTAAAAAAGTAAAATCTATTTTTTCGGAGAGGGGCAGGAATTTACAAATGTACCAAAAAATATCTTTCTCGTTACGATTTCACTTTTTTAAGGTAAAAAAACGTAACGTAATAGGCAATACAAAAAGCTAAATTAACTGAAACGAAATTGCTCCAGTCAAGAAAGTGCAAAAAGTCCCCCACCCCTCAAAAAATAAAAAAGAGATAAAAGAATAAAAGCAACGAGATAGAAAAAAAAATAATTGGATTTTTTTTTGGAAAATCTTTGTTTTATTACGGCCTCCATACAGTGTCGGAAGATTATCGGCCTTCTGGATGCCCTCGGGAATAAGCAGGAACTTTCTTTTTTTCTTTTTTAATTGCCTAAGCTTTTCTCATGTCATAAGCGACGCAAAAGAGCGTTAATGACTTTACGAGAAGATTAGCAACAGTGAAACTGAAATGAATTTCGCTCTAAACTGAGTCGACGTCATTGCCAAAGTACAAAAAAGTGCATAGAATGTGGCCACCTTATAAACGACTCTAAGAGAAGTAATTAGCGAGTGCTAATTAATTCCAATCATACTGGAAGGGCTTACACCTGTACCAATTAGTCTGAAATTTGGGGAACAGATTCTATGCACACATAGCATGTAACAAAGGATTTATATTAGACCATCCTATAAGTTCTGTCCGGATTTTAATTCTCCGAAATGTAATACTAATTGGCTATGTCTAATTGAACAGAATAATATTTCTACATAAGACTAAACAATCCGTGTGCCGTTGGGTCAGAAAAAGGGTTGCAGAGTCGGCACGTATAAGGTCCAATTCCGACTCCGATTCCTAGGATTCCAAAAATTTCGACGTCGACTCCTTATTTTAAAGTATGACAATATTCCAATACATTCGACTTTGATTCCTAGCCTTTTTACGACTCCGACCCCCCCTCGACTTCGACTTCGCAATCTGATCACAACCACTACTATTATCTGTTCCGCTTTAATTTCATTCAAAAATAAATAAACTGCGATAATATATCTATTAATAAATTCATTATAATTAAAAATAAAAGAGTCTCTTTACTTCGTTTTTTATCCTTATGGATAATATAAAAGTAAAGTGACCTATTATGTTGCTATCTAATTTACATATGTGTACGGAGACACTATGTAAATTAGCTGGAAAGAGAGAGTCCCTTTTTCTCTAAATGCAAACAGAGACATTAAGAAATATTAGGGAGTGGTTGAATCAATATAGAGTGAAGAGTGGCGAGAGAGATCGATAGATAAGTAAGTGATGGGTGATTGTTCAGTTAATTACAAAATACGCGTTATTAGAACAAGTAAAACAAATTCTTTTCCGACATAACGCAATCCCGGAACTATAGCATATTTTAGCATGCCTTTTGTGTTATTGAAGTATACAGGGAAAAGTCTTAGGGAATCAAATGTTAATTAACTCATATTTAGTATAATAATAATAGATATATGTATTTGAATACATTTATATTTTATTTTATTTTACATATTGATTAAAATTTAACTGTTGAAAACCTTTAAAACATGATAGTATCCAATGCGCATTTGAGGTATATAATGTTTTATGATTATTTAAAAAGATAACTGTCCAGAATTGGCAATGAAGCTTTCCTCAAACCATACAACTACCTGCAGTTTGTTTCCCTAAATGAGTTTGTAGAATTTCAACTCGATACGCTTCACTCATGTCTGCCTGTTCTCTCTGGCCGCCATTTTGGTCGTCTAGCAGTTTAGTGTGATGGTAACATGTTAATCTAGCAAAGTAGTTTTTATTTATTCATATATTTATTTACTCCTCTGCAGGAGTTAGGCACAAAGCCAGTTTTATCTTACTCCCACAAGTAAGATGTGACCACAGCTTGGGTCGAGTAAGTGGGGTTAAAAGCCAGCGCTCGAGAGGTGAGCACTCTGGCCATTTAAAAATTGCCTGGGCAGCCCCGTCGGCATTCCCCGGTAGGGGCGCCTCAAGCAGTAAGCAATAAACTTACTCCTCCCCAAAGAGGGGAGGCGAAGCCTGGGAGGGTGGACCTCCTAGGACTGCACAGGACAAACCCACAGACAGGTGGAATCAAGTCCCGAAGGACAAGACGACATCCGTCTATAGGGTGCAGTATCCATCGGAACAGATACTACACTTACTTCCTAGCGTGTGTCAGCTCATCTTCATACGTGTGACCCGACTCGTTTCTATCTAGCATTTGCGTTAGCTGAAAAAATCCACCTTTCCCATTATGACGTCACTTTATATCTAGCGGTTTTCTAGACAAGAGTTATGTCTCTTGGTAAAAGAGCTTATTACCATTGGTGAAAAGCATAAACAAGAATATTTAATTGAGAACATTCACGTCTTATGCGGTCAAAAATTAAGACAAGATTTCGTTTCCATTTGCTGACTACAGTCAACTTTGATTTCATGGCACTTCATCTTGTTTCAATATAGATATGCATGAATAGATATGTATGTAACACTCAAAGAGGTAATTTGTTCAGTATATATTCAGACGAACGTAAACATCAGCAGCAGCTTACACAAATATCAGTATTCTTTGTAATGTGAGCAAAGTTTTTTTTCTAGGTGAATTATAAAACTAGTCATTAAATTCTTTAACAGATTTTCTTTTAATAATTTTATTCACTGCTTTTACTTTTGTGGATGTTCAAGCATGATAGGACATGCCTCATTGATAACACACACACATGACACTGACGTATGCAATAAACAGACGCAATGAAAAACGTATGCCGTCATTTTTGGCGGTATGCTCACACTATTTCCACAAATAACAAAAAAGAGGGATAAGCAAATGCCTTTTTTCGAAGCAGAAAATTTAGTCGCCTATCACTCCGGTTTAAATACACGTGCATTTCTATAAGTAGAGGTTAAAAGTTCGAATCTCACCAGAGGCATAAGTATTTTTACTCTAACATTTAAAATTATGTAGATTGTTTTATTTTACTTTTATTTTTTATGCAATCTACGTACTTTACCAAAATTAGAACTCGGACGATATCGGTAAGCCCTGCTAGTATTTCAGAAAGTCTATACATATTTTCTTAACTTGACTAGGCCTATATTATTCGAATTTGTAGACATTCAATGCTTCTTTAAAATAATAGAGTTAGATAAAAGTTGGGTCTGTTTTTTTTTTTGAAATCTGGGAATGATTACCTTTACAAAAATCCCCGCGTTCAGCTCATCAGAGGGAGAGTTTGGATTCATTTTAATGTCTATTTTAATTTCGGTTCAGCAGCCTTTGCCTCTTGTGGAAAATGTCAAATGCCGTCGACCTACGCCACAGATTTTAACGTCGAAACACTGCATGTTCGAGATGAAACAGTTAACATTCCCGAGCAGGATCATCAGTATTTGCAAAGAAAATAAATCGAATTAAAATGTATTCATTTAATAACATGGACCAACGTTCAACAAAAGAAAAATGCTAGGCGGAATAAAATAATGATTTACTGCTGCACTTCTATTACTATTAGATGAAAAACGCACGGATATAAGAATGTTTATGGAAACCCAGGAGTATTGTTATGAACCAGAAGACGTTTATCATCCAGGTTTGTTCATGTTGTTCAATTTATAGGATAACTTAAAAATATAGAATTGAAACTATATTGACAACAAAGCTATTGAGTTCGAACCTCACCAGGGCCATAAGTATTTTTACTCTCATATTGTCTTAAAATTAATTTAAATATTTCAAATTATAATATTTACACAGCTTGTTCCGCTTAACTTTTATTTTTTTTCTGCAATTTACGTACTTTACGGAAATTAGGATCGAGGGAGACGTCGGATAGTCCTGCTGGCATGCTATAAAATAGGCAAACCATTCAATAAGATACTTTACACTAAAATAATTCCATAGCCTACATCAGTATCCATTAGACCACTTGCATACCCTCCTCGTAGATAGACAGATTATTATTATTATTATTATTATTATTATTATTATTATTATTATTATTATTATTATTATTATTTATTTATTTATTCACGAAGAGTTCTCACACAGATAATCATCAGTGATTTATCACTGACAATAACCAGTGGTATTCCCTGGTGTCTGAGTGACAACAAGTCTCCCTAGATTTCTAGTACTCTCGACATCTTTCGATAAGCATTGCAAATGATTTTGCGTTATTGCAACAGCTGCTTACCATTGTTTTCTCGCTGGCAACAACTATTGGTCTTCTTTAGGGTTTGAGTGGCAATAAGCCTCCCAAAGTTCCCAGTATACGCCGCATCTTTCCAGTGGTGGTCTGGTTAGTGTTCTCCCTCCTCGGTCTTTCCATTGCCTTTAACGCTTCACAACTATTTTGTGTGGTATTAGCCGAGACTGTTGCAGTCATATTGTGTATGTGCCTGTTCTTTTTTTCGGGGGGGGGGGCAGTTTATGAAATTTCTTGCAGTTTCGATTCCTTTAGGTGCATGTGGTTGTGTTC
Organism: Sepiola atlantica; assembly: GCA_963556195.1. Taxonomy (NCBI): domain Eukaryota; kingdom Metazoa; phylum Mollusca; class Cephalopoda; order Sepiida; family Sepiolidae; genus Sepiola; species Sepiola atlantica. Next base: position 107,840,936 of record OY744516.1, on the reverse strand, counting down.
GTTTTAATAGTTTTGTTTTATTTTAATTGCACTTACCATGTGGCTGGTTAGCGTTTGTTCTTTATATGGATTATTCCGCACTTGAGGATTTTTCTTAAGATTTATTATTATTATTATTATTATTATTATTATTATTATTATTATTATTATTATTATTATTATTATTATTATTATTATTATTATTATTATTGTTATTATTCGAGTATTATATTAATGTTTTTTTTTCTAACTCATCTGTTTGTACATTGCATGACACACACAATTTAAAACATTTACAGAGATCAGAGTTATCTCCGCATGGAGAGAACTTGTTTCTAGGCCAGAGTTATGTCTCTTTGGCTAAACAGCTTAGAACAACTTGTTGAAAAGGCTTATTCCCCCAAATCTTGTGAACAAGAGAGTTTTCTTGATAACTAACACGTGGTCAAGAATTAAGACTAGATTTCGTTTTCATTTGGTGACTAGACGTGCTACAGCCAACATCGATTTCAGGGCACTTCATCTGACAGAAGAGAAGCCACAATAAAATCTATGTCTTAACTTTATCTTTTTACATGAATAACTTGTGCATTTTATTGTATAGGAACAATGTATTTCCATATGTAGTCGTAAATATTACTTGAATCGTTTTATTGTCTTTTTAGTGTGTCGTAGGTAAACTATTAATAAATGAAATGTCTTTGTCTACCACAGACTTTTGTCGTCTTTTACTTTCTACAGATATGCTTTATTAACGCAATACATGTCGACCCTTAGAAACACTCGTGCTCAGCGAATTAATTTGAATTCACTGCCCACGCTTGTTAATCTTGATAAAATAGAATATATTGCAATTTCATACTGGTATGAACCCATTCTAGAGACGTGTGTTCATCTAGTGTGCTTATAATTTTTATTGTTTGAGAGCGTTAATCTTAAAGAAACTGATGTCTTTTATCGGAAATTTAAAATGGATGTCGTGACAATTCTTGATATCGAACTCAGCCTTAAATGTAAAAAAGGATATGCAATGGAATCTTTATTTCATATTTTGAATAAGGTTTTGATAATTAATATTATTCGCTGTTTTGTTTATTTATTAAAAAAAAAACTGAATTCTTAAAAGAATACGGGAAGACGGACATTTTTTCAAAGATAACGAACAAAAGCAGTCGATACAATTTCAATGGTATGAGAATAACACGTACAAAAAGTAAGCGGCACTCATAGATGCGTTCGAACTGTATTAAACACGAACGTTTATTTTTAAGATGCATTTATTTAAATAGCGCGTTTAACGATGGATACATTATTTGGGCGGGACGCGGATTAGAAACCTGTACCTCGACATACGGATTTCAGGTCAAAATAAAATTGAACAGAATAAAAAATTATTTTTGAAAGTAATTGCAAAGCAGAAGCATACTTTTGGCCGTAAAGTCAGTAGGTCGAAAAAAAATCAACAAGAAAATGTTATTGTCCCAAAAGCTGTGTTTGAAATTAGGCTGAAAACATAGACAACAGGACTGACGTCACATGATGTAATAAGTCTTATTTAACAGGTTAACTATGTAGTCCAGGGGAGATAAAGAGTCTGACAGAGAGGTAAACCGGTCGAGAAAAGAAGGGGTCTGGCAGATATAGAGCCTAGTCGGGGGTGATAAGCCGCGAATTAATCCGGGGAATGCTTGTTTATTTGTGAAAAAAATCAACGAGAATTAAATTCGCTTTTTCATGAAACAAAGCCAGTTATCTTGTGTCTGGTAAGTGAAATAACTCATACTCTGACAAGAAACGAAAACGTGATAGATTGCCTCCCTTATATCGGCCACTTTAGATTAATCAGAAAAAATTTAAAATGTGTTCCAGTCGCTTGGCAGACCAACGGATCGATCAATAAACAGACAGAATATATAAAAAAAAACTGTTACCTAAAATTTAAGCGTGACAGACTAACTGACCGACAAATAGATCCTCTTATAGGAACAGTTGGACATCAGGATCAAAGATGTCCAGCACACAATGCTGTAGCATTTATCTGACCATAATTAAAAGCTTTATCTAAAATGTCAGCCACTTATGTTTCTAAATCTTTTAGATGAGGATTGATAATTTATATCATTTGGACTACTGTTCTCATCTCGGATGTTATCCTCACAACGTTTCGATTGATTAAACCTTTGACCTCATTCAGTTGCGTCTTGTCGAACTCCGGAATATGTATATCGAACTCGGGAATCTATACAGAATTTCAAACTGAACCCTTTATTTAATCCACAGGCGTACATTGTTCTCGTTCCTTCAGCAATATCCGGATATAAGTCTTAAGTAATTCGTCCACATGGACCCATTGCGCAACGGATATAGTGCAAAGTAATAATCAGTTAGAAGTGACAGTCTTCAGGAGGTTGAAGGTTCAATCCTCAATACAGGCGATACTAAGAATATAATTAATAATTACTTAAGACTTCTACAGAACAATCTATCCTGGATTAGATTAAGAGTCAAGTTAAAAAAAATTGCACAGATTTCTCGAGTTTGACAATACGCGCCTGAAGAAGATCGAAGATTACGTCGGCCAAAACGTTATAAGAATAACATCCAAGATGAAAACAGTAATCCGAATAATACATATAATCCATGTTAGCCAGTATCAACTGCGAGTATTTGGGGTATCTGTAAACTCTGAATATAGACTATTTAATGCGAGTATGCAAATAATAATACGCATGTACTTTCGTTTGTACGTATCTTATGTAAGTTCCACATCCATTAAAAAAAATTAGATCATCAAATAGGCAAAGTGATTGAGAAATATTTGATGTCGCCGTGTCTAAAATTCAGACATTACTCATATTAAAATGGACTCCTCCGAAATTGAATATAACGTCATCTATAGAAGTCTGTCGCCCCGTCGACTTAAACATCGGATGCTATTCATTCCCTGTGAGCGTTTAGAGATGAAAATGCTTTCTCAAACCTTAAGACGTTACCCATTTTAAAATGCTATGTTCTAAAATTGAATACAATGTCACAAATATAATTCTGTGACCCAGACTAGATAACCATAGGATGCGTCCATTCAACATACGCGTTTAGCGATCAAAAATGCTATTTCAAAATTATGCGCGAAAAATAAAAACGATGAAAGTTTTATTTCAAAGAAAGAATGACAGCCCGACGAACGACGAACGACGACTCTCATCCAAGTGCGTAGACTCTACCGAATTAACTATATGCATTGATTTTATTTTTATTCTCATTTTTTTTGGTAAATCCTTTTTCTATCACGATCGTTTTACGAAGCGATCTTTCCGCCGAATGATAGTAAGCAGAAATTACGATAAAGTCACGATTTATCATACGATCGCACATATATACAAAGAAGCACATATATCATTGAAGTATATACTTAGAAGTACAAATAATAACAATACATAGAAAAAGAAGTACATACATTGAAGTATATACTTAGAAGTACACATATACAAAGAAGTACACATAAACATAGAACTATATACCTACATATACTACATATATTTAGAAGTAAAAAATAGGCAATAAAGTACATATACACATAAAAATATATACCTAGAATTACACATAAACGCATAAATACATATATACATTGAAGTATATACCTACAAGTACACATATACAAAGACGTGCGTATATACATTGAAGTATATACCTAGAAGTACATATAGACAAAGAACTATTCATATACGTAGAAGTATATACAACGAAGTACATATATACGACGAAGTACATATATACATTAACGTATATACCTAGAATTACACATAAACATATAAATACATATATACATTGAAGTATATACCTACAAGTACACATATACAAAGACGTGCGTATATACATTGAAGTATATACCTAGAAGTACATATAGACAAAGAAGTATTTATATACGTAGAAGTATATACAACGAAGTACATATATACGACGAAGTACATATATACATTAACGTATATACCTAGAATTACACATAAACATATAAATACATATATACATTGAAGTATATACCTACAAGTACACATATACAAAGACGTGCGTATATACATTGAAGTATATACCTAGAAGTACATATAGACAAAGAAGTATTTATATACGTAGAAGTATATACAACGAAGTACATATATACAACGAAGTGAATATATACATTGAAGTATGCACCTAGAAGTACACATAGACTAGAAAGTACAGTGTCTTAAAAATGTTTCATGCGTTACGGAATTGAATTAATTATCACATATACTGTATTTAGAGCAGTAGCTTCACATCAGTACTTGTTACCTAAGAAGTATTGTTATCGAACTGGCCTTGTGCCATACTCGGGATGAGCGAATACCTGGCTTTTTGAAAGAATAGACAATTATCTCTGCAAAGATATTAAGGAGGAAAAAACCGTACCAGCCGGAGTTTCGAAAAAAAAAAAAGCATGTGATCAGTTTGAACATTTTATCTACTACTTTCTTATGTTTCTATGTTTTTTTATAGCGACACACTTCTTGGATTTTGTAACCACCTTCATGAGGTTAGACACAAGGTCAAGTAGGTTTTTGAAAAGCCAGCGCACTAGGAGAAGCGCATTCAAGCTTACAAAAATGCCTGAACGGCCCCGTCGACATTCACCCGTAGGAGCGCCTCGGGCGATTGGCAATAAAATTACCCCTGCTCAAAGAGAGAAGATAACACCTGGGATTGTGGACTTCCTAGGACTGAACTGAACCATACCCCAGGCCGACAGTAACAACACCATTGTCACAGACGTATTCTCGACTAGTATAAACAACATCTACTCAAGCTGCGTCAGTTAATTCACGTATTGGGCCTAAGGTGTTTTGGTTGTGATGATGATGATGATGATGATGATGATGATGATGATGATGATGATGATGGTGGTGGTGGTGGTGGATATGATGATGATGATGGTGATGATGATGATGATGATGATGATGATGATGATGATGATGATGATGATGATGATGATGATGATGATGATGATGGGTCACCATTTAGCATGTCCTCAATTCACCAAATGTGTTGTTTAAGTATATCCTGGTTTGGGTGAGATATAGACGCTAGTCGCGTCTTAGATGTACCAAGACCCACGATAACAATAACAATTATTACGAGTTGAAAGCATGTTGTGAATGAAAGAGATAAAAACATGGTTAACGAACAAAACATTTATAAATTTACAAATTTACAATAGTATTAATTATATTGTGCGTGAAAAATGTTCGTGTTTGTTTTTGAAAAGTTAAATTTTGTAAAATTTTGTTAAAGTTTGTAAAATGTTCGCAGTGAAGAAAAAAGACACGAGCGTTGGAAATGTGTGTGTTTGTTCGAATTCTATTTTGTGTGTATGTGTGTGTGTGTGTGTTTACCTTCATCGTTAGACTATACTTGTAGAGCGATCAGTAGTAATTAAGGGATTTTCAACTTGGCATAAGTCGTGTTTCTCGGGGTGCGCCTACAGACTTTGTATCAATAAAAGCTCATATTGAATTGGCGCATCCTATTTGAGACGCGTTCTTGCTCTTATATAATAAGCTTTGCCCATCGGTTGTTGTGACATGCTTAAGTTTGAAATAACGTTTTTGGTCTGTCACGCTGAAATTTTAAATTGCACTCACAATGCTAAATGTACAAATCTAATGGCCGTAACTTATTTTTAGATACGTCTAATCATCTCTATAAGAGGCTTTGTCCGTCGGTAGTCTGTCATGCTTAGCTTTCAAAATAGCATTTTCGTCGGTCTATCATGCTAGTTTTAAAATAGCATTTCGTCGGTCTGTAAGTTTAACTTTGAAATAGTATTTAGATCGTTGTTGTTGTTATCTTCAGGGAGTCAGTGTGTGTATGTGTGTCGGACAGAAGAACTCTGCTTTTTAGTTCTGAGGATCTGAGTGCTGGCGGTGAAAAAAAAGAAGCTTGGTTTTGGAGGCGTTAAAAGTGACAATCCGCTTTTCCCTTATTGTGCTCCGGGCTCCAAATCGGAAGCAGAGAGTCAGAAAGATATTGGTCATCAGTGATCTTCGATGTGCTGCCATAGATAGTTGTGTCGTCTGCGTAGATATCAACGAATGATCTCAGGATACGATTTGGAAGATCATTTATGAAGATCAGGAAGAGAGTAGTACCAAGAATGGACCGTTGAGGTACGCCGGCATTGATATTTTTGCTGTACGTCAACAGCAATTTTAATAGACCTATCTGGGAGAAATGATTTTATGGTTCTAACGGCATTTCCAGATATTCCATAGCTAGCCGGTTATATTTGGATTAGCTCATTCACATCGACTTGCCAAGAGAACATGTTTCAACGTGCGGAGTTCTTTCTCATTAGTCGAAAAATTTTGAATTGACACTTACATGTGAGATAATATATTTTAAAATTTCGTTACCGCCTGTTGTAATTGTGCGGACGTTGGAAAAGGCAATTTATTTTAGTGCATCCCATTTCTACACAGAACAGACCGAGAAAAAAGTTAAAAGGGGAAAGAAGAGGAAAGGGTAAGCCGAGCGAACGGAGAATAAAAGAGAGTAGCTTTTACAAGATAGTACATTTGTTACGTTCGCCTGTCTCGCATATATATTAACTCAGCTACTACAAGCCTCTTCGCCAACACGTGGTCGCCATAGGGAATATGGCGGGATATCGTGAATGACACAAGATAGGAATGTAAATGGATACATAAAAAGGGGTGAAAATCACGAACGTAAATACTAACGAAAAAGTCCACGTTAAAATTCCCAAACATAATCAAAATACGCATGAATTGCCAGGGCAAACAAATTATGGAGAATGTATTGGGCGTTGTAAAATAAATACGACTTTCTTTATCTGGAAACTATTCTGAGAACAACCTTCCGACCAGTAAAAAAGGACCATGGTGAAATATCTAGCCATGAACGATTACTGCGATCCGTAGATAAGACGTCTAACGCTAAATTGGTCGTTTTTTTACGGCATATCAACCCTTTTCGGGTTATTTAATGCCGAATACGGTCATTTTGGTAAGAGATTTTATGCTTCAAGGTCTATATAGCTTCAAATATTTATCTATGGTGTTTCGTTTGGTTGTTCCGTAGAAGAAAATTGTTTTTCTTTTTGGCTTTGCAGAACACGATTCTGTTTAGCAAAGGGAAAGGAAAAAACAATAACATCAATGTTTGGTGATTTTTGGCCAAGAAGCCGGTATCTTCAGACAGCGTAATCTGGTAGCACCAGCGTATATATATATATATATATATATATATATATATATATATATATATATATATATATATATATATATATATAAATTAACACTTTTTTTATTAATTAGTTGTATTTATTTCCTTTCCATTTGTCGTGTCTGCTGAAAAACTTGGCCAATGTAGAATCATGTGAAAGTTTTGCATTTTTCTACCATTTAATCTTTAGCCCAAACTACAATGTTGTTTTTGTTTTTGTTAGAAGTTTTTACTTACCTCCCTACCCACACCATCGCCCATTAACAGGACTAATTCGAAAACCATTTGTCAACTGCAAGCATTTATTTAGTTTTTGTTTTTTGCTATTGTTTTATTTTTTATTTCTCTCTCTCGCCCTTCGAGTGTAAGTGTCTCCGTCTCTCTTTCGTATATTTCTGAATTAAGAAATGAAGTTGGTCTTGGTGTCTCTGTCCAACAATTTTTTTAACGTATGGCTATTGTCCGTTAATGTTCACTGATTAGCCGACGAAGACTACTTCCTACTTACTGTTCGTGGCTTAAGATGTTAGTCTAATATTTGGTCTTGTCGTCCTTATAACTATCGGACATTTACCTTCCAGTTTTTCTGAGTAGATAAAATTGGTAAGTTTGCTTACACACACACACACACACACACACACACCCACACACATATATATATATATATATATATATATATATATATATATATATATATATATATATATACCTAAAAATATTTTTTATATGTTCTCTCTGGAATTCCGTTCTTTTTTTTTGATTTGCAGAACATGATTGAGTTTTGAAAAAGAAGAAAGGAAAACACCATAACATCAATGTTTGGTGCATTTTTAGTCAGTATATATAGACAGCATAATCTGGTAGCACCAGATCATGCTAAATGTGTACGAACAAGAATATGTAAAACTGTGGGTAGAACACGTCCACCCAGGTTAAGCCCACCACTAGAAAGAGGAAAAGCCTAGTTTTTCAATCTCGCAATTTCGTAGAGTAAGTCTTTTTTGTACTTCATAATTGAAAAGTAAATTTCTGTTGGTCAGTATAATCTAGGGAGATAACTGAATATTGTTCAAGGGAAATAACTCCTGAATATGTTGAGCCGACATGACATTTTAAAGGGGCGAAATACTTCCTGACACCGGGCTGATGCGAAGAAGTAACACTTCGGTGCTGAAATGATAACCGTTTCTTGTTAGCGCAGAAGTGTTTAAACTGATATTGACTGACAAAAGTAAAAGATGTTTAAAATTCGGATGGCGTAGGAAGTGAAACGAACTTTCCTTTTCTCAAATGACTTAGAATGTTCTAGAACAATCGAGAATATTCTAAGAGTCCCAGGTTGCTGCTGGTGTAAGAGTATCACGTTGAACCACCTCGCTTCAGGAAAACAGTTGCTGTGTATCCTCATGGGTACATGGATAAGATGTAAGGTTGTGCCTGAGGGTACAATCGAATTACGAAATCTGAGATGCGAAAATACTGGAATTAAACTAAGAAAACGCTCACCAAACTGCATTCTAAACATGTCCCATGAACCTGAAGACAAATGGTAACAAGGCAAGGCATACGGCCAGTTGATTTAAGGAGCTAGCAAGAACAAAATATAATTATTGCGAAGACAGTAGATTCCTATTGACCTTAGTCTTGAAAAGACCAAGGCTATAGGTAGGAGGAAAACAGTCAGCGGGAACAGAGTTCTACAAGCCTACAGTTTTTAAAAAGAAGCTACTGGAATAGAAAACTGTATTACAATGAGGTATCAAAACAGCGAATTGATGGAGACCACTAGACTAACAAGTCGAACGAGCTGGAACAAAGGAAGCAGGGAATAGATCAGGAAATTCCGAAGAACACATACTATAATAGTATCTATAGAAAAGACTGAGACTAGTAACACCACGTCTGTGTGAGAGAGAGGGTGCAGAGAAGAAGAAAGGGTGCAGCTAATCAAATTACAGATTCTGCACCTTATCAAGAACCCTTCAAATGTGTCAGAGATTCATGAAAGGCTTCCACCTATTTTAACCTCCTTTACATAAACTCAAATTAAAATAAATATAACCCCTTAGGCATAGCAGCTGTGTTTCAAAATTCATAATGATCAGTAAATTAGCTACAGATACGTTTCTGCCGCTTATAAAACGGGTCAGTGTCCACGCATGCACCTAAGAAAATTCAAACAATGAGCAAGCGCTTTTGAGTTTTTGCAAAAGGCTACTCGACTAGCAAGACATCGCGAGCGCTTTCAATCCCATAAGTGTGAATATCTATCGGCACACCCACATGCCTGGGAGTTGTGTTTGACAAGCGTATCATCACTGTTAAGTTTACCATGATTCTTATCTTGCAGTTTGGAACAATCGATATAAAAGACTCAATGTCCAGTTTAGTGACGATCTAACACTAAAAATGACGCGAATTAGGGGTCTTAAAAGTACACTGGGAAAGATTCGGGTGTGCATGTTGTCCGTATATTGGAATGAAGCACGACACCACAAGAGATAGATGAAAAGCTAGATAAATAGATGAAGAGATAGATAGGTAGATAAATATATATATATATATATATATATATATAGATAGATAGATAGATAGATAGAGAGAGAGAGAGAGAGAGAGAGAGAGAGCGAGCGAAAAAGAGATACCTAATGGGGCTCAGCCAACAAGGAACCACCTTGTACAAGCTCCCCTGCCTCTCTAATGAGAGCGACGACCCATATTCTCGACAACACTGGCAACTACGAAAACACACAACTTGTGCGGAGATGACGGATAAAGAAAGTCAAATTAAATATGCTTTTAGATTCAGCTGTTTAAAAAAATAAATTCTCGAAATTTAAGCTAATTGAAACGTATATCCTATCTCGATTCACTCTACGTGTATATGCAATCTAAGACGAAATAACTATAAAATAAAATTCAAAATATGCAAAATAGATGCATATGTTTTACATTCAATTTAAACGTAAATGTGATCATTCCGCTTTTAAAATAATAAGATATTAAATATGAATAACAAGATTGCTTCACCTACTTGGCCTTTTGGCTAGGAGCATAGTGTAGTATATATTCAGATGCTGCACTTAGTTTTCTCTGACCTCGACCAGTGAAGAAGAAATCCTACTAGACTGATGAAATTTGAATTTTTGTTCTAATATTGGAGGGAGCTGGATTTTTTCAACATTAAAAACTGTCCTTGTGTCTAACTCGATCATCGTGGACAGCTTTCCCGGGTTAATTGATGGTGGCCTAGGGGTTGAATATCAGGCTGAAGATCTAAGGTGACTTTGCAACTGGGTTCGAATCCTTCGACCGGCAGAAATTATCACTTCCTACACTGAAGATTGTAGGTAAAAATAATAAATATTTGTATACAACGTATTGCATATATATATATATATATATATATATATATATATATATATATATATATATATATATGCCCTTAATAAATATTGTATGCATAAAGATGTAATATATGCATGTACAGTTAAGGAATCCCCCCGAGCTAACTTACTTAATAATATTAGTACTTCTTCACATCCTCTATCTAATACTATGTGTACCTCAACTGAGTTGACCCGTAACATTATCTATGGTAGCGCTCCAGGTGGTTACATACCCACCCAAATAACTCATCGCCATATTATAACCCCTTCAAATAATTTAGACCCTCCATCTAACAAACGCACTAACACACTTTTTTAATTAATGTAATACTATAAATGATATGCCTAACGAAATAATTACTCCATCAAAAATATACACTTATATAGGGGCTACCGCATACCCGTTGAAACATCGCATCTCAAATCATATATCTTCGTTCTAAAGACGATAAAAAGAAGGCAGCTACCCTGACTAACTTAATTAAAAATTTAAAATAGAAAAATATCCCATATTCTATAGATTGGTCGATCTTAAAGAAATCAAAATCTTACACTCTTGGATCAAAATGTTGTCAACTGTGTACCTCCAAGACCGAATTCCATGCAAACATAGAAGAAACATTAATTTTAGCCAACTATTAACCCCATAAAACACCCAACCCCCATCTAATAGCTAAGATGACTTGAATAATTTTTATCTTATAAATCACCATTATTTCTATTTAGGATTAATTCTTAGATGAACTTTTAATAATATTTAAAATACAATCCTTTTTAAATTAACTTGCTCCCCAACACTTTATTTATCATATTTTGTAAAACCTTTTCGTTACGGGGAGCAAATTTAATTATACCCTTGGGAATATCTTTTTCGATTCATTTATTCCACTTTAATTGCATTTTTAATTTTTAATGCTTTAATCTATTCATCATGATATATTTTTAATGCTTTAATCTATTCATCATGATATATATTTTTTAATAATCTCTATTATGAAATCATTTGAAATTTAATTGCATTTTTAATTTTTAATGCTTTAATCTATTCATCATGATATATATTTTTAATAATCTCTATTATGAAATCATTTGAAATTTAATTGCATTTTTAACTTTTAATGCTTTAATCTATTCATCATGATATATTTTTAATGCTTTAATCTATTCATCATGATATATATTTTTTAATAATCTCTATTATGAAATCATTTGAAATTTAATTGCATTTTTAATTTTTAATGCTTTAATCTATTCATCATGATATATATTTTTAATAATCTCTATTATGAAATCATTTGAAATTTAATTGCATTTTTAACTTTTAATGCTTTAATCTATTCATCATGATATATTTTTAATGCTTTAATCTATTCATCATGATATATATTTTTTAATAATCTCTATTATGAAATCATTTGAAATTTAATTGCATTTTTAATTTTTAATGCTTTAATCTATTCATCATGATATATATTTTTAATAATCTCTATTATGAAATCATTTGAAATTTAATTGCATTTTTAACTTTTAATGCTTTAATCTATTCATCATGATATATTTTTAATGCTTTAATCTATTCATCATGATATATATTTTTTAATAATCTCTATTATGAAATCATTTGAAATTTAATTGCATTTTTAATTTTTAATGCTTTAATCTATTCATCATGATATATATTTTTAATAATCTCTATTATGAAATCATTTGAAATTTAATTGCATTTTTAACTTTTAATGCTTTAATCTATTCATCATGATATATTTTTTTTAATAATATCTATTATGAAATTATTTGAAATTAAATTGCATGTTTAATGTTTAATGCTTTAATCTATTAAACTTCCCTTTATAATTTGCACCTTTTATCTTAATTTCTAATTTTATTTTAATTTTTAATTTTTTATTGGAATAATAATAATATTATCGTATGCATTTATGCAATTCAGTTTATTTTAATTAACCCTTTACCTGTACATATGCTATTACTACATCCCTAATTTAGTTTAATTTATTTAATAAATTTATTTAATTAGGCTGTTTTAGTTAGAATAGCCAATAACTCTTAAGCATTTCTAGAAGTCATATATTCTTCTTGATTTTAAGTATTTGCCTATTTAACCGGAAAGATTTCACATTTCTCGAATGAGTCTTTTTTTGAACTTCGTTTTATTTATTGAAGTTTTAATTTTCATTTTAATATTAATCATATCATATTTTTAACCATATTACTTCATTTACTCTAAATATTCAAAAGAATTTTTCATTATTTATGTTATAACATTAAACATTTTCAATTTTAAACTATAAACATTTTTATCGTTAAAATCTTTTTTATATAATACATTTGTTTATTTATAATCACTCATCCCCTTTTTTCTCCCTCATCTTTCTTCTTATACTTATTTTTTCTTTATATTTCTATTCATTATTGTTTAATGTTGTTCTTCTCACCCTCCCTTTAATCATTGGCGATATATTCAATACCATTCACCTTTGTATTTTGGTTTGAGATTATTGTCTCGGTCATTTCCTGTTCGAGTATCCGTTCTCAGGCTGTCATGTGTTCTATCTTTTTCTTTTTTCTCTCTCCTTTGCATTTTAATTTGTCTGTCTTTCTTTTTTCCTACTCTCTTTTTTCTTTTTTACTGCATATTTCTTTTAACTGTTCTCTTTTCTTTTCCGCTTCCCATTTCTTACTGTTCTATTTTCCTCTTTTATTTTTTATTTCTTCCTTGCTTTATACCCATTTATATGAAAAAGAATATGCTCTTTTTCTTTCCTTTCTTTTCTTTTCTTCATTTCACACTCTGATACTACTTTTTCCTTCTTCTTCATTTTTCAATTCAATTTTTAAAAATTTTTCATCTTCTAATTTCTTGAACATATCCTATTCTGAATTTGGTCGTTTAAGGCGTTTAATCTCACTTTTTTTCTTGTCCAAAGAAGTCAAATGACCGAACTGATGGATTGTGTATATTGTGAGTTTATTTAGAGATTTATACTGTAATATTTTTCTCTGATGAGTAGCATATTTCTTTTTACCAATAATATTTAGCATCGGATTGGTACCCCTATGTTGTTCGAACTTCTGGAACAGTTTCTTCTATGTCTGCCTGCTTGGCATTCATAATATCTTGGATTTACCTTTTTTGGGCATGTTGCATTTTTCCATCGAGGTGGATTTTCTTTGCTCAAAAGACTTTTGTGTATTTTGATATATATTTATATATTTTCAAATCTGCACTAACAGTAATATAATTTTTACTGATTTATCCCGATGATCTCTTCTGCTGATGAAAGCTTGCATTTTTGAAAATCCATGATTTAAGGAAAGAAATAAAGTTTATTGATATATTTCTTGTTTAAACTACTTGATGATTCAATAAATATTGTTCTTTTTCCAATCTGTATTCTCATAATGCATTTCATTATATATATATATATATATATATATATATATATATATATATATATATATATATATATATATATACTTTAAAAAATCAGTTGGTGAGAACTGAGCAGAGTGCTCGATCATTAGGAAGCATTGGACAATTAGAGCGTAATATTTATTTATATATGTGTTACATTAGATCTGAAAACGTTGGCTATTAAAATTCTATTAATTAAAATAATATATATATATAAATAATTCTTAGTAATTACTTACATAATCTAATATATATATATATATATATATATATATATATATATATATATATATATATATATATATATATATATATATAAGTAAATAAACAAGATTTTAGTAGATTCTAAAGGCTAAGATTTCATTTATTAGGTCTAAAAATTAAATGAAAATATTGTTATAAATAAACTCCAATTATTATATAACCAAGTCTAAGCATTAGTCATTTAAAAAAGATGTCGAGCAAGGAGATGTAAATAATACGCTAAGTTCGGCTTGAAGGAAGACAATATGACTGCCTGAGTGAAGCAGCGGATGTAAAGCGTAGTTCAATTGTGAGTTTTGTTATTGTTTAGGTTTCCCTAACATTATCATGCCGCTTATGAACTACAAATAGAGAGTAGCAATAGAAAAAGTAAATATTAACTGTCGAAAGTGTGTGTGAGGAAACGCACTTTTCTCCCATGGATTACAACACGATCATTCTTTTAATTTTGGGCAGGCTAAAATCGTAAAAATCATTTTAAATAAATCTCGGCAAACAATTCTTTGAATGAACACTCATTATAAACTCTAACACAATTAAAAAACGTAATGGCTTCTACAATTTATCTCATGTAATCAGCTAACTTATTTTATCCGAACAAAACTTGAATTTAGATACAGGCTAGCTATTTTATACCACGCGCCCAAAATACTTTACACATAATATCTATAACAAATTAATGAATAACAAAATTAAAATAAATAGAAATAAATAAAAACATCCGTTTTATTTTATAAACATTTTACGCATTTTACGCATTTTAAATGTCAATCGCTGTTTTATTTAAAAAAAAGAACAAAACCACATTTTTTAAATATTTTAACGACTATTTTTTTCAAATTAATCATCCCGAGGACGTCGTGAAATAAATAATATTTTTATTCCCCTTTTTTCATTTTCCATATATATATATATATATATATATATATATATATATATATATATATATATATTACTTACCTCTCCCTATATCTTATTTTTCTCCTCTCTCCCTACACTATTCCGAGCTTGATATTTAAACATATGCGTTTTTTAAAATAAACAATTAGTTATTTTAAAAAACCTGAATTTTCGGCGCTAAGCGTCCTATTCATAAGACATAAATTTTCTTTTTAATTATATACATATATATATATATATATATATATATATATATATATATATATATATATATATATATACTTCTATATCTATTACTTATGAATATATATATTTCTCTCTCTCTCTCTGTCTGTCTCTCTCTCTCTCTCTCTCTCTCTCTCTCTATATATATATATATATATATATATATATATATATATATATATATACACACACACAATTGAAAATAAAGTTAATAAAATCAAAATGCATTTTGTGGCGTTTAATAATTCATATTACCATATAAACAATGCTTTCTAAATAAGAACACCATTTCTAATTCAATTTGCACCGCCACGTGCCGCGTTCTTGACTGAAGAGACCCTCATCCCACATTCGCTTCAACAACAGACGAAATTAAAACACACAAAAACAACGATGATAATAAAAGAAAAAAAAAGGTATTTCAATATATCTTTTTTTTTAAATTCTGATGATGAGGTATATCTTCGAAAATTTAATTGAAAAAAAAATTGAAGAAAAAGTTAATAAAATTAAAATGCATTGTATGGCGTTCTTATTTTTAATAATTCATATATATATATATATATATATATATATATATATATATATATATATATATATATATATATATATATATATATATATATATCGTAATAGTTGACGAAATAAATGGTACAAAATGAAAAAAAAGATAAAAAGAAAATAGAAAAGGAACTAATAGAGGGCTAATTGATTTTATAGTAGGTCTTTCCTAATTATTATTTTATTCCTTTATATATATATACTTAGTATTATTATTTGAATTGATAGAATTCTAGCGATAGCGATATGTTTGAAAATTATATTCAAAGATTAAGCGTGACAGAACGGCGGTTTGACTGGCGGACAGAGCCTATTCAGAGATTCTTGGGCGCTTCTGAAAATAATTTGGCGAGAAAAATGGTAAGCAAAAAACAAAAACACAAAACAAAAAAAACTAAAGCAAATAGTAAAACAAGTACATAATTGTAAAGCTATCTAATAATTCCCCAGTCAAAAAGCATCCAGCAAATTGATGCAGAATTAACGGAACAGAGGAGAGGATAGAAGAGAATTCAACAATATCCGAGATGCGGAAAAGATGAGATGGAACGCATTTGAAGGACGCAGAGATTGATAATTCACTAATGGAGCAATTGGAAATTCGGATTTAGTTGTATGTAAATGATAAGGATCCATTAGCGTGGATATGAGGTTTAAGTTGATCCCGATCGCGCGCAAAAGAAGGAAAGAAAAAAATTAGGACAAACGAATTAAGGATCAGATAAAACGCGGCGATAAAGATTGTTGGCTAATCCAGGTCTAACCAGAAAAGACGTTAAAAAAGAAGCTGTTCAGAATAGTACGTTAAAAAGAAGCTGTTCAGAATAGTACGTTAAAAAAGAAGCTGTTCAGAATAGTACGTTAAAAAAGAAGCTGTTCAGAATAGTACGTTAAAAAAGAAGCTGTTCAGAATAGTACGTTAAAAAAGAAGCTGTTCAGAATAGTACGTTAAAAAAGAAGCTGTTCAGAATAGTACGTTAAAAAAAGAAGCTGTTCAGAATAGTACGTTAAAAATAAAGATTTTCAGAATAGTACGTTAAAAAAGAATCTTTTCAGAATAGTACGTTAAAAAAGAAGCTGATCAGAATAGTACGTTAAAAAAGAAGCTGTTCAGAATAGTACGTTAAAAAAGAAGCCGTTCAGAATAGTACGTTAAAAAAGAAGCTGTTCAGAATAGTACGTTAAAAAAGAAGCTGTTCAGAATAGTACGTTAAAAAAGAAGCTGTTCAGAATAGTACGTTAAAAAAGAAGCTGTTCAGAATAGTACGTTAAAAAAAGAAGCTGTTCAGAATAGTACGTTAAAAAAGAAGCTGTTCAGAATAGTACGTTAAAAAAGAAGCTGTTCAGAATAGTACGTTAAAAAAGAAGCTGTTCAGAATAGTACGTTAAAAAAGAAGCTGTTCAGAATAGTACGTTAAAAAAGAAGCTGTTCAGAATAGTACGTTAAAAAAGAAGCTGTTCAGAATAGTACGTTAAAAAAGAAGCTGTTCAGAATAGTACGTTAAAAAAGAAGCTGTTCAGAATAGTACGTCCCATTGCCGCAATGTTGCATCTCTGTGCTTGTTTTACAAGTATTTCAATGGAAAGTGCTTCGACGAACTTGCTGCATTTGTGTCCCCTCAACGTAAATACCCCCAACCGACCCGACAATCAGCAAAACTCTACCCCTTCACTGTAGAGGTCCCCAGATGACGGAAAGCTTTCTACTCGAATAGCTTATATCCTCGGACTACTTGCCTTTGGAATTTCCTCTCTGCTCTCTGTTTCCCCAACTCTTCCAACGTGCAGAAATTTAAATGTAATATGAACAGATATCTCATTGCACAACTCCACACTTAGTATGTTCTTATGAATATCCCCCTAATTCACAGTAGCCCCTTACGTCTCAGTGGCGATATGCCTGGTTTCGGGTGAATAATAGCTTTTTTCTTCGGACTGCTTGCCATTAGAATTCTTGGCCTTTTGGCTAAGATCAAAGTGTAGTATCTGTTCCGATGGATACTGCACCCCATAGACTGGTATTGTCTTGGCCTTCGGGGCTTGATTTACGTCGCTCTATGGGTCTCTCCTGTGCAGTTTTAGGAGGTCCACCTTCCCAGGCTTCGCCTACCCTCTTTGGGGAGGAGTAATTTTATTGCTTACTGCTTGAGGCAGAATGCCGACGGGGCTGCCCAGGCAATTTTTAAACCCCACTTTCCCGACCCGACCGTGGGTCACATCTTACTTGTGGGAGTAAGATAAAAACTGGCCTTGCGCCTAACTCCTGGAGAGGAGTAAATCAATGCTCCCTGTTACCCCAACGTTACCAACATGTAAACATTTAAATGTAATATGAACAAACATCACGCTGCATAACTTTCCTCTTAGGATGCCCCAAGCATTCTATCCCCTAATTCATGTGGTGAATAAAAGTAAAAATAAGAAGCGCCAATTCCATGTATGTCCTTAGCAATGAAAAAGTGATTTAAATCTGAAGCGTGACAGACAAAGGAACATTCTATTTTGATCTTATGCGTGACAGAGCAACAACATTCTATCTCAAAGTTAAGTGTCAAGAGACGACAGTTCCGTTCCTCAATTGATACATTTAAAATTACTGGTTTATGGTGTCAGCCAAACAAATTTATGCTATTGAAACATTTTGGTAAAGAAATGTTTAAAGTTAAAATTAAGATATATAGTTTATTCTGAATTTTATTTAGTGAAGACAAATAACTTAAAGGAAGAAAGGTATTTACGTTAAAAAAACATTAAGAATGAACGGGAGGACACTCTGTTAAAAAGAGAGTTTGAATTCCTACTAGACACCATTTTCAAGTGTCTTCGGTCTCTCTGGACAGGATTTTATCGGGATACCCTAACACAAGTATACTTCACCCTACAAGTAAATTCTGATAAAATATTCAAAATAACATAGTATTCAAAACCCAAATAAGATCCCCTCGGCATGGCTACGTACTGGCTCATACCATGAATGGTGTACCTTCTTCTAGTGATGTTACTTCTAGTAACAACACTAATTTTTGATTTTTGAGAAGTTACTGAAGTAAAATCAAAATAAAAAAAGAGATTAAAATGAAATTACCCTCATTGGACTTACAGGCTGTCCCAAAAGGGGAATTGACTTTTTATATACAACAGTTCAGGTATGCAAAGTTCAAAAAAAAAAAAAAAAAAAAAAAAATAATAATAATAATAATAATAATAATAATAATAATAATACTAGTAGTAGTAGTAGTAGTAATAATAATAATGATGATGATGATGATGATCATCATCATCATCAGCATCAGCAGCAGCAGTTTTTTTTATCATTCCTGGAAGAGGAACCCCTCTCTTGTTTCCTTCTATCTTTTTGTCTTGGCTAGGTGTGGTCACGTAGGACACAGTTGGCTGTAGGGGTCGTCTCCCCACCGGGGTTTGGCATTCCTCTCGGTCCTTTTCATTGCCTTGGGATCCATTCTGTAGCTCTCGATGTCACCCCGTTGTCTGTAAATCTCGAAAGTGTACCTGCCTATCTATGTTGAGCCGTTCCTATGGTGGTGATTACGTCGTTCACTGATCCAGGTGTTTCTATTCCTTTCACGTAAACTGATGCCGAACATAATGCGTTCCATTTTGCATTTAGCTTTTCTATTGCTGCATTATTGAGTGCCCATGTTTCACTACCATATGTCATAACAGACATGATCTATTGATTGAACACTTTCCGCTAAATGTTCACAGTAGACTTTTTACTCTCCATGAAGTTTGTCTACTTTGGAGAACGCAATTCACAGTTTGATTTCAGGCACGATATGCGCATCACTTCTCACTATCTTCCCTAGGCAGATGTAGTTGTCAACGTCCTCGATATTTCACTGTTTGCTATAAGTGGGGTATTTAGTTGAACGTATCAAATAGTTTTATGAAAACAATTAGTTTAATCGATTTTCTCAGTTTATGGCTGTGCTGTTAATCGATTCATAATTTTGATGTTTTCATTTTCTCTCAAAACGCTAGCATTGATGAATGTTGATCTCGTTCGATGCTATTATGCAAATTGAACTCTCCTACTGCAGCCTTAAGAAACGTATCAAGAAGCTGGTAAAAGGATCATTGTTCTTTTTGTGCTCTTACTTTGTTTTCGTGACGTGTTGATTTGATGCTGAGTATCAAAGGGAAGCACCGTTACATAACGAGGGCTTTGTTTGAATAGAAAAGTTTGAGTGACACTTAAGAGTGAGTGGTGACCGAAGACGGAAGTCAATGAAACGACATCAATTCCGACCGGAGACTTTCTGTCTCCTTGGCTGGCAAAATTTTAAGCAGAATAAGCATGTCTGGATGCTGTTCCTATGGGGGGGGGGCAGCGCGCACGGTGTGACCGGGTGTAACGGCACGTGCTATCAGTCTATCTAGCTGTCTTCCCCTCTCTCTCTCTCTATCTCTCTCTCTCACACGCGTATACAAATAACCTGTCTCTCTGATGTCTTTTTAAATAAACCTTTTTTTGTAAACATCGGCGCCCGAATGAGTTTATCAACAGACGAGAAGAACCTGGAGTCAAGACGATGACAATAGGGCATTATGGTTTATTGGAGAGATGGAGGGGAACTATAAAGTATTTTGACAATCGTAGAAGTTTGATTTTCATAAATAGTTTGTAGTTATATAGAGATGTTCCTGTATCATGGTGTAATTAAATGAATGCCAGGCGGCACTTCATAGACAAATAGATTCACTAGTCATCTCTCTATTTCCTTATAAGAAACGAAAGACGCAACTACATGTGTAATAATATACCATACTTTTTACACGTTTTACCCGGTAATCATACTTGTATCAGTTCATTTTGTAACCTAGATGACATTTTGAGGTTACTTTATGTGCTCATTGACTGTAGTCTTTTCTGTCTCTTTCTTCAGTTCTTTTTTCTTTCTGCTGAGTTATATTATCATAACGTAGAAAAAACAAGGGAGGTAACTATGCTACAATTAACACCCCATGCTACAGATTTCAAGAGGAGGTTCTTGCTACGTTTATGAAAGTAAAATAACAGTTGAGGATTAACAACTGTTTCATTTCGTTTTGGGACATCTTGTATATGTCGTTTACTTATATGAAACTTTTCTATTGAAATAATCTGACATTCCAACAGACACAAACATTATTTTAGTTTATGAAATACATTCTAAAAACCTAGACAGGACTAATGGTATATTGTACAGACGGTTTGAAATAGAGAACCAATAATTGGATATTTTTATAAGGCGATATTTTCGATATTACCTGAATAATTAATATACCGTAATAAGAAAGGTATATGACAAACCGCTTTAGTATTATTTTAGAGCAGGTGTTTGTAAATTAATATACGTTTATTAACAATTTGAAAATGCTGGCACCACTTAAAGAAAGCGACCATATTGTTTTATAATACAACTAAATTACCGGTCAGTATTTGTTGCATCTATATCTATATACTATTAAACATATCTATCTATCTATCTATCTATCTATCTATCTATCTATCTATCTATCTATCTATCTATCTATCTATCTATCTATCTATCTATCTATCTATCTATCTATCTATAATTAAATATATATATATACATATAAATATATATATATATATAAATATATATATATATATATATATTTATATATATATATATATATATATATTACTGCAAGTATATAGGGAAGGCATATTTTATCGTTCATGATTAAATGTAAAAAAAAGCCAGTCGACCGGTTTAACCCTCACTCAACGGAGCTGTATCGATAGATTTTTAAATAAAAGCAGCATTATTGTATATATACTATCGGGGATGTATGTTAGGGACTAATTACGTTTAATCCTAATATATACTCCCTCTGTTTACAGAGGATTGGCCGCTTCAAACGAACGTAGATAGTCTCCAAGTATAGCGAGTGAGAATGACTCGAGATGGTAAATGAGTTTTTCTTAATTTTTAATCATAAACGATAAAATATGTCTTCCCTTCATACTCGCAGTAATAAAATTCTGTACTCCCATGAAAATCATGATATATATATATATATATATATATATATATATATATATATATATATATATATATACTTGTTTTGGCTTATGCAACTCTAGTTACGTGTCGGTTATACCACCTCTTCGGAACTCAAAATGATTATGAAAATAAATTCCGATAATGGTTAAATAAAAAAAAATAAACCAGAAATCAGAACAAAAACAAAACAAACGACAACAGCAGCACGGCGGGTTACAAGCACGCCTTCAAATCCTCAACCGAGCAAGGTTATTTGACCCGTTTTCGGTCCAAACAGTTTTGGAGGTTTAGCCACAAGAAGTTCAAAGAGCAGTTATACGACAGAAAAAGGAGCAGAGGTGGAGATCATAAATGTTGAAAGTATCACTTTTGTCAGCATCGAGGAAATTTTATTTATTTCAGTTTTTTTTTCTCACGCCTTCTTCACCTCCATTTTATTTATCAATTTCATTTATTAATAATATTAATATCTCCGACTCGCAAGCAAAAATAAAAACACAGTTTGTTATTTTTTTTACATTACGAATAGACTGATTCAATAAATGCTTAACTAATGTTATTAATTCAATGCCAATATATATGCATACTCATAACCCCCCCATATATATATATATATATATATATATATATATATATATATATATATATATATATATATATATATATATATATATATAGTTTAACTTACTTTCAGGCTTACAAAAATAGAAGTTAATAAAAGTCTAAAACTTGTGAGAACTCACTATCAGTGATTTGTTTTTAGTTATGACTAGCAAGGCTAGCCGGCGTTGCCCGGAGCAACACTGCCGCATATTTCTATTAAAACATCTATCTCTCTACCTCTTTCTACCCGTTTCTCTATATTTCTCTCTTTCTCTCCCTTCACAACCACTTCATTCTCCTTTGCTCATCCCATTCCACTCTAGCTGGACATAAGCAAACATACACCCAGCCAACTCGCCTTAATATAAATTCTTTAAGGACGAGTCGGCATTAACCCCTGGATTAAAAAAAATCTGTTACTTCCTTTAAGAAAAAATGGCTGAATAAAATGACTGAAAAACCATGGGTCTTTTAATAGTTTTCTTGTTTAAACTGGAAATACACACATACACACATACACACAGACAACTGCTCTGTCTATTATAGGTTATGTCGAGTTCGCGTCGGTTAATTATCATTAGTTAACCCTGTCTCATGCGTCGCCTTTCCTGCCTTGACAGAGAACAAAGCTGACTCTGAAATCTAGTGGGCGATATGCACTTCCCCACTCTACAACCTCTTTCTCGCAGATGAGACGTTCATAGTCCTTCTCTACCCTATCGTTATTTTCGCAGCAGGTGCTAGTCTGAGCTTTAATATATGCCTCTTGCCCCTGTAAAACATTCAAATCAAAAACTCGCTAGCTGTCAATAAATTCTCTCCCTCTCCCTGTGTACCTTGAACTACGGGGATGCTTCCCGCCTGACTATAACATTACTGTTTCCAAGCCCAGTGTGAACAAATTATTACTGAGCCGTCCTCTTAAATAATCAGTTTCTCTACCAGTAGCAACCATCGTTACAAATCCCTTCGGTGTCTCACCGTTTACCTGTCCTATCCAATAATCATAATCCTCGAGTAGCTTTTGTGCCTTGATAAGTGATGACTAATTTGCAAAAAATTTATTTGAATTACGATGCCTTAATTAAATATATACATTTATTTAATCTAATTAATATGGTTTTATTTATTTACGTTATCAGTTAAGTATTTGAACCTAAATGACCTTAATGAATCCTAACTGCAATTGATAAGAGATTAATATTAATATTTATTATTGATCTGTAAGTCATTTCAGTAAATTATTTTGTTGGTGTTAAGGATTTGCGCAAAGTCTTTACGATATCTATTGGTATTTTATTTTAACGCTGGAATTTTTTTAAAATATAATTTTATTATAGGAGGATGTCAGAAGATTATCTCTTAGCTACTTCATTATTCATCTTATGTAATTTGTTTGAAGTGCCTACAACTAATTTCTACTCCCCTCTTTGGTTTAATAATTCGTCTATCTCTGGCAATCTAATGATTGCTAAACTTTCATTGAGACACAGATAACACGTAGGATTGTTTACTGTAGGCACAGGAGCTTTCTTTAAAATGCTCCACTTAACGATTGTCGTCTTCAGATACCATATGTATTGAGAAAGTGAAGTGTCATCCTTATTTGGGTTGTTAAAGAATGTTTTATGATTAGAGTACCTGATTTTAAAATCTGTGTTAGAACAACCTACGCAGAATCTCTTATGATCAAGACTATTTTCTTAGTACACTGTTCCCAAGTTTTAGACTTTTATTAACTACTATTTTTGTAAGCCTGAAAGTAAGTTAACATTTTTCTGTAGTGGACACTTATTTTTGTTTCTGCAATTACAGTTCTTATTATTGTTATCTTGCCTGTATTTGGTTTTATTATTCTCATTTTTGTTTTTATTTCTATTATTCTGGTTTAGAATATGCATCTTATGACTTAATTATTTTTTCAAGATTTTATGGTATTTCTATTAAATATTTGATGCAGTAGATTATTAGTAGGGAAATTTAAATTTAAAAGGTTGAGGAACCTATGACCTAGTTTTTATAAGTTAAACAGTGAATAAAACAATTTTTCAGACTCTATTCTTGTTCCAATATTTCAGAAAGTTGTATGCAATCCTAGTGTTTTTGTAGACACTTATTTCTAATGCGGTATTATAGGGGTCGCTAGTATTGTTGAGGATTTATTCCTTGAATGAGTTATTACGAATTCTATGACTGATAGGTATGAGAATATGTTTATAGAAGTGGCGGGATGATTTGAATTAGGATTAACGGACATAAGTTATCGTTCATATATGTCCTATATGTGCTTTAGCTAAGGTTAAAAGTAACGTCTAAATAATCTGTGATTTTAATTTTTGCTGTAATCTAGACTTTTAGACCTATATTTTTCATGGTTTTATGTATTATTTTTAAAATTTTTTCTCTGCTTTAGAATTGGTTGTATTATAACCTATAGAGAGGCCACTATCCCTGTATAATTCTTTATCCTAACATTAGAATCTGTCAGTTTATGTAAAATGGCAAGGCCTAACAATTCAGATATTCTAGCGGAATCTAGCGACTATCAAAACGTTGAATGTATCAGTGGAATTATTTTTCCCCCATTGATCATTATTGTTTATTTTAGGTTAGATTTAAGCTTGGGTTAGGCTGTACACCTAACAGAATAAATACCACGTTGGAGCGAAATTGTGGACAACTATTTGTGTGAGTCCATGTGGAGGCAGAAATATCAAAGAA
Organism: Sepiola atlantica; assembly: GCA_963556195.1. Lineage (NCBI taxonomy): Eukaryota > Metazoa > Mollusca > Cephalopoda > Sepiida > Sepiolidae > Sepiola > Sepiola atlantica. The sequence goes on along the minus strand of OY744516.1, from coordinate 107,815,566 downwards.
ACGAGATGAAGTAATAAAACGTTTTTGCAAACCACATTTTGTCTGTTTTTGTATTATAATTTTATTGTAGAAAATAAATCACAAAAAGTTAATCACAGATCGCTGCAACTTATCGTTTTGTTTATTAAATCTCTCCGGTGTAATTAGATTTTCTTTTAACTATGACATACATATATATATATATATATATATATATATATATATATATATATATATATATATATATATATATATGTATGTGTGTGTGTGTGTCTTTGTGTGTGTGTGTGTAGTAAGCTATGAAAATATATTTATGGCAATTAAGCTACACAGTGGCTCCTGCGTTTCATCTCCGGGGGAATCTTCAGGCTAAAATGAAACGCGGGAGCTTCTGTGTAGCTTAATTGCCATAAATATATTTTCATAGCTTACTACCTAGCTCTACTTAAGTATCGAACACTGTTGAAGTAAATACTGAAAATTGATACATAAAAATTATATCTCCTTATAAAATGTTATGTGGATACATGAAATAGTAATATATATATATATATATATATATATATATATATATATATATATATATATATATATAGTGTGTAGATTTCAATTTTGTGTTGAGAATCTGAATAACAGAGCTCAATGTAATTTAAACAGAGCAAAACAGAATTATAAAAAAGAAAAAACTATACACACATTAAGGTTGTACACATTATAACTTATTTCGACCCCTTAATTAGGTCTCCTCAGATGTATAAACAACCACGTCAAAAAACAAATAATGAGAGAAATTGATCATCGTCTTAAAAAGATTATTTTAACATTTACCTCCTTTTTTACATCGACCAATCAAAAAAGTGAATTCATCTTTTTAAGACGATGATCAATTTCTCTCATTATTTGTTTTTTTGACGTGGTTGTTTATAAGTTATAATGTGTACAACCTTAATGTGTGTATAGTTGTTTCTTTTTTATAATTCTCTCTCTCTCTCTCTCTCTCTCTCTCTCTCTCTCTCTCTCTCTCTCTATATATATATATATATATATATATATATATATATATATATATATATATATATATATATATATACTTTTATTTCTTTTTTCTTTTCCCGTTGCGGGATTGGAAATATACGGCAACTCTTTTCGCCCTTTTCAACCTAATATGAACTTATCAAAGTCAGTGGAGAAATGCTGTTATTTTAAAAACTCTTGTAAGAATGACATCGCATTTGCTTGACAATTCGTCGCAACCGTTTTCTTCTTTTTCTTCTTGCAATGGATTGTTTTCGTACATGTAGATTTGAAACTACATTTTATAACGCTTGTATTTTCATATATATATATATATATATATATATATATATATATATATATATATATATATATATATATATATATATATATATATATATATAATATTTATAAATAAATATTAATTATTTATTACCTACAGACATCGATGTTTCATGCTAACGCAATCTTCAGTGCAGGAAGCTAATTCTCAACGGTCGGCGGGCGCGAAATCCGATCACAAATCGCCACTGATTTGCAGTCAAGAGCGTTACTCCTCGGTCATAGAGAATTAGCTAATAATTAAAGCGGAATTTAACTTTGTAAATAGCGAGTCGGCGGTTAAATTTACACAAGTAATCGACAAACTAGTGTTTGGATTTTTGCATGAAGCTATTTGTACTGCTTGTTATTAAACTCACTCAGAGTGCCCGGCCTTTAGTGAAGGGGGCTTATAATAATATTTATAAATAAATATTAATTATTTATTACCTACAGACACACACACACATATATATATATATATATATATATATATATATATATATATATATATATATATATATATATATATATATATATAAATAAATATAATATATATTATTTAGCAGAATATATTAAAATGCATTGTGCATAGAATTTCTGGTATTTATTTCAATGTAGCGAGACACGTGGAAATTCCACAGCTGTCATCTTTCATCTGTTGTATATTACTGCCATGCTTAAAAGAATGATGAAAAACAATTAGGTGTCAACATTTTAAACATAAAAGGTCAGCTGTACTTATCACATATGTTCCAATAGGGCAGTGTTAATTATTGTCATTCAATAAATAATGTATGATGCAAGGTTAATTTATAAGCTAATTAGAATTAGTTCGAGATGGTGCCACAATGGTCGGGGGTCGAAGAGGGTTGGATCTGTAGCGACCAAACGGCTGGCTTAACGAGTAACGCTGTCGCCATGATTTTCAAAGATTTGCACGGGCTAATGTTCTTTTAATAAAACAAGGCGAGACACTTGTTTTGTTTGCTCTTTCTGGATATTGTTTTTGTTCTAGCTCGCTTGTTATTGCTTAGCTCAATGTGTTCGTTCCTTCCATTCGTTTGTAGAAAAGCAGTCCTTACCAATTATTTATACCGATGCAGACCGTGAGATTGTGTGTTGACTGATTACCTGCGAACAATGTCAAAGTACTTTAGTGAACAAGTCAATCTCCTGACTTGTATCCAGTAAAAAATGTGTGGCGAGGCTTAAACGATTGGATGTATCCGTGAGAAAATAAGACACATAAATAACACCACCAGGTGTATGCGACCAGAGGGCGCATATTTTTGCTACTCTAAGAATATAGTATATGAATAACTAACATATACTCCCCACAAATGAGGAAGTAATGCCTGGGGAGATGATATCATGGCGAACGAACATATACTACATTGCCTTCCAAAGAAGATAATGCATGGGAGGAATTATAATGACGAAAAAACATATACTACAGGAATGGTTATGCCTGGGAGTATGGTATCATGACGAGCGAACATATACTATACTACCAACCCCAAAAGAAGAAAGATGGTCTCATGAAAACAGAACAGATATTGTACTGACCCCCATAAAAATTAGAAGGTAACGCCTGGGAGAATTCATGCTGATAATAGAACAGATACTACATTACCCCCCCCACCCCAAAAAAAACAAAAAAACAAAAGAAAGAGGTAATACCTGGAAATATGGTATTATGGTAACAGAATAGATACTACAATACAACCCCACAAAAAGTGGCTTGCCTGGAAGAATGGTATTATGACAACATGAACATATACTACACTACCCTCCATGAATTGAACAATGAAAGATAGTACATTTGTCTGAAATAGTATAGTAAACAGTATTGAGCATTAAAAGTTAGTAATAGCATCGTTTCGGCTTCAGACAGACAGATACAAAATCTCCATTAGTCATGGATTACTTTACAAACAAAGTCAAGGAAAACATATTGATAGGTGTAAAAGCAGAAATTCGTGTGAATCAGGTACTAATAGAAGGGACCACGTTAAGGGTTTCAGTATCAATACGTACTGACCTACACCGGCGCTTAGAATCCGGTCTCGACTCTAACAGAAAAAAATTATTTTTAGAAATAATCTAAATAAAAATAAAATATATTTGTTCCAACGACACAGTATTGAAAGTAACGAAAAAAAAGCTAGCCTGAATTAAATAGAGATATGTCAGACGGATTGATATTTTGATATAATTTTGAAAATAGGACTTCGCTTTATATCCATCGATATAACAATAATATCAATGATAGAATATAATTTAAAATGAAATGTGGGTCGTAGTTTGAAAATTCGACCGACTTAATTTTATAGAGCGCGTATATATATATATATATATATATATATATATAGTAATCTAGGTAAAGTAGACATCCACAGGATTTTAACCGGGCTTATTAAAAAGTGCTCAATAGTAAATAGGGTTTCTGTTATTGTAATTATTATTATTTTTGATAGTTTTACTGTGGTTTTCATTATTGATGTTGTTATCACTATTTCCTAGATAAACACTATTGATATCACTGTGATTGCTGATATTATTCATAGGCTTTATTATACAAACAAATTATAGTTATCATCATTTTTATTACCATGACCGCTGCATTTTTTTTTATATCATCATCATCATCATCATCATCATCATCATCATCATCATCATCATCATCATCATCATCATCATCATCATCACCACCACCACCACCACCACCACCATCACCATCATCATCATCATCATCATCATCATCATCATCATCATCATCATCATCATCATCATCATCATCATTATTATTATTATTATTATTATTATTATTATTATTATTATTATTATTATTATTATTATTATGTGGAGTTCACTAATACGATAGCATGTGTGTTCGTTCGTGTGTCACGCTTACATCAAAAGCAATGATCTTCTGAATCTTTGTATGCTACTCATGAATTGGAGCCAAATTTAATTTAATCTAGTATTGCACACTTTTGATAAAACAGTTGTTTTTAATCTATTTTATCAATATATTTGGACTGGCTTCATTAATATATATTAATCTGCACATAGGCGTCGCGTTCGTGTTTCATCCCCGTAGGGAATCGTCAAGTGAAAGTACTTTAGCCTGACGATTCCCTACTGGGATGAAACGCAGCCGCCTCTGTTTAGCTTGATTGCCATAAATCATATTTTCAAAGCTTACTATCTAGCTCTACTCACGTATTGAGCACTGTTGAAGCAAATACTAAAAATCGACACATAATATATTATATCTCCTTATAATACTATATGTGGATACATGATTTTTCTCGATTCCGATAGAATTACCGATTCTGTTCTAAATTCCTGATTCCGATAACATTATCGATTCCGATTCCGATACTAAAATAACCTTAAAGGGTGGAATTTCATATTTATTGTGGGTGGATTATTTAACATGGAGTCCTCATCTACTTTTAAATCTAGGTATATCTTTCTTTTTAATTTAACAAATTTCCAAGATTCTGACATTTTTCTTTTTTATCCATTAGTGCAATTTTTCTGGGGTTTTATTTTTACCTAACTTCGTAATTATGATCTAGAAATTTTAGTTTTACCGGTAGTTTAAAAACAATAAACATTTATCAGTTTACTATTAATACCAGCAATGGAAAATTAAGTTTAAACATTTCAAATTAAAAGAATCGTTTTTGGAATCGGAAATTAGGCTCAATACCGATTCCGATACCCCCAAAAGTTCCCATTTTTCCAATTCCCGATTCTGATTCCTATTAACCGTTTCAACACTAATATTATATATATATATATATATATATATATATATATATATATATAGTCTCGGAAATTTCTCAATCATTAAAACTATATAAAAAAACAACAAAAAAAAAACTTTTAGTCCCAAGTCGTTCAGTGGAAAATCACTCATGTAAGTCAATTTATTTTTCACATTTATTATATTAGTTTGCTTCTAACATCATTTGTTTACCATGAAAAGCTGTTTCGGGAATTTAAAAACAAGACAGTCTTTAATTTCATGGCTTCCCAGCAGAGTTGATCACACCCCACTTCCCTTAAAAGGCATATATATATATATATATATATATATATATATATATATATATATATATATATATATAGTTGAAAATATATATTTTCTGCTACTTAATTGTTTCAAATTATTTCCAAAATTTTAACAAGGTTTAAGTCTTTCCTAAACATATTTCATTATAAATCTCTCTATTTTTCCTTCACTTTTGAGCTTTCAGTTAACTCTAGTCATCTTCCAGAGGAATGGTAACAATATTCATCTAGTTCAGTCAAATACGGAAAAGACACGATAGAAGATCGTTTATAACGTAGAACGGAAAGATCAAATTGAATTTGAAACAGATCGCGTGTACGAAATTGAAATCACAGAGAGCCGGATTGCCAGGGGTAATGATCACGCAAGCCGAATTAATTATGGTTCAGTTCAAATGTTTAAAGGTGAGAAAACTTTATACTAGAATGAACGAATTCTGCCTTACTACAATCATCAGGTAAGCTCATCTTTTTGTTGAGACAGCATCTTTAGGTTTGAGATGTGTTCAGATATTTAGTTGAAGAAACCATGCAGAATATGAAACTCTTACGCCTGTAAATGTGGAATGCAATAATAGCTCTTGCACCTGTACTTACGATTTTTAAATTAATTTCCCTGCAATCGAATACACTTACTATATATATATATTTATATATATATATATATATATATATATATATATATATATATATATATATATATATATATATATATATATATATATATATATATATAATAATCATCCAGGTAAAACATCCACAGGGTAGTAATCTGAAGAATTTCAACCGGGTTTATAAAAAGTGCTCAATATCAAATAAAGTTTTTATATATGATTATTTTTATTTACACAGACATGTACAAAATCTGCGACACTGGCATGTCGATGTTATCGATCAACAACTATTATAAACTGAGATCTCATCAGGGAGAGTTAGAATCCGATCTTAACCGTAGATCATATTTGGAAAGCTTTCCAAATGTGATCTAAGGTTAAGATTTTGTATATGTCTGTGTAAATAAAAATAATCATATATATATATATATATATATATATATATATATATATATATATATATATATATATATATATATATAGGATGTTCCGAAAAATGTATGCACCCTTTAAATCGTTATAACTCGTTGAATTTACTGATTTTAAGTTCAAACAAGATTGATAGAAGGGTAAGAATACACATTCAAAACTACTGACAAAACGTAGAAAATTAACATTTAAGATTATATTTTAATATTAATTTATTAATTTAATAATAATGTAAAGGCTACTTGGGGTATTTTCAGAATGTTCATCAATTAACCCTAACTTTAACCCTAACCCCGGTATAGGTTCGGTTTAATTTATTAACATGGTAAAGGAAATTTTGCAAGACGTTTGTAGATCCAATGTACCATGATATGAAATATGTATTTAGCAGAGCGGGTTAGTTTAGAATTCATTTTATGAACATTCTTAAATTATCACAAGTAACCTTTGCGTTTATTAAAAGTTAATTTTCTACGATTTTCTTGAATCTTACTGTCAAAATTTTTAATGTGTATTCTTGCTGTTCTATCAATCTCGTTTGCAAGTTAAAATCAGTAAATTGAACCAGTTATAATGATTCAAAAGGGGGCATACATTTTTCGGACACCTTATATAGAAAGTTGAGTTATTGGTCGCACTGACATTGATATTCAAAAGCCAACTTTTCCATTTCAAAAGTAAAAAGAGCTTCCTCATATAGCCAGTCTTGACCATGCGAGCTTAGGCCTAAGTACTCCTCATTTACCCACATCACATTAATATCCCTAACATAGTCGACAAACTCAATAAAATTGAACACCCTATTTGCTTCACCTCCGAATTAGAAAATGATCACATCCTCAACTTCCTTTATATCACTCTTTACAACACCTCAAACGGCCTAAACTTCTCAGTCGATAGAAAATCAACGAATAAAAAAGATCTTATACATTTCTACTCCGACCACAACAACAGAATAAAATCTGGAATGATCATAGGCTCGTTCATCAGAACTCTTAGAATTTTCAGACCCACAATGAAGAAACTTATATCGAGAACACTTACAAAGCTTTAAAATATCCTCAAATGATCATCAAACACGCTAAACGCAAAACCTTTAATATAAACAAATGAAGACAAACTAACACTACAAAAAAATCCCCTCATAACAAAATTACAAACACAGATAACACTAACATGAGTGATAAAAATAAATCTTACATAGTTCTTCCCAATAATCCCATAACTTTGTTTTTACAAAAACAATTCAAATCTGACAGCAAAATAGTAACATCAACCTCTAAAACAATTAAGGATTTACTCAACATCAAACCCCGTCCTCAACTACCCTCTAAGGACACTTCTTCCCAAGCCGGAATTTACAAAATAAAATAAAATATGCCTCATGTCTGATGTTTTATATCGGTGAAACGACCAGAAATATAAAATCCCGCATTTACGAACACAAACAGGACCTCAAACACAACAATCCCACTAACGTATTAGTCATACACAGAAACACTTTTACCCACAATTTTGACTTTACAAACTGCACCCTCCTCAAAACCGAATACTCTCGTCCACGTCGCAAGCGCTATAATACATGACAATCTAGCGTAAACCTTTGACTTGGATCTTATTGTTTAAGCAAACATCTGGCAAAAATCGCGCTGATACAATGCAATATATCTCGCCACTGAATTAGAAACTCGGATTTTTGTTAAAGTAACTATTCATTTTACTGCATTTCATCCATGTTTCCATTTCTTTTCTTTTTTCCTTTCTTTCTCTCACTTTCCCATTTTAACGACTTGGTCGCAAGCGATGCTAAATACTTTCTTTTTTTTCTTGTTTTCCTATGTTTTGCGGTTATTCAATAATTTGTAAAATCATCACTTTTTCTGAAGATGTTCGTTGATCCGAACGAAACCGTTTTTTGATGATTCTTTCCTGTATTTGATTGGGGGTTCCTTTTGTTTTTCACACACACACACACACACCCACACACACACACCCACCCACACACACACACACACCCCACACACACACACAAGTTGGATTTTTTAACCTTATCGAGAAAAGATAATTCACCATCTTTGCTGATAAAAATCACATTAAAAATAGTTGGAAGGTAAAAAAGTACGTAAGAATATGAAATTGTCTTGGCACACTTTTATATAGATAATAATAAAATTATTATTATTGTATAATAATAATAATAATAATAATAATAATAATAATAATAATAATAATAATTTAAAACCCGACTTAATCTTTCTAAACAAAAACAAGAGAACTTGCTTAATCATTGATATAGCCTGCCCCTTCAATACCAGAGTGCAGTAGAAAGAACACGAAAAAAATCAAGATCTAAAATGGGAATTTGTTAGACTATGGAAATGTAAAGAAGTAAAAGTGATTCATGTTGTAACTGAAACGCTTGGAACCATAACGAAAAACTACCATAAATGGCTTAAGCAGATTGCTGAGACAATTTCTTTTCCAATTCTGCAAAATTCTCGCCTGTTGGGAACAGCGAAAGTGTTAAGGTACAGCTTGAATGTCTATGGTCAAGGGAATTGACTTGATGTTCAAAAAAAGAAATCTCCAACTAAAAACATCCAAAAGTTGAGACAACTTTGAAATAATAATAATAATAATAATAATAATAATAATAATAATAATAATAATAATAATAATAATAATAATAATAATTTTGCCAGCGATAAATCAATAGTAAGCGGTTTTTGCGATAACACAACAGAATTTGCAAAGGTTATTGAAAGAGGTGGAGAGTACTGGAAATCTGGGGAGACTTGTTGTCACTCAGACTCTAGGGGAATACCACCGGTTATTATCAGTAAGCAATCACCGCTGATGGCCTGTATGAGAACTCCCAGTGAGTAACAATAATAATAAAAACTCGCACACACAAGGATATACATGTAGATAGTATGAATCAAAGGCACCACAGAAGAAGAAATGGACTACGAATGAGAATTGACGTTTAAGTAAGTAAATAAATGAACTAAATGCCACACGACGCGGTTACTTGTATAGCGGGAGGTGTCGAGCGTAACAAGTGTCGCCTCCCGAGTTTTTGTCACGTTATGATAAAAGAACGCAAAAACGAGAACTAAAAAAATGAGAACTCACAACGAGGCAGGAAAGACGCCAGGAAATGACTTCCTAAAAATAACCACAAAATGTCGTCTAGGTTACACAATGAACTGGTACAATTATGATAATCTGGTAAAACAATGTAATGGGCATGTCATATTATTATGTGCTATATTCTTATAAAAAATAAATGTTGGTACGAGTAAAAAAATGTAAAAGGTATGTTATATTATTATGTGCTCTATTTTTATAAAAAATATATAAGTTCGTTAACTTATAAAAACAAGTAGTTGTGTCTTTAATTTCTGAGGGGGAAATAGAGAGATGACTAGTGAATCTATTGATATAATTATAATAACCGGGGAACAATGCAAAATGTATGTTATATTATTATGTTCTCTATTTTTATAAAAAAATATATAAGTTCGTTAACTTATAAAAACAAGTAGTTGTGTCTTTAAAGGGGGAAATAGAGAGATGACTAGTGAATCTATTGATATAATTATAATAACCGGGGAACAATGCAAAATGTATGTTATATTATTATGTGCTCTATTTTTATAAAAAATATATAAGTTCGTTAACTTATAAAAACAAGTAGTTGTGTCTTTAATTTCTGAGGGGGAAATAGAGAGATGACTAGTGAATCTATTGATATAATTATAATAACCGGGGAACAATGCAAAATGTATGTTATATTATTATGTGCTCTATTTTTATAAAAAATATATAAGTTCGTTAACTTATAAAAACAAGTAGTTGTGTCTTTGATTTCTGAGGGGGAAATAGAGAGATGACTAGTGAATCTATTGATATAATTATAATAACCGGGGAACAATGCAAAATGTATGTTATATTATTATGTGCTCTATTTTTATAAAAAATATATAAGTTCGTTAACTTATAAAAACAAGTAGTTGTGTCTTTAATTTCTGAGGGGGAAATAGAGAGATGACTAGTGAATCTATTGATATAATTATAATAACCGGGGAACAATGCAAAATGTATGTTATATTATTATGTGCTCTATTTTTATAAAAAATATATAAGTTCGTTAACTTATAAAAACAAGTAGTTGTGTCTTTAATTTCTGAGGGGGAAATAGAGAGATGACTAGTGAATCTATTGATCTAATTATAATAACCGGGGAACAATGCAAAATGTATGTTATATTATTATGTGCTCTATTTTTATAAAAAATATATAAGTTCGTTAACTTATAAAAACAAGTAGTTGTGTCTTTAATTTCTGAGGGGGAAATAGAGAGATGACTAGTGAATCTATTGATCTAATTATAATAACCGGGGAACAATGCAAAATGTATGTTATATTATTATGTGCTCTATTTTTATAAAAAATATATAAGTTCGTTAACTTATAAAAACAAGTAGTTGTGTCTTTAATTTCTGAGGGGGAAATAGAGAGATGACTAGTGAATCTATTGATCTAATTATAATAACCGGGGAACAATGCAAAATGTATGTTATATTATTATGTGCTCTATTTTTATAAAAAATATATAAGTTCGTTAACTTATAAAAACAAGTAGTTGTGTCTTTAATTTCTGAGGGGGAAATAGAGAGATGACTAGTGAATCTATTGATATAATTATAATAACCGGGGGAAAATGCAAAAGGTATGCCATATCATTATGTCCTCGATTTTTATTTATTTTATAAGTTCGTTAATTTATAAAAACAAGTAGTACATCCTTTATTTCTGAAGAAAGAAATAGATAGATGACAAGTGAATCTATATGTACAATTACAATACGTGGGTATACAAAAAGTAAAGGATATATCATATTAATAGTATTAAAAGTAAGCAGTTGTGTCAGTCATTTCCGAGGGGGAAATAGTGATAAGACTAGTGAATCTTTTCGTCTATGGAATGAGGACCGAATCATTTTATTTTACTTGAACGGTTAAGCCGTATGGCCTTTACTCCACTACATCACTATATAGGAGTATATCAATCTAACTAAACTATAATCGCATTATACGCTTATGGAATATATCTGATAAATTCAACGGAACGAAGCAGAGGATCAGAACAATCGAAATAAATCCTTAACAGATTATGGTTTTCTGAATTAGTGTAACGTCATGTTTGTAAATTTCAATAAGGGAATCCTTTTGACCCCCACCACTGTATTCTTCTCGTTGACAGACGAGACTCTCGTTGACTCGTTGGAAGTAGATAGTTCCATAGATAGTGAAGTCTAGTAGTGGCAATGTTGGTCGTCGTAGAGATGTTTATCTTTTTCAATTTTTCTCTTTATGGCTATAATAATGTAAGAAATGAAAAAATAAACGCTAACTACATACTTGTTCAATGACTCAATGGCTCGTTGATGTTTTATTCTTTTATTCTTTTACATCACTGTAGATTTACACATTACATAAGCTTCCCAACGCCCGCTCCCGAACATTAGATAATAATAACAGCCAATTTTACAAAACTGTAAGCATAAGAAAGATAAAGATAGATAAACCGAACTGGCAGAAACTGGACACTTCTAGAGCAATAGACGAGAGAAACGACAAGGATACAGCACGAACTCGAAATGACGGAAAAACCTTCAGGAAATGAATCTCTTCCCTTTCGCTTTTGTTTTAGTTACCCGTCCTAAATAAGGCAGGATTTTATTTACTTAAATAATCACATGATAATAATATAAATCAGCAAAGTGAATAACTCATTTTTAATTAAATAATATAATAGGTGTTGTCTATCTTAAGTTTTAAAATGTGTAAAAATCTAAAAATTAAAAACTAAAATGACTTCAATGCATTACGGGCAACGTCAGGTAGGTACAGGTAGTAAAGATATATGGAATACATTATCACGGGACTGCTTCTTTGCCGACTACAACATGACCGTCTTCAAATCAAATGTCAGCAAATACTTGTCATAATCCGTCCCCTATAATTAACAAATCTTTGTTCATTCCACTAATTATTTGCACTCCACTGAAATATTACTCATTATTAATCCTTTTTCTTTCACTTTTTTAATTACCCGTCCTAAAAAAGCAAGTAAAAAATATTTTGCTCAATTAAAACACACACACACACACACACACACACACACACACACACACACACATATATATATATATATATATATATATATATATATTAATACGATAGCATGTGTGTTCGTGTGTCACGCTTCCGGCAAAAGCTCTGCGCATGCGTGCCACACCTAGATTTTGAAAAACATTCAACTCGCCTAATTTTCGAACTATTTTCAATTATTTCCCTTTGGCGCAACGGTTAGCGACGTAGTACTTTTGACTTCGGCCCGACTGGTTTATAGTTCGATCCCAACCAACCTCTAAGATTTTTTTTCTACATTTCGAGGGTAAGGGAAAGCGGGTAGGGAGGGGACGACCGGGAAGACACATATTAATACAATAGCGTGTGTGATTTTGTATTTCATGCTTACATCAAAAGCAACGACCTTCCGAATCTTTGTATGCTATTTATGAATTGGCTTGGCCTTTTGGCTAAGATCAAAGTGTAGTATCTGTCCCGATGGATACTGCACTCCATAAGCTGGTATTGTCTAGGCCTTTGAAGCTTAATTTACGCCGGTCTATGGATCTGTCCTGTGCAGTTCTAGGAGGTCATCCCTCCCAGGCTTCGCCTCCCCTCTTTGGGGAGGAGTAAGTTTATTGCTTACTGCCTGGGGCGCCCCTATCGGGACATGCCAACGAGGCTGACCAGCCAATTTTTAATGGCCAAAGTTCTCACCTTCTGGAGCGCTGGCTTTTCAACCCCACTTTCCCGACTCGATCTTGGGTCACATCTTACTTGTGGGAGTAAGATAAAACTGGCCTTGTGCCTAACTCCTGGAGAGAAGTAAATAAATATCCATGAATTGGAGCCAAATTTAATTTAATCGAAAACATTTACAAAGTTTTGTCGTCGAAATATTACCTTCACTAGAAATATTGTATATAAAGTAGTTTTGTAAATTGTTTCATGTATATAAATATACAAGTCCAAATCTTATCATATTTTATTCAAACATGTATAGGTTAGGAACAAGATAATTAGTATTAAAACATCATTTCGTGTAATTTACACGGGTCCCGCTAGTATATATATTAATTTAAAGTAAATAATATTAATTATTTTTACCTTCATACGCCAGCGTTTCAAGCTTTCGCTCTAATCAGTGTAGGGATGATAATCTCCGACGGTCGCACGGTTCGAACCCCTGCCACAGAATTAACCTAGACTACGCAAGCAAGAGCCATTATGCGATTGGCGGTATATCTAGAAAAACTGACTAGAGATTCTACGTACGTTGTCGAAATATACCTCACGTGTCAGTCTATGTTTAACTTTCCCGAACAGGGCTCCATTCAATCTTATTAAAGGAGCTTATAACAATAGTAATTTTAAGTAAATAATATTAAATTAATTTTACCTTTTTTTCGCTCTCATCAGAATCAACCTAGACTCCGCAAGCAAGCGCCATAACCATATGCCACGAGACATTACCACATTTAAGAAGGGAATTTAAGTTCTATTTATGCGAATGTATATATATATATATATATATATATATATATATATATATATATATATATATATATAGATAGAGAGAGTTAGAGAGAGAGAGAGAGAGAGAGGAGAGAGAGACAGAGAGAGAGAGAGAGAGAGAGCGGGTGAGAAAACGGAAGCTTGCGGAGTCAAAGGTGACTCTGTGAAATGGGTTCGCGCCTTTTGACCGTTTGAAATTATCACCGCCCTACACTGGTGAGAGCAAAAAAGCTCGAAACGACGTCGTATGTAGGTAAATATAATTTAATATTTATTTATAGATATTATTATAAAACCCCTTTAACAAAATCAAAGTTGATCACTGTTAGGAGATAAAAACAAACAAACAGACATTCACCTAAGCTGCAAAGCAAGACACAGAGTAAGTTCGTTCAGTCCTCTAGTTTATCTTAATGTTTACGCTGTATTTGGCATAAATATAACTTAATTTCTTTATATCACGTGATAATTTCTTAGAGCTGAGAAGATAGAGCGGAAGCGCGCGGAGTCAAAGGTGAATCTGTGAACCGGGTTCGCGCCTTTCGCTACCTTGTGTCACATCTTACCACTGTGGAAGGAGTGGAGCTAAATACATCCAATACTGAAGACACCATCGTAAACCTACAGACATGAATTATTCTGTGCAATGGACAAGAAACAAGACCAGTCATGATAATAAGCAACAAGAAAGCAAAGTACTGCCAATTAATGAATTTCGCCGTCCCAGCTGACCACAGAGTAAAACTGAAGTAGGCAGAGAAAAAACAATTTACTGCAGTTTCACGGTATCACCGATCATCAGTTACAAACACACTTCTGATGGTCATTGATACCGCGAAACTGTAGTAAGTTTTAAAGCTAGGTACATTTTATTATCCTTTATTATTGACATATATCCACCACCTCTTCGATGGTTGAGCACTATGGTAAGTAAATTTGTAGTTACCGTTGACTGTAATGCAAAGTTATGAGTAAAAAAACGAATGAAGACTTCTTCAGTGCTAATAATGTTTACATAAGCGTTAAGAATACATTTACATAGATCAATAGTTAGAAGCGTAAAAAAAAGAAACAGTCGAGTTTCGATCATTGCTTGAAGCGATTGCCCGTCTAGCCACAAGGAATAGGTTGATTATGGCGAAACAGCCTGTCTGTAGACGATAATATATATATATATATATATATATATATATATATATATATATATATATATATATGTCTTACGAAACCGGTCAAATTTCGACTTTCTCGTTTTTCTACTGTATTTAAATCTGTTTTCTGTTTGTCTTCTTTAACACACACACACACATACATACACACGCACGCACGCACACACACGCGCATATATATAGTACATGTATTATATTAGTTTCTGTAGATGTAAATCCGGTGAAAATCTAGTGTTTATAAGAAGTGCTCAATAAAACTTAGAGCAGTTCTTTAATATACATTTTTATTTATACAAACATTATTGGTTACATATGTGCATACATGTTTTGGTTGGAATTTTCACAGAGAGTCCACCTCTTCATACCAAAGAAGTCAAGATAAATTTGAAAAACTTTCCTATTAAGTAAATCGTTTTTTGTGGATCGGGATATGTTTATAATTTTCACCGGTCAAGATCAGCATCGGATTACATTCTTTACTTATTAACTATTTCAATTAGTTTCTATCTTTTTTATTAATTTTATTACCTTCATTATTCGTTCCTTATATTTCTTTTTTTATATTATTACCCACTTAGCTTGGATTCTATTCTTCTTCATTTAAAACTTCAAAGTTTTAATCTACATACATACATTTAAACCCATAAAAATATCATCATATATATATACACAAATATATACCTGGACAAAAATACAGACATATCAATATCAACATACTCTGATCTCTATATAAAATACAGACGCGCGCACAAATCTTTAGATACACAAGTAAACACATAGACATATATATACATATATAAAATAAAACAAACACAAATATATACGCATATATCCATACACAGATATACACATGCACATACATACATACGTACATATATACATACATAGACACATGCATACATATAGTTTCAAAAATACACAAGCACTCACACATATACATACATACATACATACATACATGCATGCATACATTGCCAATGGATATATCTCCTTTTTCGCTGATTAGTTTTGCGTAATATTTTCCAATATATATAAATATATAGACTTGTTTTTGTCATTATTCTAACAGTTTTTTTAATTAACTAATTATAAACACTGTGCAGACTTGCATTCATGTATATGCATCACTATAGAATGTACCTCCATCCGTACCTACTCACATATAAACATACATGTGTAAATGCTTGGACTACTTATATTTTACTTATACTCTCACATACTGGTATACCATATACATATGTATATATAAAAACCCACCCACATATATAGACATGTGCATACAGCATATACATAACTACACATAGATACATATAAATATGCCCATTAATCTACGCATACGTACAAGCTAAAAAAATTTTTAAATTAAGATATACAACTTTTACACCTGTATAAAAATACCCATACATGTACGATATTAGTTCAAGTATATATATACATACGTACATATACAACTGGACCCATTCATACCTTTTTTGCCTACATTAATTCACCATAATAGAGATACACGCATGCATATATATATATATATATATATATATATATATATATGTATATTATATATATATATATATATATATATATATATATATATATATAAATATATATATATATATATATATATATATATAGAGAGAGAGAGAGAGACTAATCAACCCAAGGTTAGTAAAATAATTCCTGAAAGGATCAATCTGAAAATCAAGCATAAATACAAACTAAACCAATAGATTAACACCATAGATTCTATAAATTGGTTTTCAGATATTAACGGCAAGACTAGATGTACCTTTATCCAATTCGACATCATGGAATATTACCCGTCCATTACTAAAATCCTCTTCGAACATGCAATGGAGTTTGCGAAGGATTCCACAGATATCTCGGAAAAAGATATATATTAAAAAACAGAGAAAACCGATCTTTCGATGTTTCTATGAGTTTCTAGACTCCGCAGAGGCATCTAATCTAGTAGGTCTATATATATATATTAAGAAATATTACCATGAATAATAACATAGATGTAGAAGATATAGGTTTATATAGAGATGACTGTCTAATGGAAGTCAGGGAATCTACTAGCGCGAAATGCGACAAGATAAGAAAGATAATTCATAAGGAAATTAATAAACTAGGGCTTAAGGTTGAAATTACCGGCAATGTCAAACAAATTAACTTCCTTGATGTTACATTTAACCTAACTGATAACAAATATAAACCCTTCATGAAAGAAAACTCCAGCCCCATATACGTACATCCACAATCAAACCACCCTATTTCAATAATTAAACATATACCCAAGTCAATAGAAAGTAGAACTAGTAATAACTTATTAGACGAGACAACGGTTAACAACTATAAGAATATTTACAACACTGCCTTAAAGAATGCTGATATAAAATATGAGAATATAACAACAAATGCGAACAGCTCTAGAAATCGAGACCAGAAAATAATCTGGTTTACACCCTCGACTTTAATATGATGTTAAAAACAAAAATTGCTACAAATTCCTACAACGTATAAACAAACACTTCCCACCTGATAACACACTGTATAAGCTATTTAATTTGGTCGATGTTTCGAATGCTGCCACACTCAGCCACGCTGATAAACAGCAGTAACGGCGAAACACGTGTCTGTAGATAACTATTTCATCTATCTAGCTATATATATATATATATATATATATATAGAAAAACACAGAGAGAGAGAGAGAGAGAGAGAGAGGGAGAGAGAGAGGGAGGGGGGATGTGTGTGTATTTAATAAGATGTAGAATGTAGAAAAACAGGAATGGTGAAAGAGAAGATGAAGAAAAACAAATAATTTTAGACGATATACGTGATTTTTTTTCTTCAAAAACTTATCTATTTATTTTTCAGTAAATATTACATTTAATTGGGGAAAATATTTTGATATTTCGGGAGAAATGCCCTTCTAAAAAAACGTTATTTCCGTTTACAGAAAAGAAACGTCTGAAGATAACTGTTTCTTAATGAATGCTAGTTTTGCATGAAATATAGCTCAAACAGACTATTGAAAATGAAATATTTCATTTATTTATTAGTTCATATTTAGTTTGAAAAGGTTTACTCTCTGTGAAGAGTACAACCGAAATATGTATGCACATATGTAACCAATAATACATGTATAAATAAAAATTGATACTAAAGAACAGCTCTACTTGTTATTGAGCACTGTTTATAAACACTAGAGTTTCAACGGATTTACATCTACAGAAACTAATACAATAAGTGTACGATATGAAGCTCCATTACTGTCGAGCACCTTACAAAGTGGATTATTAAACACAAACATGGAAAAGATTAGGTTCGAAACATCCCTCAAGAACATACCTACAACAAACAAAAAGGACAATCTTCTTAGGTTTATAATGAAAGCAGAGGAACTAATTAGACAAATGAGATAGAAAGCGCACTTCTTCCTAAAAAATAATGAACATACTGACACTAAGGACAACTATGGTTTCAAAAGTATGAAACCCGCTCCTCCAATTAAGCAACAAGATCAGTTTGAGAGTGATATACAAGACCTAGCAAAAAATGTAACATTTCACAGACACAAAAACCAATTCCAGAGAAAACTAGACGGTATAGTCAAAGAAATAAATACATCCAAGAACATCCTAGTTAAAGCGGATACAACAGGGAACTTTTATAAACTAAAGGAACAGGAATACAGAGGCCTCATAAACAAAACCTGACCCAAACCTACCGTAATTCAAGCAATACTCGTCTAGTAGAAATTATCAACACAGAAAGTAAATGGATTACCGAGGAGTTACAAATTAGCGAGAGAGAAGGAAAACTAAACGAAAACGAAGCATATATTTTGCTTAAGGATCACAAGCCTGATTTTAACATCAAACCATCAACTAAATTGATCAACCCAACCCGACTGGAAATTGGAATGATTAGTAAAAGAATTCCAGAAAAAATCAATCTGAAAATAAAATATAAATACAAACTAAACCAATGGATTAACACCATGGATACAATAAATTGTTTTTCAGAGATTAACGGCAATTCGACATCATGGAATATTACCCGTCCATTACTAAAATCCTTTTCGAACATGCAATTGAGTTTGCGAAGGATTCCACAGATATCTCGGAAAAAGATATCAATATTATACAAAGCTGACGGACAACAGTTCTCATTAGCGACGGTCAGCAATGGACTAAATACAGAGAAAACGGATCTTTCGATGTGCATAATGAAATCGCTAGACTCGGCAGCGGCATCTAATTTAGTAGGTCTCTCTATATATATATTAAGAAATATTATCATGAATAATAACATAGATGTAGAAGATATAGGTTTATATAGAGATGACTGTCTAATGGTAGTCAGGGAATCTACTAGCGAGAAATGCGACAAAATCAGAAAGATAATTCATAAGGAAATTAATAAACTAGGGCTTAAGGTTGAAATTACCGGCAATGTCAAACAAATTAACTTCCTTGATGTTACATTTAACCTAACTGATAACAAATATAAACCATTCATGAAAGAAAACTCCAGCCCCATATACGTACATCCACAATCAAACCACCCTCATTCAATAATTAAACACATACCTAAGTCAATAGAATGTCGAATTACTAATAACTGATCAGACAAGACAATGTTTAACAACTATAAGAACATTTACAACACTGACTTAAAGAATAGCGAGTACATAAATGATGATATAAAATATAAGAATATAACAACAAATACGTCAACTCTAAAAATCGAGTTTACACACCCATTTAATATAATGTTAAAAACAAAAATCTCTAACAAATTCCTACAACTTATAAACAAACACTTCCCACCTGATAACGCACAGCATAAGCTATTTAATAAGAATGCATTAAAACTAAGTTATAGTTGCATAGATAACATAGAAAGAATAATTAAAAAACACGACAATAAAATACTTAAAAGGAATGATACAAATAACGACATTGACAGTAATGAAACCACTAACAATTGTAATTGTCAGAGACAGGATGCATGTCCCATACCAAACATTGCGTCACCGCATCAGTAATATATTGTGCTAAAATCTACACTGCTGAAAATCCTGACGAACATAAGTTCTATATAGGAAGAACGGCAAGGAGTTTTAAGGATAGGGATTACATGCACAAATTATCTTTTAGAAATAAAAAATACAGTAACACTTCGTTGTCCCTATATTTATGGAAATTGATAGATGAGTAAAAATAACCCAATAATTAGATGGAGCATAATAAGAAAAGCCAAAACACGTAGATCACTCAACTCACCCTGTTTCTTATGCCTAGGTGAGAAACTTGAAATTGTAAGATTTAAAGACAGGGAAAAATTACCTAACGTAAGACAAGAAACGAGTTTAAACTGCAAACATTTCAAAAAACACACACTAAGCAGACTTTAGATTACACATAATGATGTCGAATAACTACTATTGCGTCACATTGTAATTTAATTATTATTTTGACTTTATTGACATTTACTTCATTGTTCATATAACAATTTTGTCTTTTTTCTTTATTTATATTTTTGCTTTATTTTTTATCGTTATTATTATATATATTTTTATTTTTCATATGTTTTTTTAATTTCTTTTTTATTTTTGTGTTTTTAAATTCTGATCTTTTTATATTTTTGCACTTAAGTAATCTATATTATCCAACATCACTAAACCTCACCCTATAATGATATGATTTTGGTACTTCCTGACAGTTATCACTTGTTTATATATAGAATAAACTATTACAATTACATACGTTTTACTTAATTAGTTTGCTTGCCATATCGTACTTATCTTGTAAGTTACTTGTATCAATACTAGAGCAGGTATAAATATAAGCAAATTGAGATAGGAGTAATACTGAATGATATAAAACTTTACTTTTAATTATAGAAATATGGATATTTGTGTACATATGTATGTGTGTGTTCATGCATACACATGTCTGCATACACATGTGTATGTGTGTGTATTTATCTGCGTGCATATATGCTGATTTTGTGTATATTTATGTTATGTGTGTATGTATATGTGCATCTATCTGTAATGGTGTATATGTATATACATGTATGTATGTGTCTGTATGTATGTGTGTGTATGTGTATTATGTATATATATAACGGTATGTACATATATATGTAGTGGTGTATATGTATGTATATGGGTGTAGTTGTGTGTGTATGTATATGTGTATGTATGTGTGTATGTATGGGTATATGTATGTATATAAATATATGCATGTGTGTATGTGTATTATGGTGAATAAATGTAGGCAACTAAAGTATAAATGGGTCCAGATGTATGCGTACATATGTATATAGATACTTGAACTAATATCTTATATGTATGGGTATGTTTATACCGGTGTAAAATTTGTATATCTTAATTTTTACATTTATTTAGTGTGTAATTATGTATGTACTGTATGTACATGCCCATATATGTGGGTGGGTGTTTTATATATACATATGCATATGGTATACCAGTATGTGAGAGTAAAAGTAAAATATTAGTAGTACAAGCATTTACACATGTATGTATATATGTGAGTAGGTATGGATGGAGGTACATTCTATAGTGATACATATACATGAATGTAAGTCTGCACACGTGTTTATAACGAATTAATTCAAAAACCGTTAGAATAATGACAAAAAGAAGTACATATATGTATATATATTGTAATATATTACGCTGAACTAATCAGTGGAAAAAGAGGTGTACCTATTGCAATGTGTGTATGTATGTATATGTGTGAGTTGTAATGTATTTCTGAATCTATATGTAGGCATGTGTCTATCTATGTATGTATGTGCATGTGTGTATATGTATGTTTATATGTGTATATATGTGTACATCTGTGTATGGATATATGCGTATATATTTGTGTTTGTTTTATTTTATATATGTATATAAATGTATGTCTATGTGTGTACTTGTGTATCTAAAGATTTGTGCGCCCGTGTTTATTTTATATGGAGATCAGAGTATGTTGATATTGATATGTCAGTATTTTTATCTAGGTATATATTTGTGTATATATATATATATGTGATGAGATATTTATAGGTAAAAAATATGTATGTAGATTAAAACTTTGAAGTTTTAAATGAAGAAGAATAGAATCTAAGCTAAGTGGGTAATAAAAAAAAGAAAGAAATGTAAGGAACGGTAGTTAAAGAACGAATAATGAAGGTAATAAAAATAATAAAAAGATAGAAACTAATTGAAAGAGTTAACAAGTAAAGAATGTAATCCGATGCTGAGCTTGACCGGTGAAAATTATAAACATATCCCGTCCCAGAAAAACACTTACATAATAGGAAATTTTTCTAAATTTATCTAACGTCCGTGTCTTTTTTAGTCTGAAGAGGTGGACTGTCTGTGAAGAGTACAACCAAAAGATGTATGCACAGATGTAACCAATAATCTTTGTATAAATAAAAATTTATACTATATATATATATATATATATATATATATATATGGCTCGGGATTTTAGGCTGAATCTTCGAACTGCGTTCGAGCCCATGCCACTGCTTTCAACCGGCACTCCTTCACTGATATAGGGTAGAAAACCCGAAACGACGTCGTCTATAGGTATAAAAACACTTCAACATTTACTATATATATATATATATATATAGGTGTTTATCCAGTTTACGGATCGGACTATATTTTAGATAGGATTTTAGTTTATCAAATTGTGAGGTGAAAGTACAGAATAGTTAATCAACCCCCGACCTCCCTATGTTAAGAATAGGTTTCTAAATTATGACGTTATTATTTCAGCCCTCTCTCTCTCTCTCTCTCTCTCTCTCTCTCTCTCTCTCTCTCTCTATATATATATATATATATATATATATATATATATATTATATATATATATATTATATTATATCTATATATTATATTATATCTGAATGAATAAATTCGAAAGGTTTTTTAAAATTTATCATACCTATATTGCCATGGAACGGCTAACTGCTTTTTTGATTAATAATACAGCACTGTCTTTAGAAAATACTGTATATTAAATAATAAAGACCCTAACACAGCTATTTTAAAAATAGTTTAAATTAATGCTTATTGGTATTCATTTGTAATTTTATTGTCCCTTTTCCCTATATATACATATATATATGCAATAGTTTTGCCGATGTTAACAGTAAATAATTACAGTTATTTTATAAATAAAATTGCGAAAGCCTTTTTTTTAAATATCATGTTCATTAATTTTCAAGAGGGGTAATTAAAATTAAAACTATTAGGTTTTAAAATTACAATAAATTCATATTCAAGATATATAATATAAGTTATACATTTAGCAAGAATACTTAGCATTTGATTAATGGCTGCCTGGTGGCGGTTTGTTGTTGCTTGTAAAAGATATTTCACAGTATGTGAATTTTCGAATTAAATCAAAGATAAATATTGTTAGTGGTTTAGATCCAACGGTTCACGGGTGCGTCTAGTTCACACACACACACACACACACACACATATATATATATATATATATATATATATATATATATATATATATATATATATGACCCACGCCATGGACATCATAAGTGCTAATCTGAGGATGGCAGAGAATAGTCAACTCTGGAAGGTACGAAGTAAATGTCCGAATTTTCTAGAAACAAGAAAAGAAAATTCTGAATGTGAAGCAGAACTTCTTGTTGAGATTGATGGCTAAACTTCCAGCACAGACTCTTGCACGGTGGAAAGAAAAAATAAGGCCAGAGATCTTCGTAAAAAAATTGAGAGGAAGAAACATATTAATCTTTAAGAAAGAATATGTTCAAGTGGAGGAATTGAAAGATGCAAAAATCACCTGCATAACTGCGATGATCAAACGATAACTGGTGCGTCAACGTGATTATGCCGTATACAATTAATGTATCCAGTCGTGAAGCCTAATGACGCATAATATTGCCACCCTGCAAACAGCCGAAATACCGAGCCGGGTATAATAAACCCTTTCATTAAAGGGATGTGCTTATTGTTGCTACTCGGGGAGCTTGGTACCATGCCAGGACGCTGACCGCCCTTCCGAAAACGTCCCCATGGCACAGATCATCAAGTCCACATTCCCTCGACAAGCGATAGTACTACATTGGATGCCGTTCGCAGAATCGTCCAACCAATACTACATACAGCACCCGATATTCCCAAATGATCACCCATCTGGTACTGACCAGGCTCAGCATTGCTTAACGTCGGTGATCAAACGAGAACTGGTGTATCAACGTGAGTATGCCCTATACATCATGGACATATCATAAGTGCTGGTCTGAAGATGGAAGGAAATAATGAACATAAGGAAGGTATTAAGTAAAGGTTCGAATTTTCGAAAAACAAGACACAAAATTTTCTGAATGAGAAGCGGAACTTCTTGCTGGAATTTATGACCTGGTCAATACAAATGGCTGAAAACGCTAAATCTCAAACAGAGTCTTGCACCGTGGCCAATACAAATGCCTGAAAACGCATAACTTCAAACACAGAGTCTTACACCGTGACCAATGCAAATGGCTGAAAACGCTGAACTTCAAACACAGAGTCTTACACCGTGGCCAATACAAATGGCTGAAAACGCTAAACTTCAAACACAGAGTCTTGCACCGTGGCAAACACAAATGGCTGAAAACGCTAAACTTTAAACACAGAGTCTTACACCGTTGCCAATACAAATGCCTGAAAACGCTAAACTTCAAACACAGAGTCTTGTACCGTGGCCAATACAAATGCCTGAAAACGCTAAACTTCAAACACAGAGTCTTACACCGTGGCCAATACAAATGACTGAAAACTCTAAACTTCAAACACAGAGTCTTGCACCGTGGAAAGAATAATTTGGAAGAAAAGTAAACAAATAAGACCAGAGATCTTCGTAAGAAATATGAAAAAAAAGAAATGTACATGGATCTTTAAGAAAGAATCTGTTCAACTGGGCGAATTGAAAAGTAAGTTTGATAAAACTTCAAATATTTCACGCTTACGTGCAAATCATATGATGTCAAAGTGTTGTTAGATGAAATAAAACAGTTAGATACACAAGAAAAGAATTTGACGACCTATAAAGTTTGTCGTGAAAGTCTGGCAGACATTATCAAAAAGAATTTGGAAATGAATGTAAGGTTTGGCCTTCCATACACAGAAAAGTTGAAATCCATCTTTATCTTGTATTGGATGCGGAAATCACCTTCAGGTAAACGGTTCATTGTTGCACCCAATACATTCAGCACTAAGCCACTTTCAATACCGATTTCACAAGTCTTTCGTCTGCTTTTTAAGCAAACAAGGAATTTCCCTGGCAGAAGTACGTTTCATGTAAGATATAAAACATGTTGGATTGTGGACCACACAGTCAACCGATACTCGAGAAATTGTATCGATTAAACAATCGCTCTGCATCTAGAAATATCTCTACATTTGATTTTACAACTTTGTAAACAAAAATTAAACACGAAGATTTGATAGATGTTTTAAACAAGGTCATTAACAAAGCATTCAAAAGAGGTAGAGTAGAAAGTGGACCTTGGGTTTACTTTCGACAGCCTCGTAACTCCCGCTTCCCTTATTTTGTCCTTTAGTCCTCACATTCCATGTGCGATGTTTCTGATAAAGGGGGAATAATTGCTGTTTTTTTCTGTGTCGGAATCTATCCATTTTGCACTTATTGTTGGATGTTTTTTAAACTTGAAGTAGTACTTTTTGCTCCTAACATTAAGTGGCTTCATGCCTTGTCTGGAGCAATTTCTATAAAAAAAAATTATAATTTTGCGTTCATGCAAGAAGGCATTTAGGGTCTCGAAAGCAGCAAGAAAACAAACTTGCTGTTAGGTTTTTAATTCAAAGTTTCTATTATACTGTAGGAAATTTAATTGTGTTTCGTGCTGCCTTATTAACAACACGTTCACTAATCAATTTTACTTACTTCAAATGTTCTCAGTAGTCTTACTTAGCTTTTTTACGTGGGACACTCAACCCAGTAGTCTTTCTCTTTCTGTATACTGACGCGCCGGCGCTGTCCTCGCCGCCGCCGCCGCCGCCACCGCCGCCGCCACCGCCGCCGCCACCGCCGCCGCCACCGCCGCCACCGCCGCCGCCATCGTCGTCGTCGTCATCGTCGTCATCATCATCATCATCATCATCATCATCATCATCATCATCTGCATTTCACCGTCATCATCATCATAGTAGCCGTGTATGTAATCAAGAACTTCCCATGAACAGAAATGAAAGGACAAGATCGACGGAGAGTATACATGGGTCCTTATTTTGGAGAGAAATTCTCGTCATACGAATAAAAGTCACACGTTAACATTAAATGTAGATAGACCAACAATGTTTTTAGTAATTTAAATACTCAGTTACAGAGAATGATGGAGGGTGGGCATACAAGTGTCGCTATCAACTTTTTTAGGAATTAAATTCCCACTTTTCCTTTTTTTTTAAATTCATCCTGGATTCACGTCTATTTATCACCATAATCTGACGTCTTTCTTTCATACGGTATCGTGGCGTTACTGCTTCAAGGAGACACTGCATTTGTCATAACACATTTATGTTCGACCTTTCTTTGAACCCCCAACTTGAATATAACTTACAGTTCATGCCTATTTACATTTTAGACCGGAGAGCGGACTTGTTTTGCAGATTTTCGTGTCAAGATAACTTGCACTGGTCCACGTAAATGCTAAATCCATACTAGCTGATGTAATCGTTCTTCACATACATACATCCATTATGTAACAATTGTAATTTAATTGTAATTAAATTGTAAAGCAAAGAACAGGCATAGCAATAGGTATAGATTCCGCTCATTTTTGGTCAAACATTTACCTTCATTGGTATGGGAATGGATTTATGTCAGAACCAATCCGTGAAGACAGACGAGAGGCAATACTGTTTAATAAAAACTTCAGGTTTATTGATGATCGTTTAGACGCTAATAGTGGGGCAGTATATTTGTTCAAACATGGAGAGATATATATCTCCTAAACCTGGAATTAAAACTCGAGCACAAAGGTAACACGGCTTAATTTCTAGATCCTGGAATTGAAATACACCGATATGAATTTAGGTGTAAACTGTTTGACAAGCGAGATACGTTTTACTTTCATAGTGTTCGCATGCCACACGTAGATAGCAATACACCGTAATTAACTTTTTATGGGTCCGTTTTTTTAATGAGTTTCTCAGAATTAACCGATGCTCTTCTAGTATTGATAATTTTATTCCAACAACACATAGAATGAAAAAGACGAGGAAAACCGAACGGCAACTACTTGATCTTTTAGATACAATTCAAGTACGCTATCCGGGGACAGTAGATACATTTTGATTTGAAATGGTAGTGCCCAAGTCAATGATTAAGTCAGGCACATACAATAGACAATACAATTTGTGAGTTATTTTGTAAGATATGGCGGGTAACCCATTGGTAGCAGGGAACGCTCAGTGTTTCATGAACAACTGGTTCTACAATTTGGTTTGTGAA
>OY744516.1:107775263-107782763 GCA_963556195.1 Sepiola atlantica | reverse complement strand
TCCGGGAAAAATAAATTATATCGTATTTTTTTCCTAAAGATCGATAGTTTAATAGCTAAACTACAAATATTGTAATGTTTCCCTTAAGTTCGGGTTTATATTTTTATTACTGTTTTTAAGTCCTTCGTATTTGTTTTTCTTTGCGGCCGTTTATTTTAAGTTTGAAATAAAAAGACCCAGTTATGTGTATTATTAGTTGGTATTAAAGTGCATGTTTGTAGTTTTAAAGAAAATAATAATAATAATAATAATAATAATAATAATAATAATAATAATAATAATAATAATAATAATAATAACAATAGCAATAACAACAATAACAACAATAATAATAATAATAATAATAATAATAATAATAATAATAATAATAATAATAATTATAATAATTATAATAATTATAATAATAATGATAATAAAGGTTCCGAAAAATAAAAAGCCGTCCGCGAATTCGCGTGAAGAATATATATTTTTTGTTGTTGTGTATGTTTTTTTTTTGTTTTATGTTTTTTGTGCGTTTTATGTTTTTTTTAAAATTTTATGTGTGTTTTGTGTGTTTAAAGGTTTTTATGTGTTTTATGTTTTTTGTGTGTTTTCATGCTTTTTGTGTTTTATGATTATGTGTGTTTTTTTTGTTTTATGCTTTTTGTGTTTTATGATTTTTTGTTTTTATAAAAACAAAACATATAAAATGTTTTTTTAATGGTTTTTGTTTTTATGTTTTTGTGTGTTTATGCTTTGTGTGTATGTTATGCCAATTTTGTGTGTTATATGTTTTTTGTGTGTTTTATACTAATAATGGAAACTTTTATAGTTAAACTACACATGTATTCTGTTATTTTCCTTAAGTGCTTCTTTTCACTTCATATCTTAAATAATCCTTTGTTTGTTTTTGCGCTTGATACAAAAAAGAAAAAAAAAACCGAACTCATTTCGGAATTAAATTAAAACATTCTATAACAAATATTCTCCGCTCTATAATAAAGAACAATGTGTATATATTTTTTTATATATAAATCCGTTCCGTCACACTAAAGTCAGTGAGTAAACAAAAATGCCGAACGAATCCATTTCAAGTGTTGAAAGGAATTGAGAAAGCAAATAGCAAGTCAGACAACTCTCCCCCTTTAATTGTTTCTGCTTTCTATACCGATTTATACGTTTTTTCTTTTTTTCTCTCTTTCCAGTTTGAGGTGTTTTCTTTCCTTCTTTCTTATTTTCTTTTTTTTTAACTTCACCGATTCAGACGTTATTTTATATGAATATGAATATCAGTGCGAACACTGGTAACCCATATTTTTCCCCGTCAATTTTGACGGAAGGGGGTACAGTCGTTTTAAATTTTTCGCGCGTGATCTATTCCGATTTGAGCGGCAGCACATCTTTACACTGTTCTCATTTAATAACATATTTTAATTAGTGCACAAAAAAATTAATGCCGACGACGCAGTGGATAAAACGCTCCAACTGTTGAAAAATCGACCGGGTTTCAATCTCAGTGTGAAGCACACGCATGTCTAGCCATACTAAAGAGTGGGATACAGCCTGTTTGCGGATGAGATAACGGGTGCCGCTCGTTTATGTGTCTTTTACGCAAGCACGCATCGTTGTATTAGATTGGATACTGCTTAGTGTATCTTGTGCAAGTATTTCGGGGCGCATCTGTTTTATGAAACATCTTTCAGGGATCTCTTTCGTTTTTCAAGGCGAAAATCAGGCTTTTCATTCGACGAAGGCTCGTTTCTTCGTAAATGCATGCAGGAAACAAGCAAAAGATACTACATGTGGTATTGATTATGCTGATATATAATTATATATATATATATATATATATATATATATATATATATATATATATATATATATATATATAAATATTAAGTAATGCAGGATGTTACAGATCAGACAGGTGCACTTCTAGGGATCAGTAATGGCATGAAACTGCAGCAAAATGTTAAGCAAAATACACTTTATTATTATTCATATTGCTCTATCTAAAAGAATATTGAACCCTTTTATAAAGGTCTCCTGTTTTAATTCAGTTGTGATCAATTTTGAGAGGCTCTTTTTCTTGTTTATATATATATATATATATATATATATATATATATATATATATATATATATGTATATATATGGAAGTGGCGTTCACTGTGGTGTTCGATTCCACTCAGGGTTACTGCACCACTTCTACCAATTCTCTTAGGAAATATATAGATTTATTTATCATCCAACAAGCCCACAGAATAGTAGAGTAGACTGTATTCATGAGTAAGGTAAACTAATACAATTCCGAATCAGATTAGTCCTTGGCACGTGAAACACAATGACACTGTATGAGCATTACTTGCCTGGTGCAGAGAGTGGGTTCGGTTCTCGACAATACACGTTTAACCTAAAACAAATTATGGTGTAGAAGTCGTGTGATAATTGGACACTCAGATGTGTGTATGTGTGTGTGTGTGTGTGTATTTATGTCCAGTAGGATATCGAGCCGTATATTTTTTTCAAGATTTATCTTAATTCGGTTCATTTCCGATTTTGAAAGATTGTTTTCTTAGTTTACGTATATATATATATATATATATATATATATATATATATATATATATATATATATATATATATATATATATATATATATAACTTGAAAAGGTTATAGCAAGTGGGGTTTATAAATGCTTTCCTTTTGCATGTGTTTATTCTTAGCCTGTTTGGCTATGTGTAGAATTGGTGACTCTTATTCATATATATATATATATATATATATATATATATATATATATATATATATATATATATATATATATATATATAGAGAGAGAGAGAGAGAGAGAGAGAGAGGGGGAGAGAGAGAGAAGGAGAGAGAGAAAGAGAGATTTATATTTTACATGCAGGAGTGGCAGTAGGTGATTATAAGTAATAATTGCTGTCCTTATACCAGTTAAAGTGCCCTCGGCTCTCAGTTTAAATTTCTACGGTGGACTGAATAATAAACACTTTTACATGACAGATCGTAAAATCCAAAGAGATCATTTTTTGGCTAGCAGGTGCGTGAGGATTTGCGCATGCGTACCTGCTTGTACGTGTGTGTGTGTGTGCGTTAAAATTAGCAAACATCATGAGCCAGGTAGAACCTAATGTGGGGTATAAAGCATGTAGACACACAGATAAATAGATACAGTAACAGAACTCTCTATATATATCTATATATATATAGATGTTATATATATATATATATATATATATATATATATATATAGAGAGAGAGAGAGAGAGAGAGAGAAAGAGAGAGAGAGAGAGAGAAAGAGAGAGAGAGAGAGAGAGTGATGGATAGATAGATGTTATATATATATATATATATATATATATATATATATATATGTATATACGCGCTACAGAAATAAATAGATATATAGATATGAAAATAGACAGTTAGGTAGTTAAGTAACAAAGTATTTAAATTAGATAGATGGATACGTAGAAATGTGTAAACGAATAAGCATATATATATATATATATATATATATATATATATATATATATATATATATATATATATTAAGAGAAAAGTTTAGTTAAAGAACTAAAAGTGTCGCTATATCTCTAAGAGATTACATAACAAATAAATACTTCAGATAAGTTTAATCTCAATGGTGAAACCTTAATGTAAAACAGAGCTAATTATCATGTGTGTCTATATAAATATCAATGTAAGGTAGGTAGGTAGTGGCGATAAGATAAGTAGTATATATATATATATATATATATATATATATATATATATATATATATATATATACGTGTGTGTGTGTGTTAGAAAGAAAGAATATTTCGAACCTAAAATGAAATTTCAGACAAAATGCAATTAGCAGATAAGCATGTCAACAGACACATCATTAAAACCAACCGATATTTTATATTATTAGTGCGTGTTAGATAGAAAAGATCCAGTAAAATCAGTAAAGAAATTCCGTATGGAAATAATAAGTGTAATAATTGGATTCACATGTAGCAGTACCGGTAACAGCATCGGTAGCAGTATCGGTACAAATATTGGTATTAGCACTCTAGTAACAGTTGCTTTTTTTTTTTTTCACCGAAGTACTTTTTACCCAAAAGATGCGCGTAGTTTTCGCTGAATAATTTTTGCCGATAAACGCGGCGAGTGGCGCGCGTTTTATTCGCCACTTAAAGCCCGCACGATTCTCCACGTGCGTTCAGCCAGCCGCGCCGTCGCTTGCTTGTTTCCTGAGCAGAACGCTCTACGCTTCTGTCTTCTCCCTCCTTTTTTTTGCGGGCGATCCTTGGTTAAGGGATCTCGCTACCCGCTACCTGCATGGATTTCTGCTCCAATATTCACAGCCGTGCGCACCAGTCGCTTACGGCTATTTCACGTTGTAACAACGCTTCTTGCCGGATCACGCAAGTAAACCAACGTCAAGCCTGGTCAGTACTTAGATGGGTGACTATTTTGATAATACCAAGTGCCGTAAGTTTCGATGCGGTCGTGGCCGTAAAGTCGCTTTCTCTAATACCCTTCGCTATGTCAACGCTCCTCCCTCTAGTCACGGATGAAATAGTAGGATAGACCCGACTCTGAAAGGCTTAATTATGACAACAAATTTAGGAGAAGGAAAACACCGAAATAATATTAACGTTGATTCCACTGTTTTTTTTAATTTCTCTCTGTCGATGGTATAAAACAATACTGAATTAAAAGAATGGCTGTTAGGTACTGCGCAACACTTGCTTCGCTAATTACTCAGGTGCCCATTCAGAATGTATCAATTGTCTCCCAAGACATAAGTAGGCCAATCAAATTAGAAAAAGAAAAAGAAACAATGGTTTACTTTTTCTATCTCTATCTCTGTCTATCTCTCTCACACTCTCTCTCCACTCTTTCACCTCTGCGCTCTTTTCTCTTTCTTTCTATTTTTTGCAAGAATAATTTCGCTTTCTCTAATACCCTTGGAAAGGTATGTACTCAACACTACTAACCCTATTTTATTCTTATATTTCATTTAAAGACAGGTACTTGCGCGTGATGTTTTAATAGCAGGTGCGTTCGCACGCCAAACACTTTTTAAATGTTTTAGACAAAATAGTTGATTGATTGCTAATTAAAAGCTAAATTTCTTTTTCATATTAGACATGTCGTACTCTGAAAATTCCACGGTGTTAAAAAAATATATAATAAAGCCCATGACTCAAGCAACTTAGATTTTGTCATTTGTAGTTTTCTTTTTGTAGACTTTCTCAGTTTCTCATACACATAGATGAGGGTTTATTTAAAAAAAATCAACAAAAAAACTTTTCTTTTCATATTAACCCATTAGCGCCCATGGCCTATCGTTTTTAGGAACATATTTAATCGACATCTGTATTTTTTCAGAGTTGTCTATACTTAGTCATAAAGATTGGCTTTTCAAATATTACACTTACTCTCTAATGTATATTGGAAACACTGATGTCTCAGTGTTTAGTATACTGTGAAAATAAGCACTAACACCCTTGTCGAGGTTCGACTATTATAATATGCAAATTATTATCAAATGTATTAATTACAAGTGTTGCTTGATTACCTGTTCAGATTAAACTGGTTGCACGCTGGAAATTTAACGGATGTTCAAATATAATACACAACGTAGATAAGTAGTAACGTTGATAATTACATAGAAAGGTAATTACAAATGTATTAATATATCAATATGATAAAAGGGTGATGTGATTTGTTTTAAGCATTGTGTATAATATATATATATATATATATATATATATATATATATATATATATATATATATATATATATATATATATATATATAGAGAGAGAGAGAGAGAGAGAGATAATTTATAGAAGGCTATAGCAATACGGAATTATGATTTAGAATCAGAAACCTCACAGTTAACAAATATACGCACGAGGCAGATAGTATCATGAAGTAAAGAAATAGAAACACTTGATAAAGGGGTTATACCCCCGAAATATTGTGATATTTGGTAATCACAAATACGACTCTAGTGACCAACGAGATTTAATATATATATATATATAAGTAGAAAGGAGTAGACACATTATAAACCATTGTTTCGTAAAATGATATATATATATATATATATATATATATATATATATATATATATATATATATATATATATATATATATATAAATTAAGACGATCTTTCTAAAGATAATCCTTATTAGCATATGATAATATCCATGTCGCAAACAACTTAGATTTTGTTATATATATATATTTTTATACCTCGAATGCCGAAATGTTTAACTATTAAAATAGATAACGTAGTTAGGTAGTTACGACTGGTGTGTCGTCATATAGGTATACATATGTTAAGATGCACTTTCTCGATTTAACTTTTTTTTAGGGTAATGATGTAAACAATATAGATTTTGCTATTTATACATGTTTTAACTTTTAAGGTTCAGTTGAGCTAGTCTAGTTCTGTTAGCTTATACGTCTAGTGTCTTGATCGTGGGTTCGAAACCCTAAATGGAGAAAACTTAAAGAAATTCAAGATGGCGGAGCTAACGACATAGATAGTATTATCTGATAAATGATGTAGCAGTAACTTTTTCTCATCGTCTTAAAGAGCGACACAGACAAATGTTAGTTTCACAATTATATGCAACATCTTCTAAAAAAACAAAACAATTGATGTTACAAAGTAGTACGACTTTTCAGTATGTATATATTTTATGTATTAACTAGCATAATTATGTGAGAGTTACAAGCCTGGCCTTATACTAATTTAAATACATACGATGTTTAAAAGACCTCGTGTGTTGTAAAGCAATACTTATGATTTAAAGTTTCCTCAGTTTGAACATTATTATGCTGATACTTATGCGATAATATCTACAAGTCTGAAAGATGATGATGATGATGATTATTATTATTATTATTATTATTATTATTATTATTATTATTATTATTATTATTATTAATGTAGTAGTAGTAGTAATAGTAGTAGTAGTAGTGGTATTGTGGTTGTTGAGTTGTTGTTACGCTGTTAATGTGGTTGTTGTTGCGTCGTTATTGTTACATTGTTATCGTTGTTATTAGATTCTTATTTTGTTGTTAGTGTCATTGTTATTGTTGCGTTGTTATCGTTGTTGTTATTGTTGTTGTTGCTCGTTATTTTTGTTGTTGTTGTTGTTATTTTTGTTGTTGCTGGTTATTATTGTTGTTTTTTGTTATTGTTGTTGCGCTGTTATTGTTGTTGTTGTTAATACTGTTGTTGCGTTGTTATTTTTGTTGGTCTTATTGTTGCTTGTGCTGGTTATTATTGTTGCTATTGTTATTGTTGTTCTTGCATTCTTATCGTTGTTGTCATTGTTGGTGTTGTTGCGTTGTTATTGTTGCGTTGTTATTGTTATAGTTTTTATTGTTGTTGGGTTGTTGCGTTTTTTGTTATTTTTGTCGTTGTATTTTTATTGTTGTTGTTGCGTTGTTATTGTTGTTGTGGCGTTGCTATT
>OY744516.1:107540263-107770263 GCA_963556195.1 Sepiola atlantica | reverse complement strand
TCAAACTGCTTTCATAACATTAAAGCATATAAAAAATATCCGAGTCGATCCGTATAGCTTTCTATCTGTATGGATTGTCTGTAATTTCGACTACGGCCTATTCAACTCCTAAATCACAAAACAGAAAAACAAGTAAGGAAATATTAAAAATAATTAATTAAAGATATTTTCTTAGTTAAATAATCTTTGTATTTAAATATTTAAATCAAAATAGATTTGAACGATTAAAAAATAAAGTTCAATAAATAAAATTAGCGCCGTAACTCATCAGGTACTCCTTGTAATTTCCGTAAAGGTAGAAAGAAATAAAATCATTTGGGTGAAGCTAGCGAGAAGAATTCTGTGCTTTAGTAGTATTTTTTTTTTAAATATACAATACGGTCAGTACATTATTATATTTGTAAAATCCACGATGAGCGGGGTTTAGTGATGATATATACACGAGAATCCAATATAAACACAAAACGCTTTTGATGTTGAAACAATATATTGAGTGGGATATTCTGCGTGGATCTCAAGCGATCGTCGATCGTTACGTTTTTTTTTTCTCTCCTCTTTGTCTTCTCCTTCTTCTAATTATTTGTCTTCTTCTTCTTCGATCTCCGTCGTCACATGTTGACGAACATTTGAAAAGAAATAAATGAACAACAAAAAAATGGCGTTGAATTACGATGGATTTGCGCTTCTTAAAACGCGAAAAATTTAAAACTGTCGATATTTCGTTGTTGTTTATTGTTTGTTTGTTTGTTTGTTTGTTTGTTATTCTTTTTTCTTAGTTTTCTTTCTTCTTTTTTACCCCTATTTGTTTCGTGTCGTCTCAATTAGGTTGATGGAACAATTAAAAAAAAAATAACAGCAAATAAATGAAACTAAAAAGAATATAATAAGATGTATTCGCGCTCCCAGAGAAGCGAAAAACTTAAAAACTAAAAACCAGCGTGCGTGTGTTTTGGTCGAACACGTTCTACTTTTCTTTCTCTTCCACTCTCCCCCTTTTTTATCTCTCTATTTTTTTCTCTCTCTCTCTGACATTTACTCCCCCTCTCCCTTTGACTATATTTTTCTCCCTCTGACTCTCTCTCCTCCCTCTCCCCACTCATTCGCTCTCATTCTGACTTACTCTCTTTCTTCCTCTGACTCTCTCCGTCTGACCCTCTCTTACCCCACTCTCTGCCTCTATCTGTCGGCCTGTCTGTTTCTCTCTCTCTCTTTCTCTCTCTCTGTCTGTCTCTCTATCTCTTTTATTCCCCCTACTCTCTCGTCTCGAATCTCTCTCTTCCTCTGACTTTCTCCTTCTAAGTCTCACTTCACCCTGGCTCTCTATTTCCGACTCTCTCTCTCCCACTCTTCCTCTGATATTCTCACTTCCCCCCTTGACTCTCTCTCTGTTTTTCTCTCTTCCCTTTTCCCTCCTACTCTCTTATTTTGACCATCTCTTTCTCTCTTTCTCTCTTAAACGTTCTCTCTCCCTCTCCCTCTCTTTTTCGCTCGCTCTCAATTTATGACTCTCTATTTCTCTTTCTCTCCGGCGTCCGAGAAATTGAGTGACACTATACAAGCTGCGGCAGCAGCCGCGATAATGTCAGAAAGAGATGAAGATGCTGGAAGATTGCAATGAGGATGCTGAGATATTTTTCCCACCTTTCCTTGTGTGTAGTGTGTGCTCGTCGTTGTTGGATTTCTTGTTGTTTTATTGAAGGAGAAGAAGAATAAAAAGGCGATCTGCTTTGTGGCTGTTGCTGAGGTGTTAGGGTGATTTTGCGATAATAGCTGGATTAAAATAAAGGCCAGTTAAAAAGAAAGATAGAAAGAGGGGGAGAGAGAGAGAGAGAGAGAGAGAGAGAGAGAGAGAGAGAACGCGAGTGAAAGAAATAAAGACGTAAGAGAGAAAGAGCGGGAGAGAAGTAGGGAGAGAGAGAAAGAGGAGGAGAGAAAGAACGAGAGGGAGGGAGAGGCGGAGAATGAGCGAGGGACATAGAAAGATAAAAAAGAGAGGGAGATAGAGAGAGAAAGAGAAGGAGCAGATAAAGAGCGAGAGATAGAAGTAGAAATAGAGAAATATATATATATATATATAGAGAGAGGGTAGAGGGTAGAGGGGACAGAGAAAAAACACAGAAATGAAAAAATGTTGAAAGAAATAACGAAAAGGAAGCAATGAAAATGTTAAGAATAGAATGATAGCGACGCGTAAAGAAGCAAGAATCAAACAGAGATAAGTTAAGAAAATAAAGAATGAAGTGATATAAATGAAAAGGGAAAGACGGAATGAAGGAATGACAAAATAAAGAAAGAGGAGAAATAAGAGCAACGCGGAAAGAGATAAATAGAGGGGGAAGGAAAGCGAGAAAGAGAGACAGAGAGGGAGAGAGAAGGAGAGATAGAAATAAAGAAAGAGAGTGATACCGAAAGAAAGAAAAAAAGGTAACTAAAAAGTTATGGAATAGATAACAGAGACAAGTAAAGAAAGAAAAAAATACTTTAAGAAAGGAAAGGACGATCTAGTAAAAAGAGAAAATGAACGAAAGAGTGAATGAAAAAATTAAAAATAAAGAAAGAGGCGAATAACAGTAATACAGAAAGAAAGAAGAAAAGAATAAGAGATAGAAAGAAAGAATGTGAGACTGAAAGAAAGAAAAATAAGAGGTTATTAAAAAGTTACAGAATGACGAAGACAGACAAGTAAAGAAAGAAAAAAGAAAAGAAAGAAAAGGAATAAAGAAGTAAGGGCAAAAATAAATAAATAAATATATAAAGGAATGAACGAATTAATGAATAAGTACATGGAAACAAAAAAGAAAGTGTGAATGAAAGAAAGAAACAAAAAGATAGGGACGAAATCACAGTATAAAGAAAGAACAAAAATGAAGTAATTAAAAATTGAAGAATGAATAATAGAGAGAAATAAAGCAAAAATAAAGAAAAAAAAAGAAATATGAGCAAGAGGAAATAAAGGAAGAAATTATACGAGAAAAAAGAAGGAAATATGGAATGAATGAAAGAAAAGAGAAATTTAAAAATTAAGAAATGAATAACAGAAAAGAATAAACCACGCTAAAAGAAAGAAAAGAAAAACGAAACAAAAATTAAAGAAAAGAAGGTAAAATAGAATAACAAAGGAATGAAAAAGGAAATGATGAAAGAAAAAGAAAGGAAGAAGGCGAATGCAAGAAAGAAAAAGATATAATAAAACATAAGTAAAAATAAAAAGAAAGAAAAATTAAGTCTAACAATAAAAAGAACAAAGAGAAAAAATGAAACTGAAAGAAAGAAAATGTTAAGGAAAAGAAAAGGAATACAAGAAGGAAAAAATAAGGTATGCTATCCGAAAAAGAAGGAAATAAATTAAGTTTGCAGAAGTAAAAAAATAACAGAAAAAATAAAAAAATAAAGAAAAGTATGAATGAAAAAAGAAGGAAAAACGTAAGAAATAAATAAAAAAATCTAAACAATAAAAAAGATAACAGAAAGAAGGCATTAATGGATAGCTAAAAAAAAAGAATGACCGAAAGTAGGGGGGGAGTAAAGAGAGATGGAAATAAATAAAAAAATACATAAGAAAACGCAGGGAAGAAAGACCCCCCCAATATAAAATAAGAAAGTAAAAGACAAGAAAAACAAAATATGAACTAATAAATAAATAAAATATTTTATTTTCAATAGTCTGCTTGAGCTATATTTCATGCAAAACTAGCATTCTTTAAGAAACAGTCATCTTCAGACGTTTCTTTTCTGTAAACGGAAAGAACGTTTTTTTAGGACATTTCTCCCGAAATATCAAAATATTTTCCCCAATCATGTGTTCTATTAACAGTAAATGTAATATTTACTGAAACAGCATGTGAAGGATTTACTGAAAAATAAATAGATAAGGTTTTTGAAGAAAAAAAATCACTTATATCGTCTTCAATTATTTGTTTTTCTTCATCTTCTCTTTCACCATTCCGGTTTTTCTACATTGCTTAACACCTTATTAAATACACACACACACATCTCTCTCTCTGTTTCTTTCTCTCTCTCTCTCTATATATATAGCTAGATAGATGAAATATTTATCTACAGACACGTGTTACGCCGTTACTGCGGTTTATCAGCGTGGCTGAGTGCGGCAGCATTCGAAACCTCGACCAAATTAAATAGCTTATGCTGTGCGTTACCAGGTGGGAAGTGTTTGTTTATACGTTGTAGGAATTTGTAGCAATTTTTGTTTTTAACATCATATTAAAGGCGAGGGTGTAAACCAGATTATTTTCTGGTCTCGATTTCTAGAGCTGTTCGCATTTGTTGTTATATTCTCATATTTTATATCAGCATTCTTTAAGGCAGTGTTGTAAATATTCTTATAGTTGTTAAACGTTGTCTCGTCTAATAAGTTATTACTAGTTCTACTTTCTATTGACTTGGGTATGTGTTTAATTATTGAAGGAGGGTTGTTTGATTGTGGATGTACGTATATGGGGCTGGAGTTTTCTTTCATGAAGGGTTTATATTTGTTATCAGTTAGGTTAAATGTAACATAAAGGAAGTTAATTTGTTTGACATTGCCGGTAATTTCAACCTTAAGCCTTAATTTATTCATTTCCTTATGAATTATCTTTCTGATTTTGTCGCATTTCGCGCTAGTAGATTCCCTGACTTCCATTAGACAGTCATCTCTATATGAACCTATATCTTCTACATCTACGTTATTATTCATGGTAATATTTCTTAATATATATAGATGTACTAGACTAAATGCTTCTGCGGATTCTAGCGATCACATAGAAACATTGAAAGATCCATTTTCTCTTGTTTAGTCCATTGCTCACCGTCGCTAATGAGAACTGTTGTACGGTACGGTAATATTGATATCTTTTTCCGAGATATCTGTGGAATCCTTCGCAAACTCAATTTGCATGTTCGAAAAGAATTTTAGTAATGAACGGGTAGTATTCCATAATGTCGAATTGGATAAAGGTACATCTACTCTTGCCGTTAATCTCTGAAAAACAATTTATTGTATCCATGGTGTTAATCCATTGGTTTAGTTTGTATTTATGTTTTATTTTCAGATTGATCTTTTCTAGAATTCTTTTACTAATCTTTCCAATTTCCAGTCGGGTTGGGTTGATCAGTTTAGTTGATGGTTTGATGTTGAAATCAGGCTTGTGATCCTTAAGCAAAATATATGCTTCGTTTTCTCGCTAATTTGTAATTCATTTACTTTCTGTGTTGATAATTTCTACTAGACGAGTATTGCTTGAATTACGGTAGGTTTGGGTCAGGTTTTGTTTGTGAGGCTTCTGTATTCCTGTTTCTTTAGTTTATAAAAGTTCCCTGTTGTATCGGCTTTAACTAGGATGTTCTTGGATGTATTTATTTCTTTGACTATACCGTCTAGTTTTCTCTGGAATTGGTTTTTGTGTCTGTGAAATGTTACATTTTTTGCTAGGTCTTGTATATCACTCTCAAACCGATCTAGTTGCTTAATTGGAGGAGCGGGTTTCATACTTTGGAAACCATAGTTTTCCTTAGTGTCAGTATGTTCATTATTTTTTAGGAAGAAGTGCGCTTTCCATCTCATTCGTCTAATTAGTTCCTCTGCTTTCATTATAAACCTAAGAAGATAGTCCTTTTTGTTTGTTGTAGGTGTGTTCTTGAGGGATGTTTCGAAGTTAATCTTTTCCATGTTTGTGTTTAATAATCCACTTTGTAAGGTGCTCGACAGTAATGGAGCTTCATATCGTACACTTATTGTATTAGTTTCTGTAGATGTAAATCCGTTGAAACTCCAGTGTTTATAAAAAGTGCTCAATAACAAGTAGAGCTGTTCTTTAGTATAAATTTTTATTTATACATATATTATTGGTTACATATGTGCATACATATTTCGGTTGTACTCTTCACAGAGAGTCAACCTCTTTAGACCAAAGAAGACAAGGAAGTGAAATGAATTTAGAAAACTTTCCACTTAAGGAAATCTTTTTGGGGTTGAGATACTTTTATAATTTTTCCCCGGTCAAGCCCAGTATCGGGTTACATTCTTTACTTGTTAACTCTTTCACTTAGTTTCTATCTTTTTAATCATTTTTATTACCTACCGTTCCTTCTATTTCTTTCATTTTCTATTTTTTATTGCCTACTTAGCTTAGATTCATTTCGTCTAAATTTAACACTTCAAAGTTTTAATCCATGTATATACATTTTCAAGCATAAATATCTGATGGTCGTATAAAATACACACGTGCTCACAAATTAATAGATACACATGAACACACATAAACATACAAATATATATATATACGTATATAAAAATAGCAAACACAAATATATAAGCATATATTAATATATATATATATATATATATATATATATATATATATATATATATAAATATATATATATATATATATATATATATATATATATATATATATATATATATATATTCATGTAAAATACACGCGGGCGCACAAATTAATAGATACACAAGTACACACATAAGCATACATATATATACATATATAAAATTAAAAAAACATAAATATATACGCATATATCCATACACGGATATACACATATATACACATATATACATATAAATCGACATATTCACACACACACACACACACACACACACACACACACACACACACATATATATATATATATATATATATATATATATATATATATATAAACATACATACACACAAAGGGGGATTTGTTACATAACGCTTGTGAATTAAATCTTCTCGGAACCGAAAACAATACGAACAGTCTATGAAAAGATTATGAAAGTGTTTTCAACCTTTTTTAACTCATTTCCGTAAGGCACTTCTATAGGCATTTTCAACAGGCACTTTTAATATATTTCCTTAGGGCGATTTTATGGCACTTTCAGGCCTTTAAACTGTCGGTCCATTTTCACATTACCCTTTAAACACTTCTCGTTATTAAAACATTCTTATTCATTAAACGCAGTTCATTAACCATTTTACATTAAACATTTTAAATGTTTTAAACATTGTTCATTTCTTCTTTCTATTTTTAGTTCTTTCAGTTTTACAGATTAGGCCCCCCCCCCAAAAAAAAATGTTATGCCCCCAAAAAGTTACCTTACATTTTCTTTCTCACTGTTGGTCGTGGGTTTGCTCGCACACTCATCTCCGTTGTTGGCTCGTGATCGTAGTGGTGTACCTGTCTTGTGGTTAAACTCTGTTTTCATGCACGGAGACAACTTTCGAAGACAAGACTTTTTGAAAGAGATTCCATTCGTTTATTTCACACTTCAGTCGGAGAGACTTCCATTCGTCGATTCTTTCAGTCAAACTCTGTTTTTCTTTCATACTGCTTTGTGGAAATATGACGGATGCAATCGGCTATTTTCTTGTCCCGCCGTTGGGATCTTACTCTACGTCTTAGCCCATATCTCGCGATGTCACCCAGACTCTACGCATTATAGAGCTCGTTGGTCGACGTCTGTCCACTGCGCGCTTCCATGGTGAATTGTCTAGAGAACTAATTTCTCACCAGGGATCTGTGACGTCAGAGTCCTTTGACCCTTCAACGAATGTCATAACAGAACTCAATATCGCTTTTGTGTCTAACCTTTTTGATCCGAGCGTTTCATTTCGGCCAGCATGCATCCAGTATGTTATGATTGCCAGAATGAATCATTTTGTTTGTCCCAAATTATCAATGCACTTAATTTGCACTTAATCCTATTTCATAATGTAACATATATACATATACACCATTACAGATACATCACATATACATACACACATAACATAAATATACACAAAATCATTATATATGCACGCAGACCCATACACACATACACATGTGTATGCAGACATTTGTATGCATGCACACACACATATACATATGTACACAAACATCAGTATTTCTATAATTACAATTAAAGTGTTTATATCATTCATTATTTCTCCTATCTATCTCAGTTCAATTTGCTTACATTTATACCTGCTATAGTATTAATACAAGGAACTTACAAGATAAGTACCATAAAAGCAAGCAAACTAATTAAATACAACGTATGTAATTGCAATAGTTAATTATATATAAACAAGTGATAACTGTGAGAAAGTACCAAAATCATATCATTATAGGGTGAGGTGTAGTGATTTTGGATAATTTAAGTTAAAAAATATAAAATCATCAGAATTTGAAAAAATATAAATACATTAAAATTAATATATATATATATATATATATATATATATATATATATATATATATATATATATATATATACAGAAATATAGGTCGTTCATTTAAATGCATTGGTGGGTCAGAATAATTAGAATTGAAAATAGAAGCCTTCATCAATGCATGATAAATTTATTATATATTTTTTTTACTTTAATCTTATTAATTTCGGAATAATATTTCATCATCAGAGTTGACCAGTATTGTGTTATTTTTTTTCAAAATATAAAAAATAAACAAACTTTTTTTATTGTTTTTTTTTTATATGAGGTCCTTGTAATGGGTGTTATCCGCAGTGTAATCTTGGCGGTTATTAATTCAAATTCTGGTTGTCAGACGATAACGTATGGGCATGCTGGTGTTTTAGAAAGATAGGTCTTCTATTTAAAAGAATTAGTGAGTCAGAATTACTAAAATTGAAAATAGAAGATTTTATCAATGGAACATTAATTTATTATATATATATATATATATATATATATATATATATATATATATATATATATATATATATATATATATATTCGGGGCGACATATTGTATGTAAAGCAGTTAACTTTTTCTCTGAAGCACTTGAAATTTGTTTTCTCACATGTATGAAGTAAAAATATCACTCTGAAGCGGCTGATAAGCAAATTGACGTCGTTCGTCATCATTCCTTACCTATATTTTAAAGACGCCTATTTGGAAAAGGTAAGTAATAATGTTATCATTTCATAATCACATTATTGCAACCTAAATTGATACGGTTCATTTCGCTTGAGAGTCGTATTAAAGATCAGCAGAATACGAAGGAGACATAAGGAGTCTCTTGAAAAGATGCCACAATCTCTCTCTCCCTCCCTCCCACTCCCTCCCTCTCTCTCTCTCTCTCTCTCTCTCTCTCTCTCAATATATATATATATATAGTCTCGGAAGTTTCTCAACCATTAAAACTATATAAAGAAAAAAAACCCATCTTAGTCCCAAGTCGTTCGGTGGAAAATCAC
Organism: Sepiola atlantica; assembly: GCA_963556195.1. NCBI lineage: Eukaryota > Metazoa > Mollusca > Cephalopoda > Sepiida > Sepiolidae > Sepiola > Sepiola atlantica. The sequence continues at coordinate 107,761,060 of OY744516.1, read as the reverse complement.
TTTTGTAAGTCAATTTACTTTTTGCAGTTACAATATTAGTTTGCTTCCAAGAATTTACGCTAGTCTTAACATTATTTAGGGATCATCAGTTGTTTACCATGAAAAACTATTTCTGGACTTTAAAAAAAAAACCGTATTTTATTTCATGGCTTCCCAGCAGAGTTTATCAGACCCCACTTATATATATATATAGCTTTAAAAAAGAATGTGCTCACGTTACATATATTTTAGACAGAGGTCACGAGGTCGATATGGCTTTCAAATGAGCGTTAGAAAGGAAGCCCATGATTGTTTACGATATTTTTCAAATATATACAACTATGTTTAGACTTGAATAGAAAATGTATTATTTTAACTATTTATTTTTACGATTTCACATGATAAAATGTTTCAAAAGTTGTAAAATTGACTTAAATATTCCAAAACATACTATGAAATCGCCAGCAGTGAGCTGAGCTCTCTCTCACTCTTTCTCTCTCTCTCTCTCTCTCTCTCTCTCCCTCTCTCTCTCTCTCTCTTTCTCTCTCTCTGCCGAACCATGCACTTAGGATATATAAAATCTATATATTTTGGGTACACATGTCTTTGAGTTATTCAATTTGAAAACCAGCAATCAGTCCACAGACGTGTCATACCCAGTAGAGCAGAACATCTCTTCAGCTCATCAGGCTGTCTCAAATACTTCTTCACATAGAACCATTGAAGCCGTACAAAATATATCCGATGAGACTCCAACACGGATTGCTCCGCCGTCCCTAAAAAAACTAGGATGAGTAAAGTAAAATATGTAACGGCAAGTAAATTTCATTAAAACATTTTTTATATATTTCTGAAATTTTTAGATGAGGATTGAAAATTTGTATAATTTTGGTTATTCGGACTACATTTCTGATCTTGATTGTAATCATCACAACGTTTCGGCCGCTGTAACCTTCTTCAGGTGTATCTCTTCGAACTCGGGAATATTTTTGTCGAACTCGGGAATCTGGACGCTACCCTCGTGGATTAAATAAAGGGTTCCGTTTGAAATTCCGTCCAGATTCCCGAGTTCGACAGAAATATTCCCGCGTTCGAAGAGATACACTTGAAGAAGGCCGGATGATACAGCGGCCGAAACGTTGTGATGTTAACACTCAAGATGAGAAGTGTAGTTCGAATAACCGAAATTATACATTTTTTATATATTTTTAAATATTTATTTTCAATTTTTCAAATTGTCAGTTATTTAAAATATGCAAGTTCACGCACGCGTATGAGCGCACATGGATCATTCACGCGCACATAAAAAGTTTCACGTCCTCCCGTCTTATTTTATTCTTATAAAGTCATTTAAACTGGAAAATATAACAACAAATGTAAAATATATTTTCTAATTTTGTTATTTAAAATTTAATATAATTAATAAAAAAAACGTAATTAAATAATTTATGTTTTCAACTAGCGAGATATATTAGCTTCCAGCAGTTTGGCTTCTTTAAATAAGATTGTTTCAATAAGACGTGCAGAGCTACGATACTGGACACTCAGAGAACTCAATTTGTTTACAGAAGAGTATTAAATAACGCTAAGTGAAAGCCATGATTTCCGCTACCAAATATATATATATATATATATATATATATATATATATATATATATATATATATATATATATATATATATATAAAAAAGTCCACGGCCTTTTATTTTCCATATATATATAATATCCACACATCCACACACCCACACACACACACACACACACACACACACACACACACACACATATATATATATATATATATATATATATATATATATATATATATATATATATATATATGTGTGTGTGCGCGTGTGTGTGTGTGTGTGTGAAAATATATATTTTAGCATATAATTTCTATACTTTATGTTTACCAATTTAATCTCGATGATTGTCAACTAGTAACAACAGAGCATATATAAGTAAACAAGGTTCATTTATTTTGAAAAGCCCAGATTTGATTTAATCTTACGAAAACATTTTCAAAACAAACGATCTTTAGTGCAATTATTTTACGAACTCGTTTCGCTCAAAGTAGACCAACCAACATTAATATGTTAATATTGGATCTGCCCTTGAGTTCTACAGAAAGTAAAAAAAGTTCTCAGTTTGAAAAATGATACATCCTAGCGTAACATGAATGATAAACGTCCAAAAAACCAACCGTGAATCCACATTCTCTCTCCAGCATGGCTCCACCATGTGCAGAAGTTCGCCATCGTCTGTTTTGAAAATGTTTTTGTACGATAAAATTAATTGAAATTTATAACTTACTAAACTGTGGAAGCGAAATAGCTAACAACTGTAGGCATAGAATAATCTTTAATTTAAGATACATGATAAATAAATAACTAAATAAATAACTAAATCAACATCTAAAGTAGCAGCGGATAACAAAATGAATAAAAAATAAATTATTCTAACCTCGCACGTGGTCATCTGTTAATTCGACGCATTCACAAAAGGAATGCGCTACACCCAAACCAAACAAAATAAAAAATAAAAACGTCAAGTAAAGATCAGCCGGACATTTGTTTAAGAGAAGCACAGCCAACACATTAACCCGTGGGAGGGAAAGACCAACAAATCCTATCAGTTTTTTAAAACTCGATTTAACACTACGTGGATTGATTAAAACAATCAGTAACACAAATTCGTGAACTTAGCCTGACGACTACCTGCTGGGTATGAAACTCGTACACATCTGTGTAGCTTAATTGCAATGAATATATTTCCATACTTTACTACTAAGATTTACTCACGTATTGAGCACTTTTGAAGTAAATACTGAAAATGTATACACCATATATTATACCAACTTTTTAATATTACATGTGTATACATGAAATAATAATTTATATATATATATATATATATATATATATATATATATATATATATATATATATATATATATATATATATATATATTACAAATAAATATTAAATTATTTATACCTACATACGCCGGCGTTTCAAGCTTAAGCTCTCATCAGTGTAGGAAGTGACAATTTCAGACGCTCACAGGACGCGAACATGGTTTACAGAGTCAACTATGACTGCATGCTTTTACTCTATCTCCACGGCTATTGGAAATTATCACGTGATACAGGATAAATTAAGTTATATTTATGCCTAAATACAGCGGTCAGTAAACAGCAGACGATCTAGAGAGTTCAACGAACGTTATCGAAACCTTGTTATAACTAAGTGACAGTCTGTTTTTAATGTCTCCGAACAGTGCTCAACTTTAATTTTCTAAAGGAGCTTTATAACAATATTTTACAAATAAATATTAAATTATTTACACCTACATACGCTGGCGTTTCAAGCTTACGCTCTCATCAGTTTAGGAAGTGAAAATTTCAGACGGTTACATGACGTGGACCCGGTTCACACAGTCAACCATGACTCCGCACGCTATCGCTCTATCCCCACGGCCATATATATATATATATATATATATATATATATATATATATATATATATATATATATACAGAGAGAAAGAGAGAGAGAGAGAGCGCACCAAAGAGATAAAGAGAGAGAGAGAGAGAGGAAGAGAAAGAGACAGTTAATTACTTATGTTAAGCGCATGGCTTATTATAGTTTCATCAGGCTATCTTTTAAACGCGTCTTGTCTCATCTCAGCTTCTACAAGACTTCTATTTCTCCCCAAAGTCCGGTCTGGTGACATGATATTCGCCTGCCTCACCGGCTTGCGGCTCGCATGATTCTGCAGGGTCAGCTCTCTTGACCTGTTCATGACTTTTGGATAAAACTATCCTGTTTACAGTAGAACACCACATTCATACTCGGCAGCTGTATTTAGTTAATATTTACATTAAATAGAGTCTGTCCAAGACAAATATGCATGTAGCAGTGAAAAGCAATTAACGGTGTGGATAAACGACTGGGCAAAGAGAGAGAGAGGGAGAGAGAGAGAGAGAGAGAGAGAGAGAGAGAGAGAGAGAGAGAGAGAGTTATGTTCGATGAAGGATTTGTCTCGGCGAACTACGTCTTTGAGGTGGGGTGAAAGGACAAGTAAATGAACGAATGAAGACAGAGGAAGCATTTTAATTATGTTTTTTTAAAATTAATTTAAATTCTTGCATTTTTTAAAGATTTAATTAAATATTTCGTGAAACCTGTCGTCGCCATAACATTTTCCATAATGTAGCGGAAAAACATGGAACGTTTCAAAAATTATTATTTTCCAAATTAAACGATGCAGGATGTGGAAAACATAACTGTTAAAAATGGAGATTTAGTATCTGTCTATCTGAAGTCACAACTATACTATCACTTCTATTAATAATGTAAATCTGTCTATCTCATACCGACACTATGCTATTACTTCTATTAATAATGTAATTTAAGCATCTGTCTGTTTAAAGTCGAAACTACAGTATTACTTCTATTAATAATGTAAATTTGGTATCTGTCTGTCTAAAGTCAAAATTATACTATTACTTCTATTAATAATGTAAATAAAACATCTGTCTGTCTTAAGTCGAAACTATACTATTAATTCTATTAATAATGTAAATTTAGAATCCGTCTGTCTAAAGTCGAAACTATACTATTACTTCTACTAATAATGTAAATTTTGAACATGTCGGCTTAAAGTCGAAACTATACTATTACTTCTATTAATAATGTAAATAAAGCATCTGTATGTCTAAAGTCGAAACTATACTATTACTTTTATTAATAATGTGAATAAAGCATCTGTCTGTCTAAAGTCGAAACTATACTATTACTTTTATTAATAATGTAAATTTAGCATCTGTCTGTCTAAAGTCGAACCTATACTATTACTTCTATTAATAATGTAAATAAAGCATCTGTCTGTCTAAAGTCGAAACTATACTATTACTTCTATTATAAATTAAATTTAGCATCCGTCTGTCTAAAGTCGAAACTATACTATTACTTCTATCAATAATGTAAATTTAGCATCCGTCTGTCTAAAGTCGAAATTGTACTATTACTTCTATTAATAATGTAAATTTAGCATCCGTCTGTCTAAAGTCGAAACTATACTATTACTTCTATCAATAATGTAAATTTAGCATCCGTCTGTCTAAAGTCGAAACTATACTATTACTTCTATTAATAATGAAAATTTAGCATCCGTCTGTCTAAAGTCGAAACTATACTATTACTTCTATTATAAATTAAATTTAGCATCTGTCTGTCTAAAGTCGAAACTATATAATTACTTCTATTAACAATGTAAATAAAGCATCTGTCTGTCTAAAGTCGAAACTATACTATTACTAGTATTAATAAATTAAATTTAGCATCCGTCTGTCTAAAGCCGAAACTATACTATTACTTCTATTAATAATGCAAATTTAGCATCCGTTAGTCTAAAGTCGAAACTGTATAATTACTTCTATTAATAATGTAAATGTGGTATCTATCTGTCTTTAGTCGAAACAATACTATTTCTTCTATCAATAATTAAGATTAAGTATCTGTCAGTCAGAAGTCGAAACTATACTATTACTTCTATTAATAATGTAAAATTGGTATCTGTTTTTCTGTAGTCGAAACAATACTTTCATTTCTATCAATAATTCAGATTAAGTATTTTCGATTTCAGCGACGATCAAAGGTGGAGTGTCTTAAGTCATCGGAGAATCAGTGGAATTGTGAACGTCTGGGTGTGAGGAAAACTGAAGGTATGGTTCTAATGAACTCTTCGTGGCAAATAGATGGTCGATCCCCCTGGAGCGAGGGGGAATGTAACAATATCTTAATAAAATGAATGAGTTTTGGTGAGTCGTATTAAATTGTCTATTTCCGTTTGACCGAGCTTGTTATTTTGCGACATATACATTCATCAAACGATTATTTTTCTGTAATTTTCGGCTTAAGCATCGGAAAGCCTCTTTTTGGGTTCGGGTCGCTGCATCGTGGAACAGGCTACCAAAAGTCATGGTCAACCTGCAGACGACCAAACAGTTCAAGGCAGCGTTTGATGCATCATGGCCGCTGATCTTTAGATAATTACTCCTCACTTAAGCTGGGGAGAATGCGTGGGGACCGATTCTGGCGTAAAACATCATTAACCAGAATATAAATATATCTTTCGAGATGCTTATGCCAAGTCGGGGTCTACACGTGATCTAGCAAAAGATATACCATAGATGCTTTCGTCTCGTTAGAAGAAAGGCAGAATTCTCTGTTCGTGATTCTGCTTCGTGAAAGAGCTTAAGAGGGGTAGTGACGATGTCTTCCTTATCCAGGATTAAAGTCGCTTTTGACAAAACATTCAGATCGTATATAGATGTACACATCTTATAACTGTCCTTTTACATGGCTTGTTACGCTTTACAATTTTTTGCAAATTAAACAGACTTTGATTTGAACAAAGCGAGGGTCTATTATGATATCACAATGTATTTTGAAATCCATTGACTTTCAGAATACATTATCATGTTATAATATACTCTCTCTCTTCTCTGTCTTCTCATCTCTCCTTTCCCCACTCTTCCCTCTTCCTTCTTTACCTCTCTTTCCCCGCTCTATCTCCCTTCCCCATCTCTCTCTCTCTCTCTCTCTCTCTCTCTCTCTCTCTATATATATATATATATATATATATATATATATATATATATATATTTGTTGTTTTATAGGTTGAGTAGATATATCTCTATATAACTCATACTGACCCAACAGAAACGAACTGTGAACAACCAGCAAGACAGAGACTCGCCGGGCACCGGGTCGTAGTCTCCATGGGACACAGCAAAAGTTGTACCATAGTCGTATTCGGCACATTAGAGGAAGGGCATCATTCTCTGTCCGTGTTTCCGCTCCGTTGAACAGCCTTCCGAGGAAGGCAGTTATGATGCTACCATATCCAGGTTTAAAGTCGACTTGAACAAAACATTCAGACGGTATATAGACGTACACATCTTCTAACTGCCCTTTTTACATGGATTGTTGCACTTTGCTATCTTTTTGATAAGAACATTTATTTGATTAATTTTATTAGAATTAATCTTGTCGATGCATATTTGTGTCCGAAGAGATCAATTCATCGTTTCTGTGGCAGATGTGATAATCCTGAACCCGGATTGAGCAATAGAAGTGGCCCCAACTTGCCTCATCCCCATCTATAAAAAGGTCCGTCTTTGCCTGACGTGTAATTTGACAATTCAAAAATAAGGTCTAAATTATAAGTTACGGGTGAGAATCTGACCTTAAGGGTGTGTGTTGTTTTTCATACCAAGTCGAGGTTCTCGAAAATTAGTCCGACAGAGTTTGAGCTAGGTTGCTTTTTTGTCTGGCTGCGGTATGGTTTTATGCAGTTCTAGAAAATCCACTCTTCCAGGATTTACCATCTTTTTTTTAGAAGGAATTCGTTTATTGCTAATTGCCTGAGGCGCCCCTACCGGGGAATGCCGACGTGGCGACTCAGGCATTTTTGTAGGCTCTGCATCTTGAACGCTGGCTTTTCAATCCCCACATTCCGACCTTGTGTCACATCTTCTCGCGCTGGGATCGAGGTAAATACTAACTCACAACGTGTCTGTATTTGCCTGGCGTGTAATTTGAAAATTAAAGAAATGTCTAGATAATAGATTACGGGTGAGGGTCGAACTCACTAACTATGAGAAACAAAATAACTAGTAATTGCACTGCAATCAAAACATTCACCCGAATAATAAAAAAAATGAGCCAACGAATTATCTGCATTCCTATTGTTTAAAATGAATGAACTGAAATTATTTAATGTTTGAAATCTGCTGACATAGGGGGATAAAGAAAGAGAACGGAGAGAAGCGAGAGAAAACGTCCAGTGACTTGTGAGTCTCATTATTTTTGACTGACGAAAACAGTTCGTTATTATCTCAATATTAATCTAGTGAAATTGAGTCCCATCGAAGTCAGCGTGGAAACGGTTCTCCGATAGATTCCAACCCCTTTTCAGTGTCGTATCACCCTTTCTTAACGACGCACATACGCAAGCCCTTTGACGATATATTGATGTATAAATGCAAGGGAACAAATGTTTATTTCTGGGCAATTATGTGAACACAGCAATTGTCTGCATGTTTATGCCCAGAGGGATCTTGCTTTGTGGAATATTTTGATTGGCAATTATTAATGAACCGCTTCATGCTCTGCCAGTATTCTTATGTATATAATTGCATGAGGTGTAATGTTTGTGTGTATGCCACTGTTTCATGTAAACATATGACTGCCGGACTTATTATTATCATGTAGAGAATCAGTTTGTGATTAGCCTTTTCACCTTTAATATTCCGCGGGATTATTTTCTTATGCTTGGTTTAGCTTTTATTTAGGTTCGTTGTGTGGTTTGATTCATCGTCAATGGCCATTGCTTCGAGAGATTCAGATCTGCTTATTGTTTCAGTAAAATTAGTTGCAGTATTATTTCTTTTATTGTTTTTGCTTCTGTGGGGCGTTATTTGCTGTTTTGTGCTTTACGAGCACCTTCCATTGGTCTCAGTAGGCGTATAAGAGATCTATGCTATCTGTTATTTTGAGGAGTATTTGCTGCAGGGATAATTGGTTTATATGCTGTTATTTGATTATGGGGCACTTTCTATTGGTCTTAGTAGGCGTATTAGAGATCTATAGTATTTTAATTTTTAGGGATATTTATGCAGAGATATATCCTCTTTATAAGCTGTTTTCTGATTATGGGGAACCTTCTATTGGTCTCAGTATGTATATTAGAGGTTCAGGGGTTTAATTGGTCTACATTATAACTAAAGTAATTGTAGGCTGTAATAGAAATTTTAGCTGACTTCAGTTAATTAACAGATGATATCGTAGTTTCAAATGAAGATACCTTTTATTGATCTGCGCTGAAAAAGCAACTAAACAGTTGTACAGTCGGTGCCTATGAAGTGAAACATGCGACTAAGTATGGTTGTCCATTTGAGGAAACCAACAAAAAATACGTTAACTCTCGACGGCGTAATGGCTCCAACACTCGCCAGGGGAACACAATATTGTGAGTGCTTTAAGAAATCCGTCGATTTGTGTTCCTACACCAAAGTTTCTGATTGGCTAGGAGGGGGGAACTACTCCAGTCGTATACCTGCCTACTTACATGCCATCTTGCCCATTTGTTCTGTTGAAAATAGGACATTATTAAATGAAAGAATGACACACACTATTCATACAAAATAATTAACTTTCATTGTCAACTTATACAAAATAAGTGTTTTTGTTTATTTTTTTATTTCTATGGAAGTCGCTCCAGACAAGACAATAAGCCAGTTTGTGTTAACAGCTAAAATAACGAAAGATGATTATCGCAAAGACAGGAGATGACTATTGACTGTAGTCTAGCAAACACCAAGTCTATAGGTAAGAGGAAAACAGTCAGCAGGAAGAGAGTTCCAAAGCCTGCAGTTCTTGGAATAGGGAGTTGCATTATAACGATGTATCAAAACATCTAATTGATAAAGACAACTAGCTAAACGAGCTGGAACAAAAGAAGCAGAGAATAGATCCCACAATTCCGAAAAACATATGCCATAATAGTATTTATAGAAAACACTGAGACTAGCAACATCATGTGTGTGTGAGAGAGAAAGAGAAGGAGGGGGTGCAGAGAAGAAAAAGGGTGGGACCAACCACATTACAAATATGTTTCTGAACCTTCAAATAAGACACAAATTCACCAGCATAACAATTAGAGTCCGAAATCATACTGAAGAAAAAGAACGTGTTTGTTTCCAAGAAGAAATTAAACACACATGTTTGTTTCGGCTGTCGCCGTGTGCGTTGAACACGTGTGTAAATGAATAGGCATGAAGATATGTGTTGTATTAGCGTAAATTTGTTTTGTTAGTGAAATAGTGTGCGTGTCTATTAATTTACGTGCATGTGCGTTCGTTGAGCGGCATTTGTGTTTTTTGTTCACTGTGAAGTACTCAGCGAATGTCTCTCGTATATTGTGGGCTGTTTGCCGAGGGCCACAAAGAGAGCCAGGCTAGATTGTGGCGTATGCACGTGCGGATGGCTGTGAATTAGACGGAAGAAAGAGAGAAAGAAAGCTCCGTGTTTGAATGTTTTGTAGTGCGAGCGAGATTTCGGCACTGAATATTTCTTTCACTGTTATTGGTAAAAAGAAACTGCTGATTATTGCTTTTGTCCAATCAAGAGTCGATAGGTAAAAGCAACACTCCTGCTGCTGCTGCTGCTGCTGCTGCTTTGTACAGTCCATTCGCTTGGAATAAACTGTAGTAGTTTTTCAATACATTTGTGTTCGTATTCTGTTTTTGTTTGGTTGGTCTATTTTGTCTTTTGAGCTGCACGAGCATATGATTACCTTCTCATGTTGGGCTCGTAAGTTTAAAAAATTCTTTTGCGTTTCACATGCACCGTCTTTTCCCCTCATGCACACATTACATATTTTCAAGAACACAGATTTGGCAATATCTTGTGGGTATAGTAAAAACGAAATTTTCCACGTAAAGTGATAGTAAGTGAGAAAAAGGAATTTTCCAGTTAGCAATATACTTACGTACTTCACTCCAATCTATCATTAAAATGACTTAATCCGGTCCGGACCACTGATAATATGAATGATTTTTAAATAATCACCTAAGAATAAAAAGTCAACAAGTAAGATAACTTATTTTCAATTAAAGAATTTAATAAGAGTTGCCTACCAACAATTGGAGCATCTTTTCGTCTTGGGGCATTCATCCAATATAGGATAAATCATTTTCACCATACTTTCTACAGTGTTGTTTCCCTCTGTATATGCGTACCCGCAAAGATCAGTCGAAGAAATATGTAAAGAATAAACTATAAACATGCACACACGTGAGTGCACATTTAAGAGAGTATCTTTTAGTATAAAAGTAGCAACAGAAATATTTTAACAAATTATGGACGCCATGTTGAGTGACTTTGATTTTGCAGTTGCTCATGTCGACGATATCTTTATTTTCTCCCCACTTTTTACACAGTTGTTTCCCTCTACAAATAAAACATTTTTTCACGTAAGAAGGCATTTTTAAAAATGAAATACAATTTTGTTTAAGAAATCGATAAGATGCCAGGATTTATTTATTTTTTATATAACAAATGAAATATTTCGAGAGGGGCCGCTCTTTTTCAATGGAAATAAGAATCCGACATTGTTCTATATAATTTTAGATTATTTACCACGCCAGCCGTACGAGAGAAACTCCAAAACGGCAACGCTCTCCCTCGTGTAAAGTGGAGACAGTGTCGTAATGAGATGTGTGATGTTAGTACACATAGTAGTAGTGAAAGCAAGCGTCGATGTGCTGAAAGGTTCTAATAAAATGTTTTCTCACATTAGAAGGCATTTTTGAAAATGAAATACAATTTTGTTTCAGAAATCGATAAGACGCCAGGATTATATATATATATATATATATATATATATATATATATATATATATATATATATATATATATATATAATAAATTAAATATTTCGAGCGAGGCCGTTTTCTTTCAATGAAAATAAAAATCCGACATTGTTATATACAGGGTGATTCATAAGTCACTTAACTTAGCTATTTACAATGATTACCATATGAAGCACAAACATACTATACACTTTTGATTATTGTTATCTTACTCTCTAATTACTGCTATTTGTTAGGCAATGGAAACGTGATGTGAACAGAAAGCCTCCTTTGCACAACACCATAATCAATCAAATATTCTACAAAGAGTCGTAAATTCCTTGCAAAAAATAATGAAGCTATCCATGCAGAACGAAGGTGGACATTTTGAAAATTTGCTGTAATTTTAAACTCCCATAAATGAATTTGTTGAATAAACTTTCTGTTTTGTATTACCGTATTTTTTAACTTTAGAATTTCAAAAGTAAATAGCTAAGTGACTTATGAATCACCCTGTATATATATTTCTGATTATTTACCACGCCGACCGTACGGGAGAGACTTCAACACGGCGACGCTCTCCATGGTGTAAAGTAGAGACTACTAACATCACACACCTCAATACGACACTCATGTCATCAACCTACAGTTGGGTCGGAATCTACCCTTCTAATAGTTTTTCACCTTGAAGTAGTATTTTTTTTAGCTCCTTACATCAAGTAGCTTCATGCCTTGTCTGGGGCGATTTCCATAAACAAGCAATTATTTCAGAATCAACATGTCCAGTGCTATTCTCATTTTGTTTGCCATTCGTTCGATCCTTCTGCCCGGTTGTAGTGACACTATTGGCGACTTTACAAGGTTACTTTACCCACACTCGGTAATTGGATCCAAACTATTAGACCCAGTACGAGTAGGTCGCGAAGATTAGTGGATAGTTGCGAAGCCCACTTAATTCGCAAACCTCTGTCGACAAGCTGGACGGCTCTAACTTTGCCGCTACGCTCACTGCTAGACAATATCAGTCCCTTTTAACATAAAAAACCCAACTTTTATTCACCCCAAACAAGGCCACTGAGACGTAAGGCGATACTGTGAATTACGGCCCAGATTTATAGGGGGCATCCTAAGTGAGTAGTTGTGCAGTTGTATTTTTGTTGACATTACATTGAAATGTTTGCATTTTTGTACAGTCAGGGAAACAGGGACGAGGGAGATAATTCTAAAGGCTAGCAGTTCGAGGAAAGGAGTTATTAGAGTCGAAAGTCTCCCGGCATCTGGAGACCTCCACAGTGAAAGAATGAGATTAAGCTCTTACGTCGGATAGAATCTTTAGTAAGTTTGTTTTCTGACAAGAAAAAGTAAAAGAAACCCGGAAAATAGGAGAAGGAGAGATAAGATGGCGGACGACCAACCAAGAGAGAACAGAAAAGAATGGCACTTAGCTACTAAATGTGATATTATAAAACTAGAGAAAGAAACTTGACGATAGGAAGTAAGAAAAATTACAGAGACATAATGAATTTGAATTCTTAAACTGCACATAGAAAGACAAAATAAGAACGGTGAAAAAGAAAGCAGAAGAAAGAACGTTTTGCGCGTGCATTAATTGTTTAGTATATTAGAAAGGAAAAGAATAAAATAAAAAGAAAGGCGAAAAGACTTTAATAACGCTGCCACACACACTATAGTATAGGGTTTTTAAGAGGCTTGTGGAGTCAATTCGGAGGATTTGGAAGAAGTTGGAGTCGGACTCTTAAGATTTCTACGAGTCAGATTTAAAAAAAAGTTTTCGAAGAAGTCGAAGTCAGATTTTTTCGTCTCCGAAGCATCATCATACAGTTGATGGATTTGGAAAGAGCTGGACTTGGACTCGAACTAGGAGTCATAGTTGGAGTCGGAAAGAAGTTAGAGGTTTTGGAAGGAGTCGGAGTCGATATTTTAATCTCCGAAGAATCCACCGACAGTCTGAATATTTGTAGGGGTCGGATTTGGAGTCTGATATTTTGGAATTCTAGGAGTCGGAGTTGGAATTTTTGGAATCCTAGGACTCGGAGTGAGACCTTATAACTTCCGACTCTGCAATCCTGGTTTTTAACAATAAGATTTTACAGAAGGAAGGACGAAAAGAGAAATCTAAGAACACGGAAATACGCATAAAAAAGTGGGAGAGTAAAACAGAAATTGAAAGATGAATTGATTAAAGAATAAGATTGAGTTGCTGTGAACTATGACCTTTTTCATATTTTTCCGCTTCACTCGTTTCATTTCAGATACAATATTGATGTGGGAGTTTAGTTTAATTAAGGTTATTGACTGAGAATTATAAAAAAAATCATTGGTCTTTTACATGCACGTATGATATTTTTTATTACATTTCTCCAAGATTTTATTTTACATGTACGGAATTATTTCTTGATAAGGTGCATAAACCTATCTGTAATTTGATTGGACACACCCTTTCTTCTTCTCTGAACCCTCTCTCTCTCAATGACGTGATGTTGCTTGTCTCATTCTTTTCTATAAATACTATTATCGCACGTCTTCTTCAGAATTGTGTTATCTATTCCCTGCTTCCTTTGTTCTATCTCATTTAACTCGTTGGGCTAGTGGTCTCCGTGAATAGGCTTTTTTGATACCTCATTGTAATACAGCTTCCTATTCCAGTAGTTTATTTTCAAGAACTGCAGGCTTGTGAAACTCTCTTCTTGCTGACTGTTTTCCCCATACCTATAGCCTTAATCTTTTCAAGACTAAAGCCAATAGGTATCTCCTGTCTTTGCAATAATCATCTTTTGTTCTTGTTAGCTCGTTACTGTATAGGTAAAAGGAGTTATCTACTCCTGTGTTGAAAGAGTCAACGAGAGTTATCTCCCCTTCCCTGTGGTATTAGTATAAGTAAGACCAAGACAAGCGGCCATCTTGTTTTTGAGTTGTAAACAGATGAATGACAGAAACGGTATCGTCCATACTTTACATGGCGCTACGAACAGGATTATGAATACTGTAAACGTGGAATTTTCTTTTTCAAGCACTACGTCGGACATTAAACTTACTCCACTAGTCACCATGGAGCAGGAAGTCGTGTTTTTAATGAAACAGCTTATCTAACTGCAAAAAGAAAATATCGAGCTCCGAAAAGAAATGCTTCGCGGTTGGTCTAATACAATGCGGGTTAAAAGACCAGAACGACCCTCAATAGGATTGGATACCACAGACGGAGAATGGGCATTATTTTTCGATACATGGGCCCGATACAAGGATGTATGTGGATTGGAAGAACCAGCCGAAATCCGGAACGAATTACGGGAGACATGCACACCGGAAACAAACAGGCTACTCTGCCACAGAGGAGTACCTTTTACGTCAGATATGACTGGTGGCAGTAAGAGGTTTACACAAAGAAGCTCACCGACACAAATTGTACTCCATGAGACAGAAAGAGGGTGAGTCGATAACGCATTTTTTATCGAGACATGCTAAGTTCTGCGAATTCAGGGTTCGATGTCCAAATGAACAAACTTGCGGGCAACAAGTAAACTATTCAGATGACATGGTCGCTGGACAAATGATAGCAGGACTTAACAACGTAGAACATCAAAGGAAGGTACTGGCGGTGGTAGCGTCACTTGACACTTCAGACCAGAAATTTACACGGTTGGTCTGTCTAGAGGCAACAGACAAGTCAACCCCTCACTTCTACAATGCTACACCCTCTCTTACGTTAACCAACGTACAAAGGTCGAACCAAGTATCTACTCCTGTGTTGAAAGAGTCAACGAGAGTTATCTCCCCTTCCTTGTGGTATTAGTATAAGTAAGACCAAGACAAGCGGCCATCTTGTTTTTGAGTTGTAAACAGATGAATGACAGAAACGGTATCGTCCATACTTTACAGTTACATCAAGTTGTTTCATGCCTTGTTTGAATCGATTTCCATTAAAAAAAGTAACGTGTCCAGTTCTATTAAGATTTAGTTTGTCATTCTTTTGGTCCTTCTGCGACTTTACAAGGTTACTCCTTACTACACTCTAAGCCATCTATCTTAGGCTGCTACACTGGACCCTTTTCCGCCTTTCAAAGACGACCTTGGCGTTTGTTTTCCCCACGCTACATGGAATTTTTTTCTCGTAATGCTATTCTTTGCATTTTCGACCTTTAAAGTAGTGTGTGTTATTGAAATAGTAATTTTTAATTCGAAAATGAGGTTTATTGTAAAAATAATTTTAAGCAGAGATTAATATTTGGGGGCTAGAGGGAAGCGACTGCAAAAAAAAAGAAAAAAGAAAGAGCTAACCCCTCGCCAGTAGAATACAATAGGTATGAAAAGAAGGGAGAAAAGTATGGTGCGTTGGCAGCGATAAAGTTAGGCTCTTAAGAAAACTTAAATATGTTTGACTCGTTTTTCTTGTACACGAGGAGGAGCGGAGGAGAAGGAGGTAGAAAAGGGTGGGGACGAGAGGCAGGAGAGAAAATATGAATTAGATTATCATAAGTTAATTAATATAAAAAATAGAAGAAAAAGGTAGAATTCATCGGGTCATCATCATCTTCATAATAATAATAATAATAATAATAATGATGATGATGATGATGATGATAACCATCATCATAGATTTAAAATCCGTTTTATAAGCTAGCATGCGTTGGACGACTTTAAGAAATTGACTTCCAAACTTACCTATTTCTGACAGGTCTTTATATATCCCCATTTTTTTTTCAAATCCATCCGTATCACTTTCTTCCATGTTTTCCTTGGATCCCCCGTTCAGCTGACCCTGTAACCTCAACTCTTATACATTTACTAACCCAATAATATATCATCCATTTTTCTAATGTGACCATACCAACGAAGTCTCCTGTTCTGCACACATCTCCCTAGACAGTCCACATTTAATTTTCCTCTGAAGTAATCGTATTCAAGCCCGTCTTTAAGATTCAAATTACACATCCACTGAATCATTCTCCTATCCTTCTGTCCATGCAACGAGTCAGGGTTCACTTTCATAAATCGTAACATTACGTACACATGTTTGTTAAACTCTTCACTTGATCGGGATTGGTAACACTCCGCTGATTAATAGTAGTAGAAGTTCCCTGAACTTACTCCATCCACTCCCCACGTTTGTAATCATAGTAGCACTCGCTCCTCCCGGTGCATCACTAGGGTATTGGGTTTTGTATGGTTTTGTTTGTTTGTTTTGTTTTACGGCATATCAACCCTTTTCGGATTATTTTATACCGAATCAGATCATTTTGGTACAAGATGTTATGCTTCAAGTTCTTTATATCTTCAGATATTTATTCAAGGTGTTTGGTTTTATTTGCTTGTTTTGTAGAGGAGAAATGGTTTTGTTTTTAGTCGTGCAGAACATGATTGAGTTTTGCAAAAGGAAAGGGGAAAAAGACAATAACATCAATGTTTGGTGTATTTTAAGTCAGGGAGCCGGTATCTTCAGACAACTTGATTTGATAACACCAGTTAGGTTTTGTAGGAAATTAAAGTAATGGGATATCGTAATTCATTGGAGACAACAGCAAAGGAAAGTCGATTCAGGTGCCGCCGCGAATCCTTGTTTGATTTGTGAAGACATTATAAATTCGGTAGTTTTAATGCAGTTAAATTAGGAAATATTCGAGGAAACTGGAGTTAAAGACAGGGATATGACATTGGGCATCGCAGAAATATGAGATTGATAGCATTTAATGAAGATCAAACGGAAAGGATAGGGCGTAGCTGTTTTTTTTTTGTTTTTTAATGTTTTGCGGATTTCTAAGATGTGATATTTTTCTTGTTTGTTGGACTTAAGTGAAAATATATCAGGGATATATTTGTAACGATAAAGATAGAGAGGTATATAATAGAGTGAGGTGGGTAACTCAGCTAATCTGGATAGTTTGCTTTTACTGGCTGAGGAGCATACGAGATTAAAAGACCAGAAAACATAACATGTGAAAAAGGAAGTGAAAGGCAAGACATTCTGCTAAGGAAATGACGTCACAGAGAGAAGATGGGCTTTGACAACTGCGCAGTTGGGTATAGGACGCCGTTAACGAAGATGAGTTAAGGGACATAATTAAAAAGACCGATCGTCTTTCTCAGGAGAAAATGTTTTGTCCCCCAATACACGACATGTGATGTTCGTGTCTTGCTTTCCAGTCGAAGAAAGAAAGTTTTGATAACTTTATTTTAGATGTTTCGACAAATCGATCCGGGGTACGACTGGCAGTCACTACTACATTAGCAACAACTATGCCACGACTAGGCTCCGAGCTAGAAGACAATGGCGATTGGCTTCAGCGACGGCGAGAGCAGTTAAAAAACCGACTGGCAGTCACTACTATATGAGCAATGATCACGACACGACTAAGGACAACGCTAGAAGACAATGACTCCAGCAACTGAGATTGGAGGCAATCGAGGTATAAAGTTCCAGATATTAATTAAGAGTCAACCGACTATGCTACACATAAACACACACGCGCGCACTCACATACATACACCACCCCACATATATATATATATTATATGAACTTAAACGGTTAGTAATTTATGAGGTCTGACTTTTTATAGCTGTGACCGAAACATGTTTTGCAAATGTGTAGCCAAATAATGTTTGAATAAATAAAAATCGTTATAACCAATAAATCGCTCTATTTATTATTGAGCAATTTTATATAAACGCATTAAAAATTCTCTGGGTTCTGTACATTTCAGCTTTATCTGGGTTACTATATATATGTATGTATATATATATATATATATATATATATATATATATATATATATATATATATAGTAGTGCGAAAATATGTTTGAGCATATACTTTCTATTCTTTATGTATACCAACATCTTCAAAGTGAAAGCTCAGTGATTGTCAACTTGCAACAACATGACATATATAAATAAACAACATTTTGCTACATTCCAAAGACAACGATTTTATTCATCTTACAAATTATTTTTTTCAAAACAAAAACTATTGGTACAATTACGGTTCTGTTTCGTTCATCAGAAGACCAAATGACATTTGTATGTCAATATCGGAAGTTATGAACAAATGATTCGTAACATGAATAAAATCGTTGTCTTTCGAATGTAGCAAAATGTTGTTCATTTATATATGCTCTGTTGTTGCAAGTTGACAATCATCAAACTTTCACTTTGAAGAGGTTGCTATAAATAAACAATAGAAAGTATATGCTACAACATATTTTCACACACACACACACCTATACAAAAGCCATGGACATACACATCAGCATACACAAACACACACACACACACACATATATATATATATATATATATATATATATATATATATACATATTTGGGGGGGTTATTGCTCCTCTCGACTCATATCTTAGGAAAGCAGCGCGACGGCCCGTATCATCTCTTTTGATTCGATGTGGCCACTATCTTTTGCCTGCTTAACATTTACCATTTCATTTTTTTTCTTCGGTGTTTTTTTGTTATCTCCCCTTGTTCAGTGAAAGAGTTTCGAAATAACACCAGGTGTGATCAAGTTGTTGTCTGCGAGGTGATTCACTCCAGAAAGTTTAAGCTGGGAAAAAGAAGATTTTTACGAAGTTTTTATTGAAGAACCATTGCGCGTCACATTCAGCTTTCAAGAAACAATCTTTTTCTGCTTCGGATTTTTTTTTTCATATGAATTATTTCGATTGAATTGGATCATATTCTCACAACGTTTCGGTCGATATAACATATATCTATATAACAATGTATCTGGTCGAACTTGTCAAACTGTATGTCGAACTCGGAAATCTGTACGGAATTTCGAACGGAACCCTTTATTCAATCCACGGTGATAGCACGCTCTCGTTCCGTCAGTGATGACCGGATATAAGTCTCTAGGAATTCGTAATTTATTCTTAGTATCGTCTGCGCCATCAACCTCCAGAAGGATTAGTTAGAATTAGTTAGAATTGATTAATATTTAGTACTTCATTCGTTACGCCACGGGTTCTTGTGGACAATTCTAGTATGAATTAGACGAACTGTAAACCTATTCTTGTTTTAGATGTGTAGGCTTACTACTTATCACTGTTGATTACTGCTTATTCCTGCACACACACACACACACACACACATACACACACAGACACACACACACACAGACACACACACACACACACACACATATATATATATATATATATATATATATATATATATATATATTGTAATGGTAATCTTATCTCTAATTTACAATTAATGGTTCCCATATTGTATTTAATTATATACTAGAGCTACTTTGGAGGTCATTGCTGCCTAACATATTCGAAATTCCGTACAGACTTCTATCTTCGATGGAAAGATTTCCGAGTTCGACAAGATACACCCGAAGAAGGTCGGAGGTTACATCGGCCCAAAACGTTGTTAGAATAATATAGATTTTTGTACGTGTATTTAAAATTTAAAACAAATAACGCCTCATATAAATACAGCAGTTAGCAAATACTGGCTCACAAAATTCGTAAAAGAATATTTAGAAAATGTTTGAATCTTTACTTTTAAATTTGATCCCCCTTTTTGAACTCTATTCAGCTTTTTAATCTCACATATCTTTCCCTAACACAACATTTAGACGATTCTAATTTAACACTTCAAAGCAAATTACGTATCCAATCGTGACTTATACAAGATCATCCATTTTCTCTACCAAGTGACAACAAAAGCCGGGAGGTTACACCTTCTGAGTCTGAAACCAATGGTACTGCTGTTGTACTGATTTTCTGCACCGAATGTATATATATATATATATATATATATATGGGCAGGATTTTTTCTTGGATACATGTTTGGTTAAAAAGAAGTGAGGGTTCTTGTTTGTTTCTTTTTCATTAAGTTTTACGTGTTGGCCGACCAACGATCTAATGTTCTGCTCAAGTGTGAACAGGAAATCGCCATACTTTCAAGCGTTTTCTGACTCTCATAAATATTCGTCAGGCACATGATGAGTTACACATTAACATTGGTTAATTTATTGTGTAAGACGATTAAAATCGTTTTAAAACATTTTAATATACCTTCTCGCCCATTTGTATCGAGCTTGGTTGATAGTGGGTTTGTTTGCTCGGATGAGGAAGGCCTTGATGATGAGGAAGCGCAGATTGCAATTTGAGATAGCGAGGATGGAGGTGTTTAGTTAATATGTTTCTAAAGTCTTTTTGAGGAATGTCGTGTGCTATATATATATATATATATGGGAAATGAAAAAGGGAAAACCAAAAAGGATATTTTTTTTATATATTCATCAACGTTTCGTCATTATTTGTAAGACTTCCTCAGGATGATAATTTAAAGAAAAATGTCATGCAAGTACGTGAAAATATTGGGTTGACATGATGGGTTGATGAGAAAAAGTAGTAGCCATTACTGGGTGCGCAGACCCAAGGTCCGGGCTTAGTGAAGTCAGTAGCATGGAATGAAATAAATGAGGATGGTTCTGAGTGAAAAAGTTGAGGGGTGGGGGTGAACGGAAATAATGTGATGGCTGTTAAAAATATCCTTTTTGGTTTTTCCTTTTTCATTTCCCATTACGTCGGATTACCTTCATCCTTCCTTTCTCATATATATATATATATATATATATATATATATATATATATATATATATATATATATATATATATATATATGTGTGTGTGTGTGTGTGTGTGTATGTATATATATGTATATATATATATATATATATATATATATATATATATATATAACATGTATCACAAGTTAGTTTAAAAATAAAGTACTCGGTCGTAGGTTCTACAAAACGTCTTGTGAATAATAAAATATATAAAAACCATTAAAAAAATTACTCTTAAAATATAACAACGAACAGCTTTTTACGAACACGGAATATCTTTTATAGGAAAAACAAGAAGAAAATTGGGTACCGCCTGACTTGAACCAATAATGTTTACCTTTTCCTCTCTTCTCTATGAGTATTCGTTTATTGAATTGTGCTGAAGACTGGGTCTTTTTCTACAAGCTTAATTCTACTACAAACCGGGCATTATTAGATCGATGAAACCCGGGTACACGGAACAGACACTGTAATGTGTAGATTATAAAGTTTTAATGACGGCAAAATGTTCTTTGCGCCATTTAAACTCTGAATGGAATACTGGTGTACTTCCATTACAGACCATTCACTTAAAAACCCGCCGTGCGCTAGGAATTTTAGCATGGACTCCTTCACCATTCTCAGTCATGCTCACTCATTAAACCATCTAAAAATCTTGGAGACGATCCACGTTCCTCTTAAACGTCCCTCCCTTTGCTTACAAAGGGAATGTCTATTGGGACCAGATGTGATCAGTCTCTAAGATTCATCCTCCATTGTACATATAAGATAAGGCTATTTTATTTTCTGTACTCTATCTTTTCACCCCCCCTTTTTTTTAAAATCCCTCGTTTTTTTTAAATCACTCGATACAGCCTTTGTTAAGAGAGGGCGAAACCGGTCGGCTGGCATTTTTTTCTCTCTTGATTAACTTTTAATCATGAACGATAGAATTTGTCTCCCCTTCATGCTTGCGAAAATAAAATTTTGTACTCCCCCAAAAATCATGAAATATATATATATATATATTTCATGATTTATATATATATATATATATATATATATATATATATATATATATATATATATATATATATATATAGGTGTGTGTGTGTGTGTGTGTGTGTGTGTATGTATTCTGTCTAAAAATTAATGAGACTGATTTTTTATACAGTATTTATGAATGATTCACGAGGGGATATATCCTAGCGAAACAAATTGTTCTCTAATGAAAAGAGCCGAAAATACTAAAAGAAGAAAAACAACAAAAAAAAGAATATGAAGAAAACAAACGTGAATAATGAAGAGAAAGGTACAGGAAAAGCAATAGCAGAAGTAGAAGGAGGAAGAGGGAGGAAGAGGGGGCGGAGTATAAAGGGCGATAAGCAGGTAAGATTAGTGCAATTCCATCATGTTGTAAAAGAGACGTGCCAACCTGACGTTAGAGCGTAAATATCAGCGAACTGTCACCGGAAGAAAATCGGACAACCCCAGGTCAGCGGAAGTTGGGAATTCAACAGAAAGGAAGCCATGGACATACATATCAGAAAACACAAACACACACAGACATACACACACGTATGCAAAACGATTCAAAACCATGGAGTCATAAGTACATATGTTTTTTTAGAAATGCAAACGCTCACAAAAAGCACACATACACAATCAGCAAAAAGACCAACACCAGTGTACACATCAATACATGTACTGTTTGAACATACGCACGTACATATGTAAACACCATCCCCCCATATATACATATATATATATATATATATATATATATATATATATATATATATATATAAGGGATGAAAATAAAAGAAATTCAAACTACAATATCTATCAAGTCATCAGTTGTTCAAAACAAAAGGATTTTAAATAAAATAACATGAATTTTATTTTTCCTATTACTTTATTTTATTTTTTAAATTTTATTTAAACCCCCTTTACTTGAACAACTGATGACCTAATAGATATAGTATTTTGTACAATTTTGATTCTTATCCTTTACTGGTTCATATAATAGCTCTATCTCGTATATCGAGCGTCAATTTTTCATGATAGGTTCTACTTTAAAGGTATACATCATATATTTATTCTTCTGTTCCTTATATATATATATAATTATCATTTTTTTTATCTACTTACAGAATCGTCAGTGTAGAGACAATTATTCAAGCCGGTCGCAGGATTCGAAATCCCGGTAAAAGTAATGTTTATAACTCAAATTCCGACGTCTTAACCCTAATCAGAATGACATCAGGTTGGCACGTCTTTTTTACAACATAATAAAATTGCAATATATATATATATATATATATATATATATATATATATATATATATATATATATATGTATATATACGGATATATATGTATATATACGTATATATATGTATATATATATATATATATATATATATGTATATATACGTATATATATGTATATATACGTATATATATGTATATATATGTATATATGTATATATATATGTATATATATGTATATATGTATATATATATGTATATATATGTACATATATGTATATATACATATATATGTATACATATATGTATATGTGTATAGATATATATATACATATATGTATATATATGTATATATATGTATATATATATATGTTTATATATATATATATATTTATATATATATATATATATATATATATATATATATATATATATATATATATATATGAATATTATTCTCTTTCCGCCATGTATATATTATTAGAATATTTTTTGTAACAAATATACAGGGACTAAGTGAACACTTACAGATTTAAAGTGTCTCTGTGAACCGAGTTCGCGCGATATAACCGTCTGAGATTGTTATTCCCCTGCGCTGATGAGAGCCGTGAGCTCTAAACGACGTCGTATGTAGGTAAAATATTAGAAAAAATATTTTATATATACATATATATATATATATATATGCATATATATATATATATATATATATATGCATATATATATATATATATATATATATATGCATATATATATATATGCATATATATATATATATGCATATATATATATGCATATATATATATATGCATATATATATACATAAATATATATACATATATAAACATATATATATACATATATATACATATATATACATATATGTATATATACATATCTATACACATATACATATATGTATACATATATATGTATATATACATATATACATATATGTACATATATATACATATATATACATATATACATATATATATGTACATATATATACGTATATATACATATATATGTATATATACATATATATAACATTCATATAATGCAAGTAAGAAAAACAATTTATATATGCCATTTACAAGAAACGCATACACAAAAACAGCCGCGACTGCAAACAATACAAAAGGATTTCTTTTCTGTATTCTTAGTGAAAACGGTACTATCCTAACACTTACAAAAAAATCACATAAACCAAAGCGGACTTATCTATATCTACCGTTTAACATAAGCAGGGGATCCTACCCTTAAGCGTTATATTGAAAAGGGGATGATCAGCTATTTACTCTTAATAGTAACTATCTCGAGGAGTAAATAACAGTAACTATATATATATATATATATATATATATATATATATATATATATATATATATATATATATATATATATATATATATATATATATAATTTCCCCCACACTTCTAGACAGATCTCTTGATATGGCACGAATAGAAACAAATATAGCTAGACTAGAAATAGACATGATAAAACTATGTAGAAGAACTCTGATTCTGTATGATGAAAAAACTATGAACAGGAAAAGATAGGGAAAATAATTTCGACAATACTATGGGGAAAACCGGACTCTGCGGGTAACGGATTTGGTGGGCCTTAAAATCCTGAAGTAGCTACATAAAGATCTACCACGTTTTAAGGGTGGTTTATACAGAAATGACGCACTATTCCTCGCCAACTCTGGCAATAGAAGTTTAGAGAATACCAAAAAGAATATACATAACTTTTTATAGAAATTTGGACCTTAAGTTAACAATAGACATAAACCATAAGATAGTTAACTTCCTAGACATCAGCCTAGACCTAAACAATAGAACATATGAACCATATCATAGACCCAACCAAACTCTCTATTATGTAGATTTTAACTCAAACTACCCGGGTCCCATTAAGAAAGCCATAATCCCTAGTATTTCTAAGAGAATATTAAAACTATCATCTAACGAGCCACTATTCAATAAGAATAACAAATATTATAATGAAGCGTTAGCCAGATCTGGATATACTGGAAAAATAAAGTATATGAAAGAAAACTCGGTAAATCGCAATGGGGATTCTAATACAAATAGGAACACACCTTACATAATATCGTACAACATGGCTATGGGAAGTTCTAGACAAATAAAAAAAACAGAATAAATACTAATAATACGAGGGATACTGCACCTGATACTACACTTAACACCAGGGGATCAACAAACCCACCATCGGTAGAAAATATAACTAGGAAGAAAAACAGACGTAGAAACTCAATCTGGTTCAATCCACTTTATGGCTTAAACATTCACACTAACATACCTAAACAATTCTACCAAATTATTGAGAAAAAATTTCCTAGGGATAGTAGACTAGGTAAAATTATAAATAAAAATACAGTAAAGCTATCCTTTTCAACATCGATATATATACCAACATATTTTAAATAAATATTTATTATTATTACCTACAGACATCGGTGTTTCATGCTGAGCTAATCTTCAGTGTAGGAGAATGTTAATTGTTGCCGGTCAGAGGTCACGAACCCGATTTCTAAGTCACCACTGGCACGGAGTCCGATATTCTACCCCTCGGCCACCACCAATTATCACGAAAATTAAGAGAAATTGAACTCAATATACGCTACATCCGTGCACACAGTAAGCAGCCAAACAGTATTCAACAACAAGAACAACAAGAACAACAAAACAACAAACGGTCATGACTGTTTATCATTAATTATAATTAAATATATATACGCTGATTTATTGTTATCGTTGTTACTGGCGATAGTGCACCGGTGTTTTACCAGTGTGTTTATTATTTGTGCTACCATGAGCGGTTTCTTTAAGAATAAGAATAAATTAATTAATCAAAATCTCTTTCTCTCTCTCTCTCTCTCTCTCTCTCTCTCTCTCTCTCTATATATATATATATATATATATATATATTTATATATATATAAATATAAATATACACTTAACATATAAATATACACTTAACATTTAACCAACTGGGAATTCTTTTAAACTCTTTAGAATATTTATACATTTTACTCTGAAACACTAGTCTTTGCCCGATTTATCACATATTTAACATTTAAATTACGAATTCCCATTTACTTGAACCCTAATCTTCCCAACTCAAACCCTTTTAAACTTTCGAAATTATTTTTGTCTTTCGTTCAAAATCCGTTTTAATTACGGACCCCCCCTTTTTCAAATATATATACACTCAATGACCTAACTTTTCACCTATGGCCAATCCCCACTCGCATCGGATTTAGTGCCTACCAGCTATACAACTTAATCATTAGAACCCCTCCTCCTACCTCCCTTTTCCTTTCCAGCATCAGCCATAGCTCATTCAACTAACCCTCCCACCTTCTTCCCTTTATGCTTTATTTTCCCTTTCTATCCCCTTCCTCATTTGGCCTCGTTTTTAACTAAAAGATTTCTTCTTAGAATTGCTTAAATATTTCACTGCTAACGTCAACTGTTCACAATTCAACTTTAATTCCTAGTCCGGCCCAGGAAGTATTTTTAAAATGGCCCGATTTCTCATATAATTCCGATTACGTGCGCTCCACCTGCGATTTGAACTCAACATCTCACTATTGGCGTTACTTCATTTTTTAACGCTTTTTCATGCTGCCTTCACGAAAACCTTTCTTCTCTATCTAAATCTCCTTTCATTGGACACCTTATAAACGGACAATTACCAACTGGACAACCCCCATATCTTTTTCACTCTCCATTTCTTAATATTTTTTCAAATGTTGAATTTTGGCTTTTCCACTGCCAACTTATCTATCTATGTAATTCCTTTGATGATAACATTTTGATCTTTGAAAAGCCTTGGCTTAAGGAAAGAATAATAAGCATAATTTTATTACCGAGTATACCTTGCATTGAACAATCGAAGTTGAAATAAATCTGGACATTCGTACATGTTTATCACTCTTCTTTCATCTATCTTTATAATTGATCTATCTCGTATATTGAGCTTAAACCACTTCACTATAGGTTAAATCTACTAAAAGTTTACTTTTAGTTTCATATCTTATTCTATATATATATATATATATATATATATATATATATATATATATATATATATATATATATATATATAAAAACAAAGGGTTTTAACTATATATAAGGCTGACTATATAAGCAGAACTAGCCAGCGGCCACATGATCGTATGATATAACACGTATTGTCTCCAATTTCTTATACTAATTGGTGTGGCCCTGTAAAGGGGGCGGGATGAAAACACGAACTTGGGGGGGGGGGTTAGGTAAACAAAATATGTTGAAGAAAATATAATACAACAGAGAAACAAAAGTGTTGGTACGTCAGCCTTGACTGCTATTATAGATTATCTCATAACTGAAAAGCAGATTCTTCCAGTATTTATTGTGAATAGAAGAGTCCAAAGTCCGTTATAGGTACGGTACGATAACACCCCCTTCCCAAGCCTTACCTCGGCAGGAGTCTAGTATCGTTTCCTTTTTTGGATTGGCGCTTTTCTGAGGCTGCGTGAGGTAGCTGTATGTCGAAAGTGTCGTATCTGGTGACCATAACTTCTTCCTGTGGAGTGCTGTCGGTGTCTTCTGACCGTCGTTTTCTAATTTGGTTTAGGTGTTTTGTATGAAAGAACTGAGGACCTCTATCAAATTCAGATTGGATATGCTCCAGCTTTTTAATTCTAGACGTCTTACTTTGGAACACGTCTTTAAACTTCTTTGCTTCGACATTCATCCTTTATAGTCTTTAGCTCTTCTAGGTTATCCAACGAATGTGACTTAAATCTTTCAGTTTAGTGTTAGCTAATTGTAGCGTGGATGTTGTGTCCTTATGTGCTTTAA
Organism: Sepiola atlantica; assembly: GCA_963556195.1. Taxonomy (NCBI): domain Eukaryota; kingdom Metazoa; phylum Mollusca; class Cephalopoda; order Sepiida; family Sepiolidae; genus Sepiola; species Sepiola atlantica. Next base: position 107,732,913 of record OY744516.1, on the reverse strand, counting down.
TTTCTGTCGACAATTTATTTTGTGTCCATTGAAAAAAAAATCCGTTTTTCGTTTGTCTGACTCGATCAACGGATATTTTATTTTCTGGTTAAAAACTAGATTTACCGGTTTTGTTCAGATAAAGTTTTTCTAAAGACGCTCGTTGATCCTAACGACACCGGTAAATCTCCCGTTTGATGATTTCTTCTCGTGTTTCTTTTTTTCTTTTTAAAGAATTTCATTTTATGAAGTATCGTGTAATTTTCTCCTCACACACACACACACACATACACACACACACACACACACACACACACACACATATATATATATGTATATATATATATATATATATATATATATATATATATATATATATATATATATATATACTTTTTTCCCATTTCAGGATTTAGAATTTTCGACGTCTACTGTCGCCTTTATCAAACAAAGCGTATTCTTTTTCTTGCGTGGGTTGCTTTCGTCCATGTAGATTTGAAATGACATTTTATGATGTTATTTAATAGTAGGAAATAAATAACACACACAAGTCAATTAAAAATCGCTGAAACACATCGTTTTGTTTATTATTATTTCTTACAATAACATTTTACAACAGAAGTATTCGTAGACAAACATCATACAGTAACTCAGGTAAAGTTCGCATTACCAGGGCATATATATATATATATATATATATATATATATATATATATATATATATATATATATATATATCTACCGAATGTCATATATTTATTAATAAAATATAATTAGCCATGGCCATGTGTTTCGCCGTCAATGCGGCTCATCAGCGTAGCTGACTTTAGCGAGATTTGAAATCTCGACCACAGAAGCTGCACACGTGAGTCTTATCGTTAGTCCAAAGATTCTGCAGGGATCAATTACTGCACTTAAATATTTTTACTTTGTTATTGTTTTTCGGCGATAAAGTCAGCTGAACGTATTCAACTACTTTGTTATGTCGCTTCAACTTAAATGCTAGACGGAGAGTTATTTCCATTACTCTGTGTGTCACTCTTACATCATGAGCGTATGTTTATTTTTTATTTGTAAAATATAATTATCTACGGACACGTGTTTCGAGAGAGTAGAAAGGTGACCTTGGGTTTACTTTCGGCAGACTCGTAACTCTCGCTTCCCTTATTTTGTCTTTTAGTCCTCACATTCCATGAGCGATGTTTCTGACAAAGGGGGAATAATTGCTGTTTTCTCGATGGGAATCTATCCCTCTTGCACTTATCGTTGGCTAGTATTTGATTTTGAAGTAGTATTTTATTTATTTTTTAGCTCCTTACATCAAGCGGCTTCATGCTATGTCTGGAGCGATTTCTATTGAAAAAAATATGGCTCATCAGCGTAGCTCGCTTTAGCGAGATTCAAAACTTAGACCACATAAGCTGCAGTCGTGAACCTTAGGTTTAATACGACACCGCCAGATAGCCGAATACGTTCAGTTGTTTTTATCAGCGAAAAACAATAACAAAGGGCAAACATCTGATATTATATATGTAGAGATCAATAAAATCGAATCACATGAATGTATATAGATTCTTATTATTTATTCCTTTATTGGAACGAAGCCCTGTTATAACACATTTTTCACTATTATATTTTTGTATTAATTTCTAAGTAATTTATGTCTCAACCCTGACCTTAATCGTAGCCACTGTTACATTGACTCCAAGATTTATGTGTAGTTCAGTGTTATGAACCACGCTGAAAATAGTTACCCGTGCTTGTTAATCACGTTGAGACGCCGGTTATCGTTACATCATCGAAGTTAACCCTTAAATGCTTTATTTGTTTGTATCGGTTTGAAAAAAGTGGAAAAAGAATGTTTCATAAGAGTGATATAAAGTAGTATAAATGATTTGTTTGAGAAAATATGTATCCATTGAACAAAAATAAATGATGCTGCAAATGTGCAAGTAATAGCATAAAATTTTACATGTATAACAAAGCACTTCAATATATGCATCTAAATAATCATAATACACTAGAGAATCATACAATCTTCTTTACTTACCATTATAATGACCAGATTTAAAAGTTTAGGATTTTGATTTAGGCATATAAAACACTGGTGAGATTCACCGGTGACATTGAAGACACTGATTACTTATTTAGCGGGTGTGCTGATGCAACATCATACTAATACCTACTCATAGTTGGCAACATGCTCGTTGCAGATGTGAAACAAGTTGCAATTTGACACATTTTCATTGAATATTATATTAATAAGGCATCTTGTTGGAATGTGTTATATTTGAAACAAAAAGCATTTAAGGGTAAGCGACATTGAATCTGGCCAGTTCCAGATGGGTGACAATTTGGAAATACAATGCGCTGTATGTTGAAGGGCGATGGCATCTCCCTACAAACAACTTACAAACTGCAAAATCTAACATCGTTAAAATTATCTCGCCTGAGCGGAATACACGTTTAGGAGAATAGAAAGTGGACTTTGGGTTTACTTTCGCCAGCCTTGTAACTCTCGCTTCTCTTATTTTGTCCTGTACTCCTCACATTCTATGTGCGATGTTTGTGACAAAGGGGGAAGGATTGCTGTTTTTGGATCGGAATCTATCTATCTAGCATTTATCGTTAGCTAATTTTTGACCTTGAAGTATTATCTTTTTTAGCTCCTTACATCAAGTAGCTTCGTGCTTTGTCTGGAGCAATTTCAATAAAAATATTTTTTAAGTCGGCATATCTTTGTATGTGCGTGTGTGTGTGTGTATGTGCGTTCCTGTGTGCGGTTTTGTGTGCGTTCTTGTGTGCGTGTTTTTGCAATTTAGCTAAAAGATATATATATATATATATATATATATATATATATATATATATATATAAGATAGACGCGAATTACAATGGTGGATCAGAAAAAAAGTCTATATAATGTGAAATACTATCTAAAAGAAAGGCTATAAAAAATAACTCCCACGATTAGATATCTTCTCAATCGATCCGATACGTGCATATCGATGCAGGTTGTAAAGGAATAAATCCGAAAATTTTGGAAAAATCGATTCATCGATACGGAACACATCAATCAACGGTCAGGATTTAAATATCTTGGGGGGGCATTCTCTGTATCACACCTCTCTTTCTCGTGCCCTTTTTCTCTTTTCCTCTCTGTCTGTCTGTCTTTTTAATCATCAAAGTTCTTTCGCGCTCTGTCGGGGGGGGGGCGCTCTCTCTGTCTTTCTCTGACACGATATCTCTCACTAGTTCTTCTCTCTTTCTCTTTCTCACACACTCGCTCTCTAATTCTCCTATTATCTCGTTTTTTCGGTTTTCTTCTTCTTCTGCTTCTTCATCTTCTTCTTCTATTTCTATTTCTTCCTCTTCTTCCTCTCTCTTTCTTTCTTTCTCGTCCCCTCTTTCTATCTCTTCCTCTTTTATCTCTCTCTTTCTATGTCTTCCTTTCTCTCTTCCCCTCTCTCTCTCTTCATATATCTCTATCCTCTCTCTATCTCACTCTCTTTATCTATCTCAAACCCTCTATCTATCTCCAACCTCTCTCTCTCTCTCTATCTCTCTCTCTCTCTTCCCCACTCTACCCTCTTCGACCGTACGAGCGATACGGTGTGAATGAACTTTGGTCGGATTGGAACTGTTAGCGGTGAACGCTAAGCCATTTAGTGCAATGCATGGATCGCTTTTAACAATGGGGCACAAATTATAGAGAGGGGGGGGGGGTCCCCGTCACGCTATTTAAAATAGTGATATCCTGGAACGCAAATGACCCAAAAGTCGATCAACTCAAAATCGAAACATCTTTTTAGAAGATATTCCCCAAATCAGAACATTTTCGCAACTCGAAAATAAAGGCGGTCGTGTTAAATACTAAGGAGGTACATTAAATCTCGTGATTAAGATTCGCGGACTCACGTTGACACGTACACGGAGGACCGAGGTAATCGTACCCTGCCGTGTACTGGAAACGGGCGTGACTCCACATGTCTAGAAGAGAGGATTAAGAGGGCTAGGCAGTTAGTTGGAAATTTGTGAAGCGAACATCACGTGTAGAGAATGTCTTAACATCGACGATAAATTAGGGAGCCAAGGGCCCCAAAGATCCGTAACCGGAATGCGCACCGCCGCTGTCAGAAAAGACGGCAATCACAACATCCCAATAAAGAGTCATTTCTTCAAATTCTTATTTTCTTTCTGCTGTTGTATCTAACTCTATTTCCAGCGAGAATTCACCCCTGGAGACGATCGTGGACTGACTGCCCCAGCCACGGAAGGTTGCTATAGTTGAACCTGGGAGACACGAGGTATTTTTATGAACGTCACATATTCTATTTCGTTGTGACTTGTGAGAGATTAGACCTCCCCTAAGAAGGGATGTATATGTAACAGCCGTACCGTAGAGTATCACAGTTTATGCTTACGTTTACATAAGGAGATATAAACGGATGATATTCTTGAGATGCATCCATTTAATCTAGCATAACAGACCGATAGACAGAACCTCTTTTTATAGATGTTTGGACGCATAATACGTCAAATATATCTGCATGTTTACCAATGTGCCAGAAAATACTATTACAAACTTTAGCTTGACAGATCGACGGACTGAACCTCTTATATAGATGTTCGGACGGATTTCAACTAGATGCATCCATTCGGTCAACACGTTTACCAACTTAAGTGTGACTGACGAGCGTAGATTCTGTTTCGAACCCATGAGTGGGACCCTTTTATATAGATGTTTTTTAACGTAAAAAGCTACGAATATTTGATATCGTAGCTTTTACGTTTGGCTATATCTTTCCCCAACACGAACTCGCTATTTTGTATGTTGTGCTACCGTTGATAACACATGAGTATGTCGAAAAAATGAGGAAAAGGCAATAATGAAGAAACAGCTGGATTTACATACACGCATATTTGTTCTCAGATAAACGTAATGAGGAATACGGAAACATGTAATGGTACACATTATAATACACAAAGGAAACAACAGCATACATTAGTACTGAAGAAGAAACGTTACTATCACAAATACAATGAAAAAAAAACACATGTTGCCGGGGTTGGAGATAGAGTAGTCTGCGTTAGCAATCTAATTAAATGTAATTTACTTTATGGCGTACATTTCTGATAGTCTCTTTGCCTGCTATCAGAAAACCTAACCTAGAGACTTGCTAGGGTTTGCGAAGGCATACTCTTATCAGGAACTGGACGAAACGTCCGTCCGCTTCAAAGAATCAGGCACAAAGAGGAAAAGGTATTTTTCTAAATTTTTCACGTTTATGAAACAAAATTCAGACATTCGCGTACGAGAACGCTTTCTCTTATGTTAAGTAAAATAAACTCAAGGGAGATAACTCAGAAAAAATAAGATGCATTCATCCAATCTTCGCGTTTACTGACGAAAATACTAATACAAGGTGACCCCCCCCCCCACCAACTGGTCCCCGTGTACACTTTATGTGATATCTCCTTTATTTATTCACCGATTGTCCTTATTTTACAGGACATGGCAGAATCAACGACCGTGAGTACACCAAGACCTCAGTGGGAGCTGGGACAGAGAATATACTGTGTTAAATTTTACTACAAGACAGGCTCGTTTAAGAAAACCCAGGACAGTTTCATGCATCAGTTCGAATGTGAAAAGGTGTAATCCAAAAGCAGAATTCAGAACTGGGTGGACCACTTCGAGAAGTATGGGACCGTGGAGAACCTCAACGCTGCCAGTGAGAACCGTCCAAGCCACTCGGCACGTCCCAAGAAGTGGACAGCCGAGCTGGTCGAAAGTGTGAGTGAGTCTCTCCAAGAGAGTCCGAAACGCTCTGTGCGTAAGCGAAGTCAGTCCCTCGGTATCTCCCGTGAGACTGACAGGAGAGTGCTGGTGAACAATATCAGGGCTTACCCATACAGAATACAGACGCTACAGACCCTTAAAGCCTTAGACAAGAAGCAGAGGAGCGCTATGGAAGTCAAGATGTTCGATAAGAACGAGGAGACATCAGGTTTCCTTAACCTCCTTTGGACCTCAGATGAAGCCCACTTCCATCTTGACGGAAAGGCGAACTCCAAGACAAATGTCTTCTGGGGATCCTCCAGACCCAATGAAGTAGCCACTCTCCTAAGTGCACGGTGTTGGCTGCAATCTCGGTCAGAGGCATCATCGGACCAATCTTCATCGAAGAATCTGGCGCAGCAGTGACAGTCACCAAGGAGCGGTATGTGGCGGTTCTCAAAACCTTCAAGAGTGAGCTCCAGACCCTCTACCCGTCGCTCATGAGCAAGTTCTGGTTCCAGCAAGACGGAGCAAGTTCTCATACCTCAAACCTGTCCCGAGATTGGCTGAAAGAGAACATCGGGGGCCGAGTGATCAGTCTCAAGACTAATTTTAAGTAGCCACCCCATAGCCTGGACCTAAGCCCCCCAGATTTTTCCTTTGGGGCTATCTTAAGGACAGAGTGTACGCAGGAAAACACAGAACCATCACGGAACTCAAGGAAACCATTAGGGAGGAGATGAGAGCTATTCCCAATTCAGTATGTAAGAACGTCATTGACAACTTCGTTCTGCGCCTCAAGAAATGCACGGAGCTAAATGGAGTCCATCTAGAACACATGCTGTAGAACGGAGAAAAAAAGGCCAAAGATCCTAGTGTTTTGATGTGATTTTTTGAATATAATAAACTAGTTATGACCAAAAATTCATTTCATTCGGACGAAACACTAAAAAACGGGGCCTAATTAGAGTTGGGGCCCGTTTTTTTGGGTCAACCTGTACAAACGTGACAGACTAACGGGAATTCTATTACAAACACAGGCGTGACAGACTTCCTGACAGACAGAACTTTCTATATAAATTTTAGGACGCATTTAAAATAAGATGCGCCTATTCCATTTACGCGTTTAGCGACTAAAATGTAATTACAAACTTTAACGTGACATTTTATTTTATAAACAAACATGACAGACCAACCGACTGACGTACAGCGCCTCTTGCGGAACTGTTCGGAAGTATTTAAAATTAAATCGTTCTTTTTTGTAACTTTTGCTCGCCCGAAACAAGGCACATTACCACTGAAGCATAAGGAGCTACTGTGATAGGAGTAAGATTTATAAAGGGGAGACCTTGGTGAGATTTTAGGCAGCAAGATGTTGGTTCATATTACATTAACATTTCTGTATGTTTGTACGGTCAGGATAACAGGGAGCGGGGAAGGAATTACAAAGACAGGCGCTCCGAGGAAATTAGCTGTTAGTGTGAGAAATCCCCCAGCATCTGGGGACCTTAACAGTAAAAAGGTTTGATTCCGATGCTTGTCTGTGGGTCGACAGTATTGATGTTGAGAGGGTACGAAAGCAGTATTAATCGGAGCATAGAGATTCAACACGGCAGAGATGCGACATAGGCTGAAGCTTGGCAAACAGTGCGGGACCTATGAGGTTAAAAATTCTTTTTTTGCATCCTGTCCAAGGAAGAGAGAGGTGGTTGGTTGGTGCACCAACCTAGATGTGGCAACAGTACTTCATGTACTGGCGAATGGTGGCTCTATAGAGTTATAGATTACTAGCAGGTGTTAGAATTTTTCTAGCCAGGTAGAGAGAGCCTAACTTTTTTTGCGGCAGACTTGATAGCATCTTTTATCTAATTATTCTACTTCATGTTGCGTTACAATATCATGCCGAGGGGTTTAAACGTTGATCTGACAGGAAAAGAAGGCTACAAGCCATGACAATCGGTTATTTGAAAGATTTTTTTTATAGTTGTTAAAGGAAAAAAGCTTTGTCTTGGTAGCATTAAATTTGATCATCCATTTTTGGCCCAATTCTACTACAGACTGGAGTTCATTTTCCAAAGATGAAGCCATTGCTCAGCTTGTGTGCCCGTTCGATTTGCCCTCACGCCGTTATAGAGTATGATGTCATCAGCAAATACACCCATCTCAACGCGATTGGACCCGGAAGGTCGTTTATGAAAGTCAGGGATAATGTAGATCTGGGACACATCCGCATTGATGTGGTATTGTTTGAATGTAAGGCCATCGATCACGATCTGGATCTGTTTTTTAGCTAAGAAAGATCTGATTATATTAACTATTCGTCCAGTAATCCAATAATACCGTACGAGTTAATTTTCCTAAGAGGAACTTCATACCAAACCTTATAAAAAGCATTTGATATATCTAGCGATACTGCCTTAGCTTCACCTAACTTATTCAGTGTACGGTATATCCCCTTAAAGGTGACTGTTAGGATATCCACAGTAGAACGATATGACATAAATCTATACTGTTGGCCAGAAAGAAGTTTAGCATTTTCAAGGTGGTGAACTATCTCTAGATTGGTTAATGATTCAAAGATTTTAGCGAAGGGCAAAAGGAGACTTACGGGGCGATAATTTTGCGGATCAGTTCTTTTGCCAGATTTCTTGAAAACTGGTATCATGGAGGAAATTTTCAAGCTATAACGGAAGCAAGATTCTGCATGCTATTTTTTATAGATTTTGGAGACGGTAGGGGTCAGCCCACCAGAACATTTCTTTATTATTATAGCAGGGATAAGATTTGGTCCAATAAGCTTTGGGGATGTCGATGTTTTTTTTAATGATAGCCAGAACATGGGAAGAGGTAATGATAAGATCATCTAGTGCGGGTTCCGTTCGTGGTTGAAAATTAGAAAGGTGTTGTTTTCGGAGTCCAAGCTTGTGTTTAGGGCAAACCGCTGCGCAATTCAATACACAAATCGCAAGTAATTCAGCCTTGTTCGTTGCAGTGGAAACGACATCATGGTGGTTTGGTAGTGGAGGCTTTGTTGATTCTTCATGACACTCTTCTATATTTTTCAGGAATCCTAATTTCTGTGACAGGGTTTCTACTCATGTCAGTATACCTGCTCTTAGCTGCGGCTATTATACTCTTACGGTTGTTTCTTGATGCTACACATTTTTGTCTATTTTCAGCTAACTTATGCCGGTTGAAACGACGAAATTCTTGGTGCACACGTTGCGGTGAACCATTGGAGAGAATGAAGCTTACTATAGAATTTCTAAGTGAGGATAAACCCATAAATGACACTGTTCATCAGATGAAAAAAAGTGTTACTCCAAGATGCATCTTTGATCCGATTTCTGAAGGATTCCTAATCGGCACGTTTGTAATATGTTGTTTAGAGTAAGGGCGCTTCGGTTTACGATCGGTGGGGGTTATGGTTGTATGAATCAGTATTATGAGATGATTAGCATTTCTGAGTAGGCTATTGACATCTGTCACACAGTTGTCAAGAATAAGTCGGGAAGTTAAGCTTGCTGGTCCTCATGATCTGGAAGGCGGGTCGGTAAGGTGGTTGTTTGTGTAAGGGAATGGGTAATCGAGAAGCTACGCGTGCAATTTTCAGCTGGATCCGTGGAACTCGTGAAACCGAACAGCTCGCTGTGGTAGGCATTAAAGTCTCCTATAATATGGATTTTGGCGACGAGAGTGCTGTGTCGATACTATCGGAGACGTAATCAATTAGAATACAGTCCTTGGTCGAAGGGGTCCGGTAGCGGAAATATGCTGCATTGTAAGTTATATCGAACGCACATGTAAGCCTTATGTTTCGATTCTAAACTAAATTCTTTAGTTTAGAGGAGGGTCTTACAGATGTGGACTCTGAGCCCATGAATAAGCTTGTGCGAGTCTTTACCGCAGAGTGGGTTGTATCCGAGCGTATTAAAATAATTAAATATTGACAGGAATATTTAATCTACGCGTTTAACAATGAAAATGGAATATCAAACTGAGCCGTGATATACGCAACGAATGACTGCCTGATCGACATGGTCTCTCATAGAGATTGGTGAACGCATCTAAAATGCCCTATTAGATTTTTTTTAGATGTTCTTATTGTCGAAAAGAAATGGACGCTGTAACGCATTCTCGCCCTCTCCGGCTTCCAGTTTTGCTACGAGTCAGAGTCGCCAGACTGTAATAAATTCTTGAAGCCAAACTGTTAATAAATAAAAGCCAAAGCAAAGCAAATATTCATAAAAAGGCCAAATTGAAAACGTTCAAATTGACAGTTTAAAGGCTTCGAATCAGAATCGAATTTCCCAACAGAGTACAGTGTGACCAACGATAATAGCTTTCTTACAAAAAATAGTTATTTCTTAATTTTCAATGACTCAATTTCGGAAATTCTTTCACGGGTAATTAAGCACTGTTATAAAAGTGTTGCTAAAAAAATAAGCATAAATTCATAGCTACTATTTGCAAAATAATACATTTGTTGAAATCACTGAATGTTTACCGCCGAATAGTAATAACTTTTTAATCAAAACAACCAAAAGTAACGTTTATTACTGATTATAAGGAATAAATACAATAAAGATAAATGACGCTTATATATAATAATTAATTGATATAATTAATATATAATAATATATAGTTCAATACATATAATGAAAAGTACCTTATTTACCCACATAACCACCATGGACTTTTTTAAACTTCGAAACGTGATATATTGACTGAATTGGTCAATGTTTTTAATAGTGGCACGGCTATTTCTGCAGTATTAATGGATTCCCATGAGTCAGTTTTAGACAAAAATTGACGTCCACTGGAATAAACATCTTATTTGATGATAGACCCAAAGTTTTCTATTGGGTTTAAATCTAGGAAGCATAGAGGCCAGATCATGAACTTGACGCTCAAAGATGCTTGAGTGGCATGGGTGGAGTGAGAAAAATCATTGTCGTTCATAAAAACAAAGTCCATTAGTAAAGCAAGATTTATGTCATCTAGCCAAGTTATCAGAGATTCTCTCAAGAGATTGCAATAAGTAGGAGACGTAATTTTCATTCTTTAAGGTACTTTTATAGGATTAACAAGTCTATCGCTAATGATACTCCTCCACTCCTTTGTGGTTGTCTCAAACGAAGATTATTTTCATCTCCGGAATAAACATACCCTCTTATCCAGCCATCAGGTCTATCAAGGGTTGCCCGGGTCTCATCAGGTAAAAGAACTTTACTCGTATCCATTTCTTTGCCCATTTTATTCTCAAATGTTTGTGCATTGGTGTAAAAGGAGGCTTTGTAAGGGGAAGTTTCACATAAGTCATTGTTTGAAGAATTGCATTCGTTGTTGATTTTGGTACCCTGTGAAGATTGATTTGCTTGATTGTCCCGGTTTTCTACGGCGTTGACGACCAATATTTTTCAAATCCCTGTTGGTGACAGTCTTAGATATTCCAGCATCTGATCGTTTCTTCCTTGGGGAAGAATCCTTCAAAAATCTTTTTACAGTCTCCACATGACAACTTATTTTTCGGGCAATTACACCGTTAGCAATTTCCTTCATTATAATTTCTTTTTCTCCCTCAGTTAGTGATTTTAAACGGCTCATTGTTGTTAAGAAGTAAAAAGCTATCATCTCTGGCAACCCTGAATTGAGAGAAAAAAAACGTGAATGCCTGTACAAACATTTAAAAACAATATCTAAATGAATCAAATAATGTTATCATAATGTAAAAGAATTTCCGTAAAACAATGACTGAAATTGGTTAACAGAATGATGAGTAAATTTAATTTTTATTAGAAAGCTATTATCGCTGGTCGCAATATAAACATGGCCGTGTCGGACATATCTTTGGTAAATACACATTGCAATATAGCCAGACGCACTGGACTTGAGCTTTACACAGAATGAAAATTCTTCTAGAACAAAACGTGTATCAGGACAGGGAAGGACGCAATAAACTGATCAATAGCAAAGGTCGTTATTATAACCAATCACAAAGCTGGGACTAGATCACGCAACGACTGATGTCACTTCTGTGCAGTACAAATCGTTTAATTTACAACATGTAAGAACATAAATCAACTATTTGAAGTAAAAAATAATTTTAAGTAAAAAAATTATCTAATTTTAACGCTTTCTTTAATGATTGCTATCAAATAGATATTTATGTAAAATAATAAAAAATAAGCCATAATTAAAGCCAAATTCAAAAAAGGTCAAATGCTATTTTTGATGTCCAAACTGCTTAAAAGAAAGACAAAATTAACCAAATTTATTGCTTACTGCCTGAGGCGCCCCTAACCGGGGAATGCCTACGGGGCTGCCCAGGCAATTTTTAAACCCCACTTGGGTCACATCTTACTTGTGAGAGTAAGATAAAAACTGGCCTTGTGCCTAACTCCTGGAGAGGAGTAAATCAATACAAACATACCTCTTATTTATTTATTGCTCTATGTTGCTGGATATGTATCTCTTGCGTCACAGTTGACATAAATACATCAGAACAGTTAGCAAAAATTCTCAGGTAAGTTGAAAAGGCCAGAGCAACTCAGATTTTTTACTGACCCATTGTGCCCCACTTGCAATATTGAAATACTATTTGCTGATTTTATGAGAAACCAGTTTTCAGAGCAAAGGACTCATTCAGACATCACATAAAGAGATGCCTGCCAACAAGTATATTTATATGCATAATTCGAAAAAAAATTAAAACACGTTTTACATAACCAGCTGGTTCTCTTCAATTTTCCCCCATACTCTGCCACAGAAAGAATGAGGATATGTTTTAACTGAATATAAATACATTAGGGTTGATGCAATACAGAATCGCATCCTTGGACAACTTGTACGAACATGTTAGGAGAAATTAAACTGAAATCCTGCAGTGATCTGCAATCCATTTTGCCCCATCCCCCTATCATATGCATTTCTTTTAATAAATTACAAAATGTAATAATAGGGAGTTACTTTTCAATCACCCTGTATGTTGTAACTTGGTTGATAATACTTTTCGTTAAACAAGTATTTTGCAGAGGGCAATTCTCACTTGTTTTTACAATTACATTTTATTTTATTTTACTTTGTTTCAAGCTATTCATAGACGCGCACTTAACGTTATTGAGAATGCACTCTCTGAACCCAATAACTGACTTCCAAAAATGATGGAACTCTTTAATGTAATTCTGTTTTTTTTATTATTTCATCACGAATAAAAATGGCGAATAGTTTTTCCTGTTAAAGGGAGGAAGTGAATGGCATGCAGTCATATTTTCTTGCACTTGCATTTCCACGCCATCAAATATGTTATATGACGTAAGTAAAGATAAAGGTCAATTTGATTGATGCCTTATAAAAAAATCAATCAACTCGATTGCATTTAGACAATTCTTCTTTATTTAGTTATTTAAATATTATTTCCATATTTTTCTGTTTCTTCTTTCTATTTCATCATGTTTTCGCACATTTTTAGCATTTCTTTTCAGTTTTCTATCATTCTTCTTCAGTTTTTTTTACTAAGCCTTTAGACGCATTTCTTTGCTGCTTTTCTTTAACTTTTTAACCTTAATTTATTTTTTAACCTTTCTTTTTTATTCTTTGTTCTTCCTATTCCTACTTCCCTTTTTTCCTCATTTATAATTATTCTTTCTATTTTGTACTTTCTTTCTTTTCTCTTTATTCTTTCTGTCACATTCTTTCTTTATTTCTTTGTTATTATCGCTTTTCTCTTCCTTTCTTTTTTGTTCTAATCGCTTCTTTCTTTCTAATATTTATCATTCTTTTTTTTTTCTTTTTTTCGTTTGTCTACTTATTCTTCTTTATTTTTAAACTTTTTTATTTTCTCATTATTTTTTTCTTCATTTCTTTGTTATTATCGCTTCTCTTTTCCTATCTTTCTTATATTTATCATTTCTTTTTTTTCTTCTTCAGGCTTCTCATCATATCTCTCTTTCTGTCGTTGTTATCTTTAAACTTTCTCTTGTAACTGTTCTCCATTTGTTTTTGCCTTTCTTTTTTTTTCTTCGATTTTCTATTTTTATTATTAGTTTCTTTTTTCATTTCTTTCCTATCCTGATGCCATTCAATTTGGATGTTTTCAGGAAGTATGGAGCCACTCCTTAGTTACGACTACTCCCACGTTTAATCTGACCCGAATTCGTCGTACCTGTTAGGACCACATCTATGGGTTCCATCAACAGAGTTTATTCTCTAAAACTTCTCATTCGGAAACCACAATACCACAGGAATGCTTCATTTACTTCATTCCCACGACAGGAAGACATGGCACAAGGCCAGAAAGTGAGAGAAAAGTCCAGTGGAGTAGCAAGGCTTGCCTCTAAAAATAGCTTGGGCAGTCTTGTCGGCATTCCTCGTTAGGGGCGCTTCAGGCAGTAAGCAATAAACAAACCTCTTCTTAAAAATAGAAGGCAATGCCTGGTAGGGTGGACCTCCTAGATCTACAAAAGACATAATAACTAAATCCGACACATAAAGGCCACCGAAATGGTCAGTCTCTATCGGACTGATTGTTGAGAACGTATTATCGACTGCTATTCAGACAATACAATCATCAGCCAACTTCCGCAGACTGAATGTTACTCTGCTGACTACAGTATGGTCTTCTTCAAGTCCAATAGTAACAAATACTTATCAAACTGTCAGGGTTATACAAAACACACGTATCGTTTCGACATGAAAAACAACATGCTCGTCACTGAAACTTTGTTACGTGGTACACTTTTTTTCCAGCGACACCGGATTCAAGGCAACACCGTGTTTGCCACTAGATCTTTATCACGTATACCCTTTCCAACAACACCGTATTTTATGTAGCAATGTATCTGCCACTGGATATTAATCGTGTAGTGGATTTTTTTCTTCAACGCCGTTTTAAATATTGATCTTTATTGCCTAACGATCTTAGCTTTCGAGTGATAAAACGCCTTCTGTCGACTTTTATTAAACCCGTCTTTTATAGATGACAAAACACGCTGAGGGAGATAGAAAAAGGTTGATAATTACTACTGAATCATATTCTATTCGAACATCTCGAAAACCTAATGATCACATGTGCGTGCTTCCAAGCGAATTTACAATTTCTCTCCTCCACACTCTCTCTCTCTTTTGGCCATGTGACGTCACATCTGTTTCTAGCACACAGGATGCCGAGCTGATATCCGAGTACATGAACCATTATTCCATGTTATTCTCGATTTACAAATTTATACTCGCTCAATATTTTACAGTTTTTTTTATGGATGGCAAAGCAGGCCGGTCACACGTGGCCGATACGTATGAATACTTTAATTCCAGCATAAACTTGTTCTTTCTCACATCGAGGTTCTACATGCTATACAAAGGCGGGCTATTTTATGGTAGCGAAAAGGTTAGTCAAGACAATTTCCACCACTCGATCCAGGTTCTGGTTCATCACGTCCACCACACTTTCTTTTAACATTTCTTTCTTCTTTCTATCTTTATTTTCTATTTGTTTATCTTTCTTTACGTTCACTTTTCTTTTCTTCTTTTCTGTGTTTCAAGGTCTCATTTTCCGGATACAATACATGCGTTTCCTAATTATATTAGCGAAAATTACGAAACTTCACTGCACGAAATTGAAACATGCACTATATTGAGGATCCCATGAAAATTATACCACATACAGGGACATTTTTGTAACGTTGTGACACTAAGTAACGTAATTAACGTACGTCCACTTATTTCTTCTTTAAGTGTTTCTAAATACGAATTTCTGTAATGCACTTAAAATAGTTATGCGTGACGTTAGTGGCCTTCTATCGTTATGTGTAACGTAGTTATTTTCTTCGTTGACAGGATTCGCTTTTAACTCGTCAAGACGCCACCTATATAAAACAGTTTAGGAATCTAAACCTCCGTATTTTCCATGGCCGTCCTCTGATCTTTTTTTAATGAAATCGTCTTTATATGATTTTTTTATATATAGCTGGAGTCTGGTAACCGTGAAACATGTCTAAACCACGTTATTCTATTTTTTTCGAACAACGTCTAAGTATCCGTACTATTTATGTCATATCTAGAGGGGAGTAATTCAGACCATTCCCAATTATATTAGAGAAATTAACGCAACACGCACACGACATTTTCAAAGCAATTATTTATATGTACCTGAGAATAACTCGATAAAGCTTCCAACATCTCTTAGTATTTATCGTGGCATTTCCCGCTTTTATCTATAAAAGGATTAATTCTACTCTTTCGATAAAGCAGTGCTTCTAGTCAACCGTTTTGTATTTGATCAACACTGCCTCATCAGCATCCGTAACTGTAATCAACTTGATTACATTGATAAGATAACCACGCAACCCTCTTTAAATTCTTAATCGGTTAACACAGTTTGGCTTCAGTCTGTAAAATAGGTAAACTGGAGAGGTTAACGTCTCCAGTTTACCTTTTTGTCATTTTATTTTTCTTCAAGACAGTTTTCCCATTTTTATTCATCTTGACATTAATTTTTTTTAATTACCAACATAGGTACATGTTACTATTATGAGGATCCAATTTCTCAATATATATTTTACCATAGCCCCATTATGTTGTTGCTAAGACTTTCGCTGATAAACCTTTCTCAGATGAAAGATGAATTTATTGAAAATGATTTTAGCATTTAAAATTGCACTACTTTTGTGTTTTTTCACATTTCAATGTAAATATTCAGACACGTGGTGCTTTAAAGATGTTATCACTTTCCATATATATATATATATATATATATATATATATATATATATATATATTGCATAATATAAAAGTGTAAATCCATGGAAAATATTGGACTGTTTCTTCTATATGTTCCAGTGTTTTGGTTTGTGGGTGCCATTGTGTTCGACCCCCTCCTATGCTGCTAACTTATCAATCGCTGGCTCTTTCTGTCAGTAGATGTTTCTCTACGACGAGCTTTTTAATTTTTTCTTTCATTTTCTGTAAGACGTGTTGCTAAAGGCGCTGATACAGATACGTTTTGGATTAGCTTTATTAATTTATAAAAAAAAATAAAATAAAGTATTTCCAAACTGTTTTGGAAACGATCGTACGCCGTACTGGATTTGATGTTCTAATTCTTGGAACAATTGTAATGTTTTAATTCATTGAATGTATATATATATATATATATATATATATATATATATATATATATATATATATATATATATATATATATATATAGGTGTGTGTGTGTACGTGTGTGTGTGTGTGTGTATTGCAAAAGATCATACATATATAAATAAATATTACGCTCTCATTTTTAAAATTTTCTTAATAATCAAGTACTCTCTGCTAGGGTTCTCTCCCACTAACATATATATATATATATATATATATATATATATATATATATATATATATATATATATATATATATATATATATATATACATACATATATATATACATATATATATATATATATTGTAGGTAAAAGAAAAGAAGAGAAAAGAAAAGAAAATGATTTATTTTAATTCTGACTTTTGAAGTTTCGTGGAGAGAACCGAAGTCGATCAACGGATATCCTCGGAGAATACGGAAACGATGCCTCGCGCAATTGCAGGAACTTTCACATCTATTTACAGAGTTAATGTTTATCTGTTTAAGAGTTCATCGACATTATGTAGCTTTCATAGACATAAAATACCAACAACAAAAACGTAGAAGGTTATTCAACAGAAAACTGCTATTCAAAGATTATTGATTGAATTATTATCTACGGAAATCTATATATAATATGTCATTTTTAAACTGCACATATTGAAACGAGAAGAAGGATAATTACCTAGTATAGGATAATGGAGATATTTGTTGTAGGTTTATAACTGATTGGATATTTCCGAGAATTGTGGATATGCATATTATTTCATGAAAAATCTTGAAGTAGATACAATTTATGTTACAGGAAGAGACGGAACATATATATATATATATATATATATATATATATATATATATATATATATATATATATATATAGTAAGCAATGAAAATATATATGGCAATTGCTTACTACCTAGCTCTACTTACGTATCGAGCACTGTTGAAGTAAATACTGAAAACTGATACATAAAAATTTATATCACCTCATAATATTTTATGTGGATACATGAAGTACTAATATATATATATATATATATATATATATATATATATATATATATATATATATATATATATATATATATATGTAAAGTAAGGTTCTATCATGAGCTCCAATCCATGCCTCTCCCCTGTAAAACATTCGCAGCAAGAACTCGTTTAGCTACAACCACAGCGAAGTACTTTGTTTTCATTTCCTCTTTGCTAAAATCAAATGAAGCTTCCATCAACATTGTTTCTTACCGAGAAAATCAAATTTGTGGAACAAGATCGCACGAAACTGCTTTTCAACCGATTACAGCATGGTCGTATTCAAGTTTAATGTAAACAAAAACTTAATGAGCCGCTCTCTTGAATAATCAATTTCTCTTAAGGATCCTTTTGCCGATCCTACCTATTGTTTCCGATCCTCTCGTGGAGGCGATCATCGTCCAACTGACTATCACTTTAACTTTTATCCTCGAGTGACCCAAGTTAGTCTTCTAAACTAATGAACGGATCATTATGAATTTTGGAATAGGCAACACGGTGAGTAGCATAGGCACATTAATTTTCGGAAAACTTTGCACGTATATATATATATATATATTTGCACAAGGATAACTCCTAAACTAATGAACTGATCATCATGAATTTTGGAATATATACTCTCAGCAGCACGGTGGGTAACATGATCATATTATTTTTTGTGTGTAATTTTAACATTTAAAGGTTGCATATATATGATGTTAGGCATGTGTATATGTTTATATATTTTCATGTATAGGATACACTCCTTAACTAATTAACAGATCATTATGGATTTTGGAACAGAGCTGCTAGGCGTAAGGGTGAGTATGTGGGCTATAGTTAGTTTAATTTAGTTTTTTGTTGCAAAGGATGCAAAGAGGGGGTGGAAGCCCTTTCGTGAACATTCAGACAGCTTCATTTTTTGTGAGATTTACACAATAAGTATTACACATCAATTATTAAATATTTTCCCTTAATTTAAGTTTCTTTGAAGCAGTTTAAAGTTTTTTTAGGGGTTATAATACAGGCACAACCTCCCAGTTGAGAAGTCAAATATTTCAGATTTACATTTAATTTGATTCATAGTCTTTAGACACCAATCAAGCAAGATTCTCTGAATTTCAATTTTTCTTAAGATCTCTTAAGCTTAAGTCTTAAATTTTTGACATTTTCTAGAATCAAAATCATGCAATAGATTTTGATCAAAATTGGTTTGGTAGTTTGGTTTGGTAGTTTTGTTTTACGGCATATCAACCCTTTTTGGGTTATTTAATGCTGAATCTGGTCTTGTTTTCTTCTCTTTTTTGTTTCTTTCCCCTTTTAATATCTGTTTCTATTTAACCCATAGTTGGGACCCTAACAGGTACTACCACTCCGGGTCAGGGTGGACCTGGGAGCAATGGTAATTAAGAGGAGGCTCCACATTCCCCAAAGTCCGTAAGCCGGATCTCATCATCGGATGTAGTTTAAGGTCATATCCAGGACCGGGAGTAGGGTAGGAAAAATAAAAATAAAAAAGGGGAGGGAGAAAGGGAGAAGGGCTGTTGTTTTTGTTTTTGGTTTTGTAGAACATAATTAAGTTTTACAAACAAAAAAAAACAACAAAAAAAACGTCAATGTAGGTGAATTTCGTCTCAGGGAGCCACAGGGCAGCCTGATCTGGTATCACCAGGATCAAAATTGGAATAAGGATTCTAGTTATAAGGTTTATTAACATTATATCTTGATTTTAATCATCGTAAGACGGACTTAAAACATCGGGCAGCAATAAAAATATGATTTACGATGATTGGAATTATTAATTTATGATGGCCGATCTTTAATGTGGGGAATATCCATCTCTTATCCGAGGACAAAAAAAGATGAAGTGTAGTATGAGAACAGATACTACACTTTGCTCCTAGCTAAAAGTATTTCATAGCTCCAAACGATAAACCTGAAACACAAGGTCGGGTTTTTAATGTGGTAAAATCCATCTCCTCAAAACGAATAACTCTGAGTTGGGACAAAAATAAAAATTGATTCAACCTACACAGATATTTTATTCACTGACCAAGGACAGAAAAGATTAAGTGGAGTATCAGAACACTACACTTTGCTCCTACGAAAAAGCCAAGAGAAGTCACTTATTAAAATAGATGTGGTTCTTTGATACAACAGTGGCACGTTAAAAAAAGTTTATTTTTTGTTTAGTAGCACACACTAATCGTAATACTTGACTGTTGCCAAAATTATATATTCTTTAATTGGACAAAAATAAAAATGGCATCAGTCTGGAAGGATTTCTCTTTCACTGGCCGCGGAAAAAAAGATGAAGTAACAGAAAAAATACTATACTTTTCTCCTAGACAATTGGTCAAGGTGTTTGAATGAGTCATTTTTATTTTAATACATACATTTCTTTTTTAACTGAATTTCTAAAACTATACCGACGAACCGGAAAGAATAAAAGTGCATCATTCAGTCGTTGAAGAAAATAGAGGAATAATCGAACAGTAAGATTTGAGGGGCAATATTATGGATGTGTAATCAGGTTAAGCGGGAGAAAAATGAATTTAGAAAAAAAAAACATATCTAAAGTTGTTCTTTTTGTTAATTCAACTGTCGCGGTAAATTATATCTGTCAGAACAAAGATGGTTGCTCGGTAGTGATGGGAATCCATGTCTAAATTTGAAAGCGGAGAGGCGGTCTGAGACACCGTTCGTTCGTTCGTTCTTCTTCTTCTTCTTCTTCTTCTTCTTCTTCTTCTTCTTCTTCTTCTTCTTCCATCCCAATTACCGCCTCTGATTCCAACAACTACCATGTCTTCAAGTCAAAACGATTCGACAACTTTTGTGTTTCAAACGACATCTTTTGAATGAAGCAAGCGTCAACTCTTCCGCTATATTGTGTCGGCGCTCAAATAACAAACCACTTCTGTCGTCGCCATTTAAAATCATCACCGTTCAACGTACACAACCGGCAGCAAATCAGTAACAACGCCATTGTTGAATCAGCCAATAATTGTCGCCGGCTGAAGACGATCTAACGAGGGTTGGGCTGGCTGGCTGGCGTAAATGCGACACATACATCATTGCTAAATAACCGCGCACTGAACGAAAGACGAGAAGGTTGCTTACCTAATAACATCAATGGCGACTGATGAGGAGTGATAATGAGAAGAAAACCTGATTACATTGGATGATGAAGCATGTCATTCATTTGTCGACCTCAGAATCAGGATGGAAATAAGCGTAGACTTAACGAGATTGATGAATATGTCACATTGATGCTTTTCATGACTGGAATCAATGACAGTAAGAGAGAGAGAGAGAGAGAGAGAGAGAGAGAGAGAGAGAGAGAGAGAAAGGATGATGATAATAATAATAATAACAACAAAAATAATAACAATAATAATAACAATAATAATAGTAATAATAATAATAAAACAATACAAAAATAAAATAATAATAATAATAATAATAATAATAATAATAATAATAATAATAATAATAATAATAATAATCCATAGCGAACGCAACATTTGTAAGGATAGCAAACACCTGATGATATGCAAAGCTAGTTGTAAATTACAAGTTGACATCTGGTGGGGTATAACTGCATTTCGTGGCCAGGATTGGGTCATCAGCTTTGGATAGCAACTTTCCTAGAGATGGTATCTCAATAAAAATACGAGGGAAGGAAAACCTTACACAAACCATTCCTCGTATTATTCTATATTAGTGTTTAAAATTATCAAACCGAAAACGACGTAAATGGGTTCGGAATGTCAAGTACATGTCCCACGTCTGACAGGGGAACGAACGAGGCTTCCCAAGTCATCATTCAGCGAAACCCCCACACACTAACACTAGAACTAGAACTAATTGGAGTAAGGCCTTAAATAGAATTGTGATGAAATGTTACTTGAAGAGTGATCCTCCTAAGAGACGATATAGAAAACGAATGCACTGAAGCTGGAATGGGCTAGGCCTGTTTGAATTATCAGAACAAAAACTTGCAGGACAAGCCCGGGTGATTAGAACTAATGAATGGTTATCTGCTATTGAAATTGAAGAACTAAAAATAGAAATTTAGAGAGAAGACTTAGACGTGCCTATGAAGATCAATAAACATGATTTATTTGAAGAAAAGTCTAGAGTAGAAGCAACAACTAACTCTGAGAACGAAAATATTGTAACTAATGGTAATCAGGCTGTTTCCACAGATGCAATCGTAAAACACATGATAGAACATCGGATGACAGAAGAAAATATTGATATTTTCAGATTGTTAGAAGAGAAGCTAGAGCTGGCAATTTAGAACAGTCACCGAACTGCTGATTTGTTAATAGGAAAAGATTTAAAACTGTTACCACCAAAGTGAATGAAGTGTTGCCATTTTATTAGTAAATAATTTTGATCAGTGTAAAAAAGTTATTAAAGCTGCTTCTAATACTGTGTCAAAGTTACTCGGAGTAGAAAAACTGAAAAAAGAAGTGACGAAAGATCCCTGGTGATAAAACAACTCAGAAACGATTCAAGTAAAGTGAAAGTTGTCGGAAATGGCAAACTCAAAAGTCAAAGTGCTTGTGAAAGACTAATCCGTAAGTTTGACATACACCGAAAATATTTCAAGTGTGTAATTAAAGAACTGAAACAACGTGTCGTAGCTAAAACTGCCAAAGTTAAACGTTACAGCAACAGAATTGAGCAGTATCGGCAAAACAGACTGTTTGAGCACAACCAGAAACTTCTTTTTGAATAACTAGAAGAAACTAAAAGAGGAAATGACATTATACCTGATGCTGACGAATCTCGTGCATTCTGGGAAGGCATTTGGGCAAAGGAAGTAAAATATCAAAATTATGCAAAATGAATCAAACATATTGAAAGGGAGGTCTCCTCTAGAGTAGAACAATAAACGAGTATAACAATCACCGTTGAGATGCTCAGGGTTAAAAAGCTTTCAAATTAGAAAGCACCCGGAGCTGACGGAGTCCAGGGATACTAGTTAAAAAGCTTTCCACCTCTTCACCCATTGGTTGTTTGACGACAGGTAGCTTTCCTGAGTGGCTGACAAAGAGCACTACAGTCTTGATCATAAAAGCTAAAACAAAAGGGTGTGAAGTGACAAACTTTAGACCAATCAGTTATGTAGAAACCTTTCACTAGCATATTATCTGAAAGTATTTATGATCAAAATTTTGGACAAAAATAATTTGCTAGGTAAGGAAAAGAAAGGCTGTCAAAAAAGATAATATGGCACCAAAGAGCAGCTTCTGCTCGATAAAATGATCCTGAGAAACTGTAAACGAAGGACTCTTAACCTTGCCATGTGGTTGATAGATTATAAGAAAGCATTTGAAATGGTGCTCCATTCATGAACACACAAATGCTTGGAGATTTTCGGAATAATCCCCAACATTCGAACAGCTTTAAAGAACAGCACGAATAATTGGAAAACCAATTTAACTTTAGGAGGTGTTGCATTAGGTAAAGTAAAAATCAGGAGAGGGTATTTCCAGGGTGATATGTTGCATAGCCCCTTAATAATTAATACCTACGTTTCTTCTCGGTTTGCTCTGTCGTCTAGTGGTTGAGTACTTTCCTCGCCTCTGCACTGTAGTGGCCATCTCCGTCTGTAACAAAAGACCTTTCTCACCCGCTTCATAAGACAACAATCTTTTCATTTTAATTACTTTTTATTCGGCGTCAGTTTCTATTGCCCGTGGAGATGTTTTGCTATCGTTGAGAGAGAGATAGAGAAAGAGATTTACGAATATCGTGGTTAATTTTTAGCTAGCTTATTGTCTAATCAGTCCTTTGTTATTTGAGGAGACAGGAGGGAGAAGTATCTTGTACGCCAGTATTCTTTCTTAGGGAAAAACATTTCCCGTTCTGACTTGGCTACATCGTAATTCCTTCGTCCGACTTCTGCGCCTCCTAAGTCCGAACTAGTTTAAAAACTCCAATTTTCTCACATATAAAAACTGTGACGTAATATCACGTGATCACTACACAGTTGCATGATGACCTTTTGAACTAGGGTATTCCATTGTCTCGTCACTTGTCACGTTTCGATTCCCGGAAACAGCATCGCACTCTATGCACTCGGCGGCACGCACTAAATCGCACAAGCCAAACCAACGACCCCACACCTGTTCTCCACTACATACGTCCATTATCATATAACATTCTCATAAAGGTTTTTATAATCCCACAAGTTACGTCCATCATTATATAACAGATAGTCTTTCCCCTTTGCTTTTTGTCATTAGTTTGATCCCGATGACACTTCTTGACGGAAAGGAATTCCTACAGTAAACCACTTACTATTCATGAATGCCATTAATGTTTAAGAAAGAATGAAAACCAACTTGATACCCTAATGAATACGGTTAGATTATTTAGTGACGACATACGAATTGAATTTGGCATCACCAAATTTGCTATTTTTGTTATAAAAAGATGGAAACTTATTCACTCAGATGGCCTTGGACTCCCAACAACAGAGCTGATAAAACGTGTTGACAGTGAGAGGGGCTACAAATAATTTGGAATTTTGGAGGCAGATAACATTAAAAACAAGGAAATGAAAAACTAGGTCACAGATGAGTACAACAGAAGAGTAAGGGTTATTTTAAATCGCACCCCCACAGTCGAAATACAATGTATGCTATCAATGCACGAGCAGTAGCTATCATTCGATATACTGTCGGTATACTTGACAGGAATGTAGATGAACAAAAATGTTTGGGCATCTAATCACGAAAAGTGCTTACAATTTATGGAGTTTTTGCAAAGAAAGGAGATGCAGACCGATTGTATCTACCTAGAAAAGAAGGTGGTCGAGGTTTACTTAATGTTGAAGATGTCGTGAATAAAGAAAAAGGTTGTCTATATAAATATATTTCTGAAAGTAATGAGATTCTTCTTCGTGAAGTGAAAAGAGAGGAAATACTAAGCACTATGGTGAAATAGAATCAAAGGTTATAACAGAGAGGGTTAAAATTGTTTCGAAAGAAACCACACAGTGTATTCTTTAAGAATACTGCATTTAAAGATAATGACAGCTGGAATTGGTTGGTCAGAGGTTATCTCAAAAGATCTACTGAGAGCACCTTAATGGCAGCTCAGGAACAAGCCACTCCCAATCAAACATTACATTGACAAAACTGCAGATTGTGTAATGAAAAGGAAGAAACCTAAGCGCATTTTGTATCTGAATGCCCTATGCTCGCACAACATCAATATAAAAAATGGAGACACGACAAAGTTACTCAGGTACTATACTGGAATATATGCAAACTTTATTAATTGGACCACAATGAGAGGCGGTATGAGCATAAGTAAGAAGTGGTACAGGAGAACGACAATGTCAAACTTCTTTTGGGACATGCGCATACAAACTGATAAGGTTCTTGAACATTCTAAACCCGACTTAATCTTTCTAAACAAAAACAAGAGAACTTGCTTAATCATTGATATAGCCTGCCCCTTCGATACCAGAGTACAGGAGAAAGAACACAAAAAAAACCCAATAAATCTCCTGACCTAAAATTGGAATTAGTTAAACTATGGAAATGTAAATAAGTCAAAGTGATTCCCGTTGTAATTGGAACGCTGGGAATCATAACGAAAAACCACCATAAATGGCTTAAACAGATTGATAAGACAATTTCCTTTCAAATCCTACAGAAGGCCTGTCTGTCAGGGGCAGCTAAAGTGGTAAGGTACAGCTTGAATCTCTAAATTCAAGAGAATTGATTTTATGTTCATAAAGAAAAATCCAACTAAAACATCCAAAAGTTGAGACTACTATGAAATAATAATAATAATAATAATAATAATAATAATAATAATAATAATAATAATAATAATAATAATAATAATAGTTTTTTTGCCACTCAGACTACAGGCAAAACCGCCGGTTATTATCGGTGAGCAGTCACTGGTGATTACTTGTGTGAGAACCTCTAATAATAGTGTTACATAGCCCTTCAAAAACCAGACATTCGTTACGTTATCAGTGATGAAAATCATCGCCACGAAAGTCTATTAAGCGCTTCTAATAATCCGAAAGCAATACGAAATCACATGAAATCATATAAAAAGTCTACAAGCGCTTTCAAACTTTTGTAACACTCAATTTTAAGGTACTTTTAATATATTTCCTTAAGGGGCACTTTTGTGGCACTTTTAAGCCTTCAAACTGTCGGTCCATTTTCAATACTTCTCCTTAAACACATTTGATTAAATTCTTTTCTTATTCAACACGGTTCATTAAACATTGTATCTTATTTAAACACTTTAAACATTGTTCGTTTTACATATAAAATTAAACATGGTGCACTTTTTCTTACTGTTTTAGTTCTTCCAGTTTTACAGATTAGGACCCCAAAAATGTGATGCACAAAAAAGTTACCTTATGTTTTTTCGTCGTCTAGTTGTGATCGCCGTTGGTGCCGTCGGTTTCCATTGCGTATCTCTGGCCGTGATCGGTGTTGGTGATCTTTAGTCTGTGGATACAAACTTTATGGACAGTCAGAAGACAAACGCGGAGACAATTTTTCCTCAGAGAGATTCAAGTATTTTATTCTGCGTTGCGGAAGGGTTTTGTCCATTCGTTCACTCGATTCATTCATTCTTTTCGCTGGGGGATGCGACGGGGATTTCTGCTGGATCTCCAAGACATCCAGCCATTACGACGCACGTCTACATTTTCGATTCCACGCTCTCACTTCCAGAGCCCTTCTGTTTCCATTATAGGACCACCAGATAGGTCGACCGTCCAGCTCGCTGCCAAACTCGTAACTCTTTTCAAAACCATAGTTTCTCACGAAAAAAGGAGTGACGTCACAGATGTACACATGTGACAGTCATGCAAAAGCATTTTCATTTACTCATGTTTTCTCATTTTCTCTGACCCGATGTTGTCTATGCCGGCATCGACTTTGAAACCTTGTTATGGTCTTTCAAAACATGATTGACTCATAACGGGTTCCTTCGGTTCGTGTCAGCTTAACCTGCACCGAACTCGAACAAAGTTCACTTCTCTCACAACCACAACTAGTGGACCTACACACTTTTAGGCATACGGGGCCTTCATAATATAACAATAGCAACAGCACCAACAAAAATAATAATAATGTTATAATAGTCAACAAGAAGGAAAACTCCTGCCAAATCTTAGATTTCGTCGTCACACAGAAGAGATCAAGGAGACAGAAAATTAAAGTAAATATATGGAACTTGCCAGAGTACTTAAATGATCATGACACACTGCACAAGTCAGTATAATATCAATAATTGAAGGAGAACTGGGAGCAATCCCGAAAACCTGGGGAAAAGACTAGGATAAATTGGAATCAAAGGGAAAACTGAGACGATACAACAGCCGATATCTTAAGATAAATCATTGTATGAGGAAACTAATCCACACGAAATAAATACACACAAATACCCTTTCATGAGACCCACCTACCCAAAAAGAGAGTGGCATCAGCCTCGGCTTATACAACACAAAATGACAGTGTAGGGAGAGCACATACCAAACCTTCACTAGAAGGGTGCGGAAGATACTGGAATTTTGGGGAGGCTTTTGCCACAAACAATCTCAGAGAACACCAGTGGTCGTTGCCAGCGAGAAATCAATGGTAAGCGGCTGTTGCGGTAACGCAAAATCTTAAAGAAAATAATTGAATGAGAAAACCCACCCACATAAACTACGAACGCCACCCAGTCACACGAAACTTTAAATAGAATTAAAGCAGAGCCATAGAAAAATACACGAGCCCAAGGGAACTAAAACAACCGGAAATCCCGTAAAAGCCCCAACACCACACCCAAACACCACACCCAAACACCCAAACAAACAAACAAACACCACACCCAAAACAAACACCACACCCAAACAAACAAACAAACAAACAAGTGAGGGCACAAGCCTCGGCTATTACCACACAAAATAGTGATGAATGGTAAAGGAGGATAGAAAGACCGAGAAGGAAGAGCAGCAATCAGACTTTCACTAGAAGGGCACGGAGAGCACTTGAATCTCGGTGATGCTTATTTCCATACAAACCCAAAGAAGTCCGATGGTCGTTGCCAATGTGGAATCAGAGGTAAACTGTTTTTGTGTTAACGCAAAAGTGATTTGCAGCGGGTATCGAAAGAAGCATAGAGTGCTGAAAATCTGGAGCAATTTATTGTCACCCAAAGTTCAGCGGACACTTATTACTATTAACAGTGAGCAATCAATGAACATGACTTGTGTCAAAACGCCAAGTGAGTAAATAATAATAATAATAATAATAATAAGAAGAAGAAGAAGAAGAAGAAGAAGAAGTAGAAGAAGAAGAAAGAAAGGAAGATGAAGAAGAAGAAAAAGAAGTGTAATTTAAACTTCATTTCGTAGTGCAAAAAAATGATGTAGTAAACTTCCATAAACTGTCCAAAAGGTTTCAATTTCAATCTGCGTACAGTAATTCCCCAAAGTTTCAGTTATCTTGGTCGCTTTGCATGAAAGTCATGTGTGTGTGTTGTTTTTTAAATAATAGCGCTAAATTATCAATTACTCGAACACATTTCTTTTTGAGGTTTCCCTGATTTGTGCTGTGTATTGCTGCCTTGCGTTTATCAAAATTTGTTCTGATACACATTATAAAAAAATTATTATCCAACATATTACTCGAAAAATAATTATTTTCTTTCTCTTATATTTATCAGAAATACTTATAGTTACAAGTCATGCGTAAATGACACATAACATTTAAAAGGACGCAGTAAAATATTATGCATGTGTCCTAGGGACGTAAGTAGTTTTTTTTCATAAAGAGGATACATTGCAATGCACACATTAAATTTGTCAGGGATGCGGGTTCTTTATAAATGGCGAAAGTAGCTTTTTTTAAAGAAACTTCTACGAGTGAATTTGCCTCCTGTTTTCTTTTTTCGTTTCTCTTTCTTTTCTCTTCCACCATTTCGAACTAATTGTAAAAACAGTAAGCCTGATCAACCCACTGTTTTATTTGTTACTGAACAAGTTAATTTAAGGATCAGTGAAATACATTTCAATATGTTCTTAAGAACAGGATGGGGTATAAAATGGCTGTTAGATTGTTGAACTCATTTCACCCTTCTTTTTCCATCGGTAATGGATACTAGTGTTGCATTCGGTCTCTATTTGGTTTGGATTAGTAAAGTTTTGCTACATGCCGACATATCCGAAGGGATGCTCATATGAGAATCCAAAAGCATAAACAGAAAACTGACAGAAGACACTACTATTTGTCCATGGACAACCAAGGGGTAGATTGAAAGCAAGAAGCAGTTTCATAACCAAAGAGAGACTTGACCCTGCATGGTTCCAAAACTTCCGCATTGACAGATTAAATGATTGGAATGACTACTTGAACGAAGCTATCTAAGAACCCAGCGACCATCTTCCACATTGAATGGACCTCACAAAGAAGGATTGGATGACCCTGAACCGAGCAAAAGAGAAGGTTGGAAGGACAGCCAGCAACCTCCACAGGTGGAGACCAGCAACAACAAGTAACTGCCCTTATGGAAATCCCAAACAGAAAATAGAACACATCCTCAATGACTGAAGTGATGGACCAACATGTACAGATCAAGATTTGATGGACTGTAACCTTGATGCACAACGATGGATCCAGTAATTTACTTTCACCTATCAATTTATTATTATTTTCTCCCTTTTTGGTTAACACATCGTTAATAATTGGCGTCGATATTTAAGATAGGTCCGTGCGTCAGTCTGTCACGTTTTAATTTTAAAATAACATTTTCTGTTAGTCTGTCATACTTAAGCACTTTCATCGCTAAACGCGCAGTTTGAATGCACGTATCTTATTTCAGATTTCTCTGATAATCTTTACAAAACGCCTCTTCCGTTAGTCGATCTGTCGCTCTTAAGTTTTAAATAGGATTGTCGTTGGTCATTCACGTTTAAGTTTGCAATACCGATTAATCAGAAGAATAACTGAATCAAAGTCAGCAGCAAATGGTGTTCGGTCGGATTTAGTTCCTGATATTAAACTCATGCGTAATATAACTGACGGCGAAAGTTTCAGTTTTCTCAAATTTATTAATTTATTAATTAAATTGTTAGGTGAAAGTACAGAATAGTTAATAAAGCCCCGTCCCCATGTTAAGATTGTCTCTCTGAATGATAACGTTTTTATTTCAGCAGGGTCCGTAAACTGCAGAAGATTTTTTAGAAAGCCATTCTTAACATGGGGAGGGGGTGGGGGCTTTGTTTACTATTCTGTACTTTCACCTGACAATTTAATAATAAATTAATAAATAAAATCTTTTACAAAACTTGACAAACAAGAAGAGTAAACGACCCAAAACAAGAAGTATTCAATACCAGGAACTAAATCTGACCGAACATAATTTGCTGCTGACTTTGAGTCGGGTACTCTTCTGGTTTACTTTCAATAACATTGCTGTGAGTCTGTCACGTTTAAGTTTAAAATAGCTGTAATGTGGTTGGTTTGGTTAATACAGTAATTAGCATCAGCTAGGCTTTAACGCTGATAAGTAGCCAGCATACAATATTACCGCAGCCTTCTTTTAATGCTGCTACGTGAACGACGCACTTTGAAAACCATAAGCTTAGCAATGTACTTGCACTGTCACGCTTTAGTTTTAAATAGAATCATCATTGCACTATCAGGCTTAAGTTTGAAATATCATTTCTGTTGGTCTGTTACCTTTAAGTTTAAAACATTTTTATTTTGGTATATTATACTTCAGTTTTAATATAATATTCTTGTTCATCCGGTAGGCTTAATCTTAAAATAGCATTATTGTCGTTGGGCTGTCATAGTATTTTAATTATTAAACGCACAAATATAATTGACGTATTCTAATAATATCCGTGCTGGCTTTAGGAATTACTGCATCCACTCAGGCGATAATCCTTTTTTTAATGACAATTATCGTTAAATTGCAGCCTATAAATCCAAAATGGCGGACAATGATTGACACCGGGTTTTTAATCATAACTTTTAGGCAATGAAGACCATTCCGGAAGTTATCACATAACTTCCGGCGAATGTCACAAAACATCCGATTAGTTTCTGCTTGATAACTTCATTTTGTTTAGCTCTCCAAGCAATCTGACTCTAGAGAGTCCTCTGTCTATAGCACACAGCTAAAGAGCGCAGTTTTCCTAAATTAATCATTAAAACAATCTTAACTTCCTTGCAGTGTTACTGAGCCTAGAACTAAAGTGACTCATAGTGGAGGATTAAATTTAAAAAGTGTGTGAAGAGATGGAATTTATTACTCAAACTAAACAAAGAACAAAAATGACATTTCGCACTAAAAAGGTTTGATCCTGATACTATTCTAACAACAAACACAAAGTTACACATGTATTTATAAAACCACATGAAATAAGTACATCAATCTATACACGTTAAAGTCTTACAGCTTACACTGATATTGCTTGTTCAATTCTTTATAGCTTACACATATACATACGCATGAAATAAACATATACATCAATTTATCATAAATGTCATACACAGTTTCTGCTAATACTTTGACATTAGTGCTGCTGCTGCTTCTTTCGACGTTTTATAGCCAACACATATATACAAGTTATAAATAAACACATATATACAAGTTATAAATAAACACATACATTAATTTATCATCAATGTCATACATATCAGCACTTATATCGTTGCACCCTTCTATGCGCGCATATAACATCAATGCGCGTACATTGAATGTATATATAGTAAAGAGTTTACTATCTACAAAATTAAAAAAGCATCATATTCAAAATAAAGACATCATATACTGTGGGATGAAGAGTCACATCAGAATTAAAAAGGGTGATAAATTTAATACTGCGACTATGAACTTGACATTACTAAACATTTTTATCGACCCAACATCTCATGAAAAGTAAAATAAACAGATCTTATACGTTATGGCAAAAGTTACCTGTCCTATGTTTCAGATTTTTGTAGATGGGGATTGATAATCTCTATTATTTGGAATATTGGGACTACTATATTAATATTGGGTGTTATTCTCACAACGTTTCGGCCGATGTGACCTCCAAATTTCTTCAGTTGATTGTATTTTAACTCGGTAATCTTTATATTTCAAAATCTTTTTAGATGAGGATTGATAATTTATATTATTTGGATTATTGAGACTGCTATTCTCATCTTGGGTGTAATTCTCACAACGTTTCGGCTAATGTAACCACCGACCTTCTTGTTTACAGATTCCTGAGTTCGAACGAGGTTACATCGGCCGAAACGTTGCGAGAATAACACTAAATATTAAAAAAAGTAGTCTGAATAAACCAAATAATATAAATCGAGAATCTCTATTTCTAACTCGGGAATCTATACGGAATTTCGAACTGAGCCCTTTATTATACATGTGATAATCTGTTTTTTTGTTTCAACGGATACATCAATTCAAAAAGTGACTTGGATTATCAAATAAAAACACACACATAACATAAAATATTTGAAATAAAAGACAGGAAAATAGGGCGACAGACCTCGAAATAACCAGAAGATGAGAAATCATTTAGAATCGATTACACAGATCGGTCATGCCCGACTGATACCCTCGTACTAAAAAAATGAAGGGCGACATAAAAGGGTAATTTTCTAGTGTTGCATAACCCGTCGTCGTGATCGATCGTCTAGCGGTGTATATTACGTGGTGTAAATTACGTGACACTACTAAGACGGGAGGGCCTGTGGACGAGTGGTTATAGCACTTGTCTTTCTGCTGGACAGCCCGAGTTCGATCCCAATCACGGCATGCGAATTTTCGGGTCTGAAAACTCCCTCTGTTCACCCAGCAGTAAATGGGTACCTGACTAAAACTCAGGGAAGGTTCAAGGCAGCGGAAGGAGAGGGATGCTGTGCCCTAGACATGGTGATTCTTAACAAATCACCGCCGCTACGGCCATGGGCAGTGTGCGATGTCGGCAACGACACTCGTGCGCGTCCAGGCTATGCAACCTTTACCTTTACCTTTATTAAGTCGTTTGCAACGATCGATAGGGGCATTCTTTTCGAAGCCACTATGTAATCTTCTCGTTAACAGATACAGCCATCGTCGACACGTTGTAAGAATTGGGCTTAATGGGTAATGACGTCTTTCGCTCTCTATTTTCGCTGTTGTTATCCACCCACAGTAGTTGCAGTGAAGATTTAGCAGCAGAAGTTTTGTATCTTTCTCTTTCCTTTGGGGTTGTTACAAAGTAAGATAATAAAAAACGCCTACAACCTGGCATCATGCTCTAATGTTTATTCTTTTACGGCACTGTAAATTACACATTATGTAAGATTTCACATCAGCCATTCTTACAGGGGGGTGGGGCGAATATAGAGGTTCGAAAAAGGCGCCCGAACCGTATCAGCTCACCTGCCAAAGAGGAAGATCTTGCTATTCTTATCGCTTCGTAACATTTCTGACTTCCTGTCTATAAAGTAATATACTGACACTTAGCACTAGTAATCTTTTAACTTTCTACTAATTTTTTCACTTCTCTACTTACTCAACCCTCATGTGGAAAATACCATTTTTAACACTTTTTACGCCTCCCACATCCTATATATTGGAAAAGCTGGACTTTATAGAGATGATTATTTGTTAGCGTTGAAATAGTAAATTTAATAAAAGCCTCTTGCTGAACGAAGCTAACCAGTTTGTCTCCCAACTATTCATTTTTAAGATCACATTTTTTTTACATTTACTTCGACTCCTTCCCAGTCGCTTTCCCTTTGGAAAATCTCTTATCGCTTTTTCAAGGACGTCACTACTATTGTGATTCACGTTTTTCACTTCCTGTTTTTTCATTCACACGTTTTGCCATATCTGACCTTCTGCCCTCTCAAGACGAGCTTCTTTTTGAACGAAGCAAACCAACCCGTTGTTATTTCAAATTAATATAACGAAGCTATTTTTTATTCGGATTCTAATACTATAAGTCGACATGGTGAAGGGGAAAGAGAGACAACCTCGGTTTGTTTTAACTATTCAATTTTAAGACCACATTTTCTAACATTTACTTCGATTCGCTCTTAGTCGCTTTCGTTTTAGAAAATCTTTGATCACTTTTTTTTTTATTAACATGTCATCGCTCATCAAGGCCTAAAGGCCACTTGAGGACCGTGGTTAACGGTTTATGTAAGGTGGATGGTGAGACAAACACCATAAGGATTGCAGACCATGGCTGGATCTAGTCAGAATTTGAATCATTTGGTTACTTTTTGCGATGATGTCACTATTAAGGTAATTCACACTTTTTTCACTTTCTGTTTTCACATCCACACGTTTCGTCACAACGTTTTTCTTTTATTTCTAGTCTGCATACTTATAAATCACAATTCGTATTTTGAAGTAAATCAACGTTTAATTCAATTTTAATTTCTTATTTCTAAATTCACTTTCAGTCAGGGTACTACTAGATAACACCTCATATTAAAAGAAAATAAAGATTTCAATAATTGGTAATTTCTGTCTTTAGCCAATAATGATCACACATCGTATTTATTATTATTATTATTATTATTATTATTATTATTATTATTATTATTATTATTATTATTATTTTTTTTTTTTTTTTTTTTTTTTTTTTTTTTTTTACTAATGAGTCATCACTTACCAATGCCAGGATTAGTGAGATTGTCAGTTGGATGATGAAACAGTACTACGAGAGGATTGAAAAAGATGGACGAAAAGGGACAGAATCTGATTACTTTACCGCATTTTTACGGCTAATTCGATCCGTTCCCATTCGTTTTCTCTCACGTAATCAGCACTTTTCTCATTACTTGTTTTTCTTTTTTTTGCGTTTTGTTATTTTGACCTTTCAACCTGGCCAGACATCTACTTTCTATGGTTGAACTGTTTAAAAGGATATTCAATATATGACAAATCGAAAATAAGAATTATTTCACACTAGCTGAAAAATCAGCTTTCAATATACATCAATTTACAGGTATTTAATCCGGATATGTTTATTGATGTTCAAAATAGGTTCATAATATATTTTAATAGCAACATTATGAGTTATGTATTTTTTATGGTACGCATTGTCTTTACTTCACACTATTAAAATGTGACCCGCTGGGTCAACTACTGAGCTAGCGATAGATTGTTCGAATCAGGAAAAAATGTATTTACAAAACCAGTTCAATTAAATAAAACATCGAAAATGTGTCCCTTTCTGTTCACTATAACTTTCCATCTTTTTCGTGTTTTCTTTTCTCTTTTTTCCTATCCATCTAAGGATTAAATAGTATTATTACTGTGGTGATATTCCCTTTTGTTTATAATGGACTATTACAATCTTTTTTCTTTTCTTTATTACCTTCGAATGCTGATAAACACAGAGAGAGAGAGAGAGAGAGAGAGAGAGAGAGAGAGAGAGAGAGAGAGAGAGAGAGAGAGATATAAGGGTGACAGGAGCGAGAGTGATAGATAGGTTATAAAATAAGACCGGATGTCAAATATACAGTGAGAGAGGTATATATATATATATATATATATATATATATATATATATATATATATATATATATATATATAGTGGTAGATAGAAGCTTCGTTAGAGATAGTCACTTGTTTACATCGCCTGTCACCAATGTAAATGAAAACGCAATACAAATTAAAACAATGACAAAGCCAATCCACACACAAATATATGAAGTTTTATTGATAAAAGATTAGTTAGAATGACCCAAATAAAGAGTTAGTAGTAAGTGACAGTTTCTTAGAACATTCTAAGTGAGAGTTATTTATTCTTTGAAGTGTAAACATATTTTCCTGCTAATGAGTTAATGTAACTTGAGGCATTGTTTAATGCGGATAAAAAGGTAATTTATAGAAGGGAATACAATGCAGAGGTGTAACGGATAAACACGAACTGAAACAAATTAAGACATATAACGGTGGAATAAGTTTAAAAGTGTTTACCTTTATTAATATAATTAAAAAAATATTTTATTACAATCTTATTGTCTTCAGTGCGGTTTAATGGCGGTTCTGTATAACATAATAATTCGGGAAAATTTCTCTTCTTCAGATATGTGTTAATTTAAACGTGCATAGGAACACACGTTACTTGTGGGTATAGTTCAGCAGAAAATGAGATGAATTACATTTAAAAAATTTAAAAGTTGTCTTAAAAGTTTTGTTTGTCTTTAATTTTAGTGTTACTGTCAGTATTAATATATATATATATATATATATATATATATATATATATATATATGTATCCTATCATGTATATTTTATAATTTAATTTATTTTTGTTTATTCATTTGCCCGTTCCTACTTTTAATTTATTCCTCATTTTAATTAATTAATTTAAATTTCTTACTAGGCAAGGGAAGCAACCCCGATAAGAGTGGTTTCCATTTCATTAAGATCCGTGATTTACGGTTCAAGATTAATTATTTTTAGAGGCGCCGAGCATAGCCTCAATATTTATTAAATTATTAATTTTAGTCATTATTATTTTAATTTCCTTATTCAGTATTCAATGTTTAAGTAAATGTTATTGCTATATAACGAATATTGTTCAGACTTAAGCTTAATTATTGGTCCCCGATTTATAAAATCGGGGGACTTATGTTTTGAGGCATGTCCGTCCGTCAGGATTTTTCTCCGCAACCATCCATTGAATTTCTCTGAAATTTTGCATGAAGTTATAACTTTGGTTAGGGTAGAAAGTGACATTCTCCGATTTTTGAAAAACACTCTGGTTAGCCCCCCAGAGGGTCAAAAGTCCCCAGAATGGCAAAAATGACCCTTTTCTCCCATAACGTTTGATCCATCCATTCAATTTTTCTGAAACTTGGCCAAAATGTAGAGGTAATTGTTCTGGATATAAAATAGGCATCCTTGAACTCAGAAAAATTCTGGTTCGCGTCCCCAGGGGATCAAAGTGGGGTCAAAAATGCCCCAAATTGCCCAGATTTATTGCATTTTACACTCGCCACATCGAGTCACATACAGAGGGGGGCCACGCACGCGCGGCTTGTTATTATTACAAAGTGAATATTTT
This sequence comes from Sepiola atlantica, assembly GCA_963556195.1. NCBI lineage: Eukaryota > Metazoa > Mollusca > Cephalopoda > Sepiida > Sepiolidae > Sepiola > Sepiola atlantica. The sequence continues at coordinate 107,695,945 of OY744516.1, read as the reverse complement.
CGGGCATAAACTTAATGAGTCTTAATTATTTATTCAAAGATTACAATTATTATTCTACTTCAATTATTTCTATTTTATAGTTTTCTTATTTTATTTTATGAATTTTATTTTCCTGCTGTCGCTGTATAAGCTTCTTGTTACATTTTCTGCGTGCATCTGGCCAAAGTTTTAGTGACGTGCTCCTGCGCGTTAGGTCTGATAGAAACTGGAAACTACGAGGTTAGTTTTTATATTGAGCGATAAATATTGTAACGTTTTTTTTTTTTTTGCAATATGTGGAGGCGTATATTTTCCGAGCTTCTAATTAGCCGAAGGAAGATGTTGATTAAGATCTTACCCAATTAAGATTTACAATTTTTAGCAATATTTGTTGGCTGCTACTTCTACATGATTAATGAGATGGATACATTGTCAGTTAAATGATGAAAAATATTATGGGAGGATTGAAACAAAATTGTATTATTTTTAGGACGGTTTATGGCAAGTATGTGTTGCCATTTGATTAGAAAGGAACTATTTTGTAGTCTACAGGAAAGCAATCTCGTAGTAACGTATACACAGATACGAAGCTCTTGGAAAGAAATGCGGTTTATGGAGATTCCGTTTGATGTTAGGAACACGCAGGAAAGAAGGGACGTTTATGGCAATGGTGGTACTTGCTGTGAAAGCGTTACAAGAATGAATTAAAGCTCAATCAAACACATTCCATAGAAATAACAATAGACTAGAGAAAGACTAGCAACGTCGAGGCTGTAGAAAACAGAAATGATCACTAGTTCTATGGTCAACATAGCTGTTTACTAGACAATCGGCAAACAATTCGGGTCGAAAGAATTCCCTACGTTTTGTTACACGTATATGTTGAATTTTCCACGTAAAATTAAATTAAATAAGAAAAAAGTAATTTTCCAATAGTGGTTAAGTTAGAGGTTAAGTTAACGTGTATAGGAAGTTGCATAGTGACAGGAAGTCGACATGGCAAAGAAGACAGATAGACCCTGTCTCTGTGATGTAGGTCAAAGTAAACGGACGTATTTTGCGGTCTGTTCTACCACCTCTACAGGACATGGCCGGGAAAATACAGTCAATTAGATGAATTTACTGCAAAAGAACTAAATAAACCACAAGTACACCATATACAGCCTAGAGCAAATAATTTAGTTGTTGTATTATTTAAATTGCTTCAAACATTACAGCTACACGCAGAAAGAAGACAAACCCAACAAAAATGGGAAAAAGAATAGATCAAAATTACTACGACGACTACTGCTGCCAATACTACAGAGAGGCCTCACAATCGATTGAGACGACTACCTACGATGTGTCACCAAGACTACAGTTGTTTTTGTTGGCAAGACGACGACTAGCAATATATTGGTGTGGAAATGATTCACCGTGTAACGTTTCAATGTCATATAACAGTATTTCATTCAAATAAGCGCTAATTCTTTTTTTTAATGAAAATCGCTCCAGACTAGTCATGAAGCCGCTTGATATAAGGAGCTAACAAGAACGAAATATGATTATCGCAAAGACATATATCTATTCAAAGTAGTCTTGGAAAGACACAGGCTATAGGCAGGAGGAATACAGTAAGCAAGAAAGAGAGTTCCACAACCCTGCAGTTCATAGGAAGAAGCTACTGGAATAGGAAACTGTATTGCAATAAAGTATAAAAACAGTTAATTGATGGAGACCACTAGACCAACAAGTCAAACGAGCTGGAACAAAGGAAGCAGGAAATAGATCAGACATTTCTGAAGAAGATGCCATAATAGTATTAATAGAAAATACTGAAACTTGAATGATACTCACACCGACATTATTTCTTGTAACCTAATTGCTACAAAAAGTGCATTTATCTCTTATTTAACAGTCCCGCAATACTCGCCAGTCAGAAAATCACACTGGACATCTAAGTTAGAAAAGTGAACCAAAAAGGTCCGGAAGTTGCCTCCTAATAGAAAATCGACGTGAAAATAAGCTAGTAAGATATTTTCTTGTGTAGCAAACGTCGAATTGACCGGGCGTATTTTTCGGTATCTTCTACCCACCGTAGCGGTGGGTAGAAGATACCGAAAAATACGTAGCGGTGGATGGTCGGGACGAAATTGATGTTATGCAATCGTCTAACTGAATTGTTTTTGCCATACCAACTAATGTATATTCAAAAATAAAACAAATAAATACAAATAAAAACGCCAGAGCAATATACACATCCACAAAGCTGATATATTCTTTTTGGGCCTCGGGTATTGCACGGTGACTGAGTGATTAACGACGCAGACTGAGCACCTGGGTTTGTCCGGTTCGAATTCAGTTTATTCGACAGAAACACTTTCATCAAAACCAACACCTTACCTTGTGTCTAACCTCTTTGAGAAGAGGGAAATGAAGTTCTTTTTAAGCCTCTGGCAAAATATCATCACATGTTCTTATATTCATTGTTTTAGGGGTCACTAGGAAAAGAATTAAATAAGTGGGTGAGGGGGTTGACATTTTACAGTGATTTTTAATGTTATTATGTAGTAACGATTTTTTTCAGTTGGCAGAGAGAGAGAGAGAGGAAGCAGAGAGAGAAGATGTGATAGAAGGGGGATGGGTCAGGAAAGGAAGAGAGAAGGAGAGATACAGAGAGAAGTTTTAAAATATTAATATAAGAGAATGGTGTAGTTTGCTGGAAACCTTTATATAGGTAGGTTATTAAAACGCATTTTGGATCGTTCGGACTATTATTCTCATCTTGGATGTTATTCTCACAACGTTCCGCCGATGTACTCCCTCCAACCTCTCCAGTTGCGTCTTGGCGAAGTCAGAAACTTTTATTTAATCCACGTGGGTTGATTGTTCTCATTCTGTCAGCCATGACTTGGTAGACGTAATGCTTGATTATATTGTTAGCATCGCCTGTACTAAGGATTTAACCCTCACCTCTCACTGAGATTTCCGATAGCATTTTTTTCTTCACCAAGACGATTACTACAGCTGAAAAGAACGAAGACGAAGAAAGAGATCAACGCCAATGCGACGGTTACGACGACTGCTACTGAATTCCGCAAGTAAGATTACAATGGCATATGACACTAGTTCATTCAAATAAGCATTCAGTTCAAAGTTGAACGGCAAATTATTTTCTTACCAACCCGATTGCTTATAAAGTACATTTATGTCTTACTTCACAGTCCTGCAGCACTTGCAGATCTCTCTTACTGATCTCGTATCGCTACTTGAAAACTTAAGTAGTCTCCGTGTTTAAACTATGCTAATTAATCAATTTACATCGCACTGCACTAACGTCAAGACTCTGAATATAATTATCCAAAAATCAGATAATTTTTGCAACTTGAACAGCGCTTATGTATTTTTGTGACCTTGGAAATCATTTTGAGAGGCTTTAATGAACAAAAATCCATTTGTGTTTAATAAGAAAGAATGAAGTTCAATATTGTTTGTATGGAAGCGGAGAAATTACATCAGCAAATCCTGGTTTGTTATCGATTCTTTAAGAGGTGATTAACTCTCTCTTAAATATGAACAGCGATCAAGTATATGTCGATAAGCTGATTGCGAATTGACTGATGAAGAAAATGAACTCATAATATATATATATATATATATATATATATATATATATATATATAAAACATATTTTTATGTAATTGTTTTTGTAAGTGATTGCAGCGTTTGTTCATTTTGCTTTTGCACTTCCTAAGTGATACATATTAATCCAGAAGATTGTATTATTAGTCGTCCTTAATTTATATATATTTATTAATTTTATACGTACATAAAAGTAATCCATGGACACGTGTTTCTGGCTCTCAGCCGTCATCAGCATGGCTAACTTTGACAAGGAACGAACCTTCGATGTTGTAGTCTAGCTTTTTACTCCTGGACTATGATGCCTTGCTTAGAAATATATACGTTTTTTATGACCTAAATATTCAATGTATTTTTATGTAATTGTGTTTGTAGGCGATTGCAGCGTTTGTTACTTTTGCTTTTACACTTCCTAAGTAATACAGATAAATGTAGAATATTGAATTATTGATTAATATATATATATATATATATATATATATATATATATATATATATATATATATATATAATTAATGTCAAAAGTGTAGACTTGACTACAGTATAAATGGACAATAGCAAATAGAAAGCTTTACATCTAAGAGAAGCTGGAATAAAATTATTATATTCAATACTAAAATATGTAATTAAACATTTGTTTCATTATTTTCTTTTGTATATACACACACACACACATATATATATATATATATATATATATATATATATATATATATATATATATATATATATATACCTCTGAATTAAGACAGATTTTAGTGATGAACACAAAAATAATACATTCCGAAACAAATTTAAAAAAATTAAAAATACTTGAAGCCATATACATAAAAACACAGCAACCTAAAATTAGTAACATTTCATATGAGACAAGTAAAACCATTTTAAAATGCTTAGCTTAGTTCAGTGACACCATCCGGGGTCGCTTAATTTAATTTAAAAAAAGGGACATCTTATTAAAATTACTCACTGCCTATCTTCCCCATTTTTCCCTTCTACATAATTAATAGACTAGACCAAATTAAATCAGCTACTATTTTAAATTATAAATAAAAATGTAAAAAAATTAAAAAATATGAATAAAAAAATTAAATAAATTAAGAACTAGTTCATCTGTTACATTTCGAAATGTAGACGTTCGTCTTTTACGTGAACGGTTTGCCGGCATATCTCTTAAAAAACTTCCATTCTTTCACCCGCTTTTTTATTCATTTTGTGCCATTAAAAAGACCTGATGATGATTCCGGAGAGAATCGAAAACGTTTGTCAAACATACGGATCCTACATTAATTGATTCCATGTAAACGTTAAAAAGATCATTCGAAGAATGGAAAACATAAAAAAGGGATTACCAAACAGAAGAGTTCTGCTGTTGTCAACAACACATGCATTAATGAAAAAATGCTGCCTAAATACACACAATATATATATATATATATATATATCTATATATATATATATATAGTTTTCAGGTTCGATTATTTTTGATAGGATTCCGAATCAGAGAGCTCTATGTCCGTTCAAACAGAGCATGAATACGTTATGAGGTTTAAAAAGACTAAATATACATTCGGATTGTACACATTATAAGTTATTTCGACCTTAACTAGGTCTCCTCGGATGTGTTTCCAATCACGATTCAAACCCAAATGGAAGAATTTCAACACCTTTATATCTTTTAAAACAAAGTAAAAATAAAGAATAAAATAAAAAATAGAAAGTAGAAAAATAAAAAGAATTTCAACGATATTCTATTTATTGATTGGTCTCTATAATATAGAAGGGATAGGAAGGGGTGATTATGTTAATTAATAAATTAGGTTGGTGGCATTAACGGAGTATAAAAATATGTAAAATCAAAGTGCAAAAAAAAAGAAAACAGTGGTTTTAAGGAAAAATTAAGATATGTTGAAGAGACAAAGAAAAGCAAACCTAGGAACAGAGGACGGAGAATTATCTGGTTCAACCCTCCATTCTGTCAACTATCCAATATTAATATTGGTAGAACATTTTAAAATTTATTAGACAAGCATTTCACCAAGAGTAACCGCCTATATAAAATATTCAACCGTAAAACAGTAAAAATTAGTTACTCATGTACAAAAAACATGGACACCATAATCACTTCTCACAATAAAAAGATTTTGGAAACAATCACTAACAAGAGTAAGGTCAAGGAGAAGAAATGCAATTGTCGTATTGAAAGCAACTGCCCGCTGAAAGGAAACTGCAATATAGATAATGTAGTATACAAAGCCACAATTTACCCACAAGAAAACACAAATGATAAAAAAATATATATAGGAATATCGGCTGGCAAATGGAAGCAACGCTTTTACACACACAAACATTCGTTCTCTAATCCAAATATCACTAATAAAACTGAATTAGCAAAGCATGTGTTGTTTTTAAAAAATAGGGGATTAAAACCAATAATTGATTGGGCTATATTATGTAAGTCAAGCACTCCTAGGGGTTACAGACATAGATGCAATCTATGTCTGGAAGAAAAAATTAGAATCCTAAAGTATGAAGACAGCAATATCTTAAATAAAAGGGACCAATTATTGGCAAAATGTAGACACCGTCACAAATTTAAAATAACTAACCTGTAAATTATTTATTTTTTTACTGTTTATATTTTTTTAAAATTTACTTTTATTTATTTCTTTTGTAAATAAAACCTATATTAACTTCACCATACTTTTAATTCATCGTCATATAATATAACATTTTTTAATCGTGTGCAGTTGCAGTACATATTTTAATCGTAATTTCCGTATTTTAATTTTTAAACGTATAACATTCGCAATCTGAAATTTAATCAAAACTTTCGCATTGTTACATAATTTAAAAAAATTCTTATTCCTTTAAACGAACGCAATTAGGTTTTAATCATGATCAGTTATATTCACCTTTTAAATCGAGGATTGAATTCTTGAATGAATAGGAAACCTAATTTTTTTTTTGCACTTTGATTTTTACATATTTTTATACTCCGTTAATGCCACCACCCTAATTTATTAATTAACATAATCACCCCTTCCCATCCCTTCTATATTATAGAGACCAATCAATAAATAGAATATCGTTGAAATTCTTTTTATTTTTCTACTTTCTATTTTTTATTTTATTCTTTATTTTTACTTTGTTTTAAAAGATATAAAGGTGTTGAAATTCTTCCATTTGGGTTTGAATCGTGATTGGAAACACATCCGAGGAGACCTAGTTATGGTCGAAATAACTTATAATGTGTACAATCCGAATGTATATTTAGTCTTTTTAAACCTCATAACGTATATATATATATATATATATATATATATATATATATATATATATATGTCCGAATTTCTGAAATTAGCTCGTGCTACTTGAAGATTAATAGATACGTATAGTTTCTGCTTCAGTATTAAGAATTATTAAACATGGTGGTTATCAAAATAAAATATTTAGAAAATTAAATAAAACATATTAAGTCATATTAAATGAATCAAAGTAGAGTGATTGAGCAAACCCCAAACTATATAATAAATTCAATAGAAAATGAATAACGTATATAAATAACACATATATATATATAGTCTTAAGGGTAGTATATTATTATTATTATTATTATTATTATTATTATTTTATTATTATTTATTTATGTATATATAAGTAACATTTTAAGCTGAATTATTTCGACACTTGATTATTGGGGAAATGGTAGTTTTATCTGTACCATTGGAGAGCCATGCATATAACTGTCCTGTTTTTAAATCTCCGAAACAGTTACATGGTAAACAGCTGAAGATCCCCGTATTAATATTAGATGCTTACGTTAAGATCTCCTGCTTTTGTTTCACTGTTAGATACTTAATCCCCCTTTTTTATTTTATTTACTTACTATTATATATTATTTATTTATGAATTTTCCAACAAATGTTATTTTGAATTTAGTTAGTTTCTCTGGGAATTTAAACTGCATTTTCCTTTTTTTTTTTGTCTTTTTGTTTAAAATAACTCAAAGCTTCTTTAGACTATATATATATATATAATTTGTAATTATTTTTAAATTAAACTAAATATAAATAATAATATAAATACATAAAAATATAAATAACTAATCAAGTTGTATAGTGGGTTCGTCCGATCTCTATTAAATACAGCACATTTTTTAAATAACTAATACATTTTGCTAGGGCAAAAACGAAAAACACAGGTCAGGAGAACATTTTTAATAACAAAACAGGTTCGCAAAAAATAATTTAGAGCAAAAAACTAGATCTGATATCCGGAACGTGTTTGTTTTTAAGGAAGGTGGTGTCTGATCAACACTGTTGAAAACCATGAGATAAAAAAACTGATAATCCCTACAATAATGTTAAGACTATCTTAAGTTTTTGGAAGCAAACTTATGTAGTAGTTGCAAGAGATTAATTGACTTACAAGCAAAAAAGTTTTTCAACAAAGAACTTGGGACTAAATGTGTTGTTTTCTTTCATATAATGTTATATATATATATATATATATATATATATATATATATATAGTTGTCTCGAGTAAGTTTGAGAACAAAACACGTGAAATTTTCTCGCCCGAGACGAAACCATTTCAAGTGGTAAGGCGGCCAGTAACGTTATTATTTCATTTTCTATAAATAATTTGTTATTATTACTGTTATTATTGCTATTATTATGATTTATTCGATTTAAGTATTCACAAGTAAATTACATAACCGTCACGTTGTCTATAGTAATTGCAAGAAGAGCATAGAATCTTGTTTATACAGTTACAATTATCAGATATGGGTGTTGTTATGTTAGACTCCAATTCTTTGGGGATTTCTTATTTTTTTTATTATTAGATGTAATTATATTTTAGTTTAGATTAAGAGCAGTGTAATATGATATCATTATTCTTTTTTTATTTAGAACTTTACTATACCTATGAGGAGTTACGAAGTTATTAAGGATTATTTTATAGAATTTCTTGAGCGTATTTGTTTGCATATTTACAGAGTATGGGGGCGTTGACCAAATAACCTTTGATTTCTATTATTCTTAAGTGAGGGTACATTCTAAGAGACTATGTTTTATATGTAGGTTAAGTCATTCGAAGATAAAATGAATTATAAAGCTAGTTTGAATCAATTAAAGTTCAATCACGTTTTGTGTGTGTATATTTTCATCCTTATCTCTGACTTAATCTAAATATAAAATTGTGTTCCTTAGAAATTGCTATCACTTGAACTGAATTGATATATTTGAACTGATGGCCGTAATTTAAGTCTATTTCACGTAACCTTAATGACTCATCTCTTTTAATATATTCGCTTTGTGGAAACACTTTACCTAAATCGTTATTTGGCTTAAGAATTAAAATTGGAACAAAATATATATACAAAATATATCATCATTTCTTCATTATGAATAACAAAGTTGCCCCAAACATATTTCTTCAAGACTCCCAATATTGAGAAAATTGACTTCGACATAATTAAATAGAAATAGAAACACCCATTAAACCCTTAAATTAACTTCGAAAAGCACATACCATTCATAGCAACTAATTGAATTAATTAAACAAATAATTATGCAACCATTCCTTGCTTTATTGAAAAACGATCTGAGGATAAAATATCCAATTATTCTTTAAGTATAAACGGTTAATACTAAGTGACCTCCCTTGCATCAGCAAATTTAATTTCAATTCTTATGCTAATTTGATAGCGATGTTTTCTTTGCAGAGTGAAGCACTGGCATTCTTTCATAAGTTAAATTCTATTCATGGGCTCTACAGTTTACGATGGAAAGTGAGAAGGATAATTGTCTTCCCTTCTTGGATGTTCTTGTTGAACGTTCAAGGGGTGACTTTCTCACTTCCATCTACAGGAAGCCTACTTTTACTGGCCTGTACGTAAACTGGTCTTCTTTTGTGCCTAAGTCTAGAAAGGTAGGCTTAATTTACACTTTGGTGCATAGAGCCCTCGTGATTTGTTCTCCAAGTAGATTAGATTGTGAACTTAATAGGATCAGGGATATATTCATCGATAATGGTTATCCCGAGGACCTTATCAATGATTGCATTAATAAAAAAGTTGCTGACTTTAAATTCCCCAAAATATTTGGGCCTGTAGAATGCCCCATTTATTTGACATTACCTTAGATAGGGGGAAATAGTATTAAACTAGGTAAACAGATTGTTGATAGCATTAATAATTGTTTCTACTCTGTTGCCTTACGATTAGTTTATGCTACTAGACCTGCTTTTCCTTCCTTTCGCAAGGATAGTGCGCCCTATACAAATTATAGTAATATTGTATACCAATTTAAATGCCAATGTGATGCTGGCTATATAGGGCGCACTTCCTTGCATTTTCAGACCCGCATAAACCAGCACATTCCATCAAAAATACGCCAGGGAAAGGTAGGATCCTTGGGTTACCCCTCCTCTAATACTTTGGATTCTGCTATTGGCCAGCATTTGGTTGAAAACCCTAGCTGTGCCATTAGCTATAAAGTAGACCGTTTTGAGGCCTTGCATAGAGCAGATTCCAAGAACTATTTGAAAATATTGGAATCTGTCTCTATCGTTATGCGAAAACCTTCCTTGTGCCGGCAGAAGGAATTTGTTAGATCGCTTAATCTCTTTGGGGAACTTTGAACTCCCTCCCTTTTTTTTCTCCCCTAACGCAGTGCCTTTTAATCGTTTTTTTAAGTAAATCATTAAATTGACTTTTAATCGCTCTATTGTTAATTTAGGCATTTTTAAATCCCCATTTGCTCTTTCTTTCGACAATATTATTAATTAAAACTATCGATTTTCTCCTGACGAGATGATAGTCGAAAGGGCCTTAGAGAGATTTCCGCATATCATTTTAAAATGTATTTATAAGTTTTGTACCTCAAAACATATATATATATATATATATATATATATATATATATATATATATATATATATATATATAATCAGACAACGCTGCAACTCACACAACCCATAAAAGCAACAGACTGGAAGTCCAAGAATCTAGTTTCGCCCTCCTTTGGGGTCATCAGTAGCACATAAATGAACTGTGGATTTGAAACCCAATTCACTTGTATGCGAGGCGAGTACTCTGCCACTAAACCACCACACCACATACAAGTAAGTCTATTAGCTTACACATATTAAGCAAACTGCGGCGAAAAACGATTGTAGAATATACCTACTCTTCTCAACAAAGGAGTGTAGGTATCTAACTACTGATTTCGTCAGGAGGGGGCGTCGGTTTCCTAGTAATTTCTATCAGTCATGTACTAACTAAAGGGAAGTAACTCTGATATTTTTCGAAAAGTTATTTCCCTTACACCGACTCGAGTAATCTATACAAAGTTAATAACCAGAGAGAGAAATGGGCTGGGTAGAGAAGAAAGTTGGGGTGGGGAGAAGTAGGTGGCAGAGGAGGACCGAAGAAAAGTGAGATAGAAGTTTTAATACAAATATTTTACATTTTAGCCTGTCTTCTAATAGTAGTTTTGACGTTTACCTACATAAGAAGGTAACTGGTTTGTTGAAACAGAAGAATAAATAAGTTAAGCGAAGAAAACAATTTTGAATGTTAACGGCTTTATATTTTTTGCTTTAATTTAATGGAAAAATTGACTGAAGAAGCTTTTTGAAAACACATCTATTTTTTGTTTTAAAATAGGCGGAAACAGTTGTATAAATTAAAATGATTTTTGGAAAAAAAAATTCTGCAACGTTTATTAAACTGTTATATTATATTTTGAGCTCTAGTAATATATACACTATTGAGCTATTACCCTAATATTTGTGTGATGTTAAAGGACCTTATATATATATATATATATAATTATATATAGAAAGAAATGACGTAAATATGATGTTTAATTTACTTAATTATTGTAATAAGTGTTTATTATGCATTTATGATTTTATTGTATTCATACATATAAGCAAAAACTTAGTGTATAGATTTATTAGAAAACCTTATGTGGGCAACCGATTCTGATTGTTTCCCCTTGATTTTGCCCAAAAGGGACTACAGTGTATTAAGAACGTCTCTCGTGAGGCTCCCCAAAAATGAAGAATCCAGGTCCTCAGCGGTAATCAATCCTTACAGATTAGGAAGCATTAGAACTTTCTAATAAAAAAGCTTACGAATACGTAGATTAAGAATTAAATATCGTTTATTCTTTTGTATGATGCACGTTATTGTCCTTCATCATTGTCAACTGTAAATAAATGTGTAAACCGTAATTTTAGTCTAAGCGTTTCGTTCTAATGATGGATATGTTTAGAAAATGAGTTTAATACACGAGCTGTAACTTAAAATCTAGTATATCCTCACATACAAAATATAAATGACAAAGTATTACATTTGTTATATTACCTCCTCTAAGAGAGGAGGTGGCCTAACATCTCACAAGCAACAATCAGACAATATACACCTTGTTATCAATGTAATCAGAAATCATAACAGCACAATTAAATCTTACCTCGTGTCACCACTCCTCCCGTAACCGGGGTACCTGAAATTAATGTTTCACAACATCACGAAGAAACAAAAGGAATCGTCGAATTGAATAAGATGTTTGCGTTGCCTTCTATTCTGCCAGCGGCATTTTAGGTTTAAAAATTTGGAGCCCCGTGCCTCCTTTTAATTTATCGTTGATCTTAAGTCATTCTTTAATCGTGTTATTCGCTCCGAGACTTCCAACCGAAAACAGCTGCCTCTTTAACTAGTACACTAAACTGAATCTCAACAAACAAAATTATACTCCCTCAATATGTAACACATTTTTGAATCCAGCAGATTTATATGCTTGCTTACTGTTGTGGACCTGTAAGGGGTCCGAAAAGAAGACACGAACTCGGTATTAAGTGAAACAAAGATATTAAAGAAAGTATAAATACAGCATATAAACAGAGTGGTTGGACGCCTGTCTGACAGGAAGTAGTAGACTAGGGTAGTTCCAGGTATTTACTTCCTCCCAACAACAGGAAGACGTGGCACAAGGCCGGGAGGTGGGGAGGTGTCAAGCCAGCAACCCTAAAGAAGGAGCACTCTGGCCTCTAAAATATTGTCTGGGCAGTGTCGTCGACATTCCCCGTCGGGCGTCTCAGGCAGTAAGCAATAAACTCATTTCATCCCAAAGAGGGAATGCATAACCTGAGAGGGTGGACCTCCTAGGACTACCCAGGACTAATGCCTCAGCCCGACAGATAAAAGGCTACCGAAATGGCCCAGTTCCTGCCAGATTGATTGTGGGGAACGAATCCTCGGCACGTATTGTTATTGACGTTACATAAAGACGGACGGGCTGGTGTGAGTCCAACACCGAGAGGCATGCGCTCCTTGTATTTATAGTGAAGCGGAAGATTTCATGTAGTCCGTAAATGTAAGTAACATAACACTTATCTTTAATTATAACTAGCTTTAACACCCGGCGTTGCCCGGGAGTCGATTTAATTTCAATTTTCTTTCTTTTTATTTCTTTTAACTATGCACCTTTTTTTAAAAAATTTGTTTACGTAATTAAGAAAGAAAAATAATGGAAACATGAATAAATCTCTTCATATATAATATATCCATGGATGTATTCTCTTTTCCTCAATAAAAATCATTAGAAAATTAAATCCACCAGAATTCCTCTCTGTTTATTCGTAAAAAGGCATCCATTTTATTTTCATGTGAAAAGGTGAAAAAAGAATGAATTACTTGGCGATCCTTGCAGATTAGGAAGCATTAGAACTTTCTAATTAAAAAGCTTACGAATACGTAAGATTCAAATCTAACTTAAAAAGAAAAAAGAGAAGGAAATATTAAACATCAGAAGAAAAGAAAACGAAAAAATAAAAAAATTAATGGAACTTAATTATCAATAATGGAATCAAATATTGTTTACATTTTTATTGTAAACAAAGCCATAAAATGTGTGTGGGTAATTAGGATTGACGATATTATGTTTTGAAATTGTTTAGATGAGGATGATAATTTGTGTTATTTCGACTACTATTCTCATCTTAGTGGATGAAACAAAAGCTAAGCTCTGTAATAATATTTAGATACGCTTGTATAAAAATAATGTTATTTCCAGGTAAGGCTAGAATTAAGTACAATGGAATTTTCCATTAGAAGTCGAGTGAGAGCGACGTGTCAAGGCAGTTACGTCACATACAGGAAGTCGCTAGTGTAACATGGCGAATGCGCAGTTCAAATCTGGCATAATAGTTAAAGTGTTCGTTAATGGGCTGGAAAACCAGGGTTCTACCTCGGTCGCGTAATACCGAAATTCCGAAAAGTAGACTCCTTTTACGGATTCCTAATGCAAAATGACTTTAATGAAGTAATGAACTCGCAAATTTAAAGACTGACATTATTTTAAGCATTATTCTAAAAGTTTGGCCTGCATAATTAAGTTACATGGTACTGTGAATTTAATGCGTTTATTTATCTATAACTGATTTAAAAATTGTCTTTTTTTTTTAAATTAAAGCGAGAATATCATTTCTGCGAAGAGGAATAAACGTCCATTAAATAAGCCAACTGGTCCTCTACTAGGCCGGAAGACCGGGTTAAATCTTCGGTCGCGTCATATTAAAGATTCTAAAATGGTACTTGATAACTCTTTTCTAAACACTCAGCATTATAAGGCGAGTATCAAATGTAAGTGTAGAAGTCCTGGGAAAAGAGTAGCGCGCCTTACATCTCAGTATAGTAGCTAATGAAAAGCGAGCCTTCGGGCCGCCACCGACTACGGTCGACCACTTGACTTACTTTTTAAATTGATGTAATAGGAATAATAACTACCTTATCATATGAACACAAACCGACGCAATGACGTAGAAAGGCTAGAAACATCATCTACCTCTGTGAAATATATGCGACATCTCAAGTTATGTATATTTTCTTCATTCGAGGGTCTATGTTGAATACCCACATGGGTTAAAGAATCACTTGTACTTAGTATCAAGAAAATAACTCATGTCTTTGTTAATGCGTCTTAACGCCAGTTGTCATACCAGCTGAGATTCATCTTGACATCATTCTGACACTCTAGGAGCTGACTTAATCATTCAGATCCTTTTTTTCTCGACTCAGTCCGATAAGGTCTACACTTCCAGGCATTATCTCTATCTTGAAATGTTGGTTTATTACCTACCATCTGAGTCCCAGAGAATACCAATGGCATTATGTGTTCCTTTTTCGGATTATAGAAAAAAAGTTAACTTGTTTTTTTTTATATTTATGTAATATTTTTATGTTATGTTATGTTAATTTCTTTCAATTCATAAAACACGTATCCAGATAAAAAAACAAAAAACAAAAAACAAAAACACTTCAGACTGACATGAGATTCGAACCCGGGTATTGGCATCGTAAAAATAACTGCATTAGTAATATGTACGTTGCTATTTTTTGTCAACTAATTAACCAATATTTCTATCTGCGGACGAACAGACAAACTCCTAAAACAACATAACTGTTTAATAGTGTATATATTTACTGACGCTTAATTTAAATGTATATTTTGACTGGTTGATGATATGCTAACTTGATCATTTGTAGCAATTAGGTATCTATATTATTGTTATATAGCGTGGATAACCGAGCTTTTTTGTCCTACGTTGTCTTATAGTCTTGTATCTATGAAAGGCAATGAGTCGTCTTTAACGTAGAGACAAATTGGTAATTGCAGATTGTGTAGTCATAAACACAGGGCGTCCACGTTTCGCAGTTCTAGTTTTAAATCTGGACACCATCTTGAAACAAAAATGATCTGGACCTTCAAGAAAATCATATCAAAAAAACACGACACACGTTTTACGGTTCAGGGATTTATTTGTTAGATATTGTGCGAATAAACTCACTAGTATATAAAACGGTTAGTTGAGAAAATAAGGAAATTAAATTTCAGTTGGGGTCAACTTGCAGGACTAGAAGTTAGGATTACTAGACTGTGTGAATTAGTAGAAACGGATGTGACGTCAAATGATCGTACGTATTTGACGTGAAAAGTAGTTGTTTGGTCAGCTAGAAGGGAACGCTAAAATGTTCGAACATTTGTTTCTAATGTGGTTGTTTCGTAATTTTGATTAACGAGTTTAAAACTTTAAAATGCAGACATAACAAATAGAAATATATGCTGGTATATCAGAAGTTCTTGAACAACTTCTGATATACGAAAATATGTTTCTCTTCGCTATTTATGCATTTTAAAGTTTTGCATTTTAAAGTTTTGTATTTTAAAGTTTTGTATTTTAAAGTTTTGTATTTTAAAGTTTTGTATTTTAAAGTTTTGTATTTTAAAGTTTTGCATTTTAAAGTTTTGTATTTTAAAGTTTTGTATTTTAAAGTTTTGTATTTTAAAGTTTTGCATTTTAAAGTTTTGTATTTTAAAGTTTTGTATTTTAAAGTTTTGTATTTTAAAGTTTTGCATTTTAAAGTTTTGCATTTTAAAGTTTTGTATTTTAAAGTTTTGTATTTTAAAGTTTTGCATTTTAAAGTTTTGCATTTTAAAGTTTTATATTTTAAAGTTTTGCATTTTAAAGTTTTGCATTTTAAAGTTTTGTATTTAAAGTTTTGTATTTTAAAGTTTTGCATTTTAAAGTTTTGCATTTTAAAGTTTTGTATTTTAAAGTTTTGTATTTTAAAGTTTTGCATTTTAAAGTTTTGCATTTTAAAGTTTTGCATTTTAAAGTTTTGTATTTTAAAGTTTTGTATTTTAAAGTTGATAATTATTTGCTGTTTAGATTAGTCTTTGGTTTTCATCGTTGATCAAATTATAATATTTTATAAAACGTTTTATAAACTGGAACTATATAGTACTTTGAAGAGTGAATCCGTCGTTTTCAAAAGAAAATATATCCACTGAACTCTTGCCATAACAAAGAAAACATATTAAAAAAGAACAATTTTTTAAAGATTTTCTTGGATGTGTTTGTTTTATGTGTTTGTAATCATTTAACAATCACATTGTTAGCTTGACCTGTAACGAAATCATTAATATATTGATTTATGTTAAATGGAAGATTATTGAAAAGGTTTTTGTAACATATGCACACAATAATATTTGTTGGTGTCGAATTTTTGGAAAATGATTGCAAAATATTGATTATGTTATAAATTTTGTATTCTACTGAGTTATAAATATATATATATATATATATATATATATATATATAAATGTGTGTGTTTGTGTGTGTATATGTATGTTAATTTATATACTGAAGCGTCTATGTAATGGTACTCGGATTTTTCGTCTCATGATTCACGTGTTTTTGTTTCTACAAGAGTCATCATCAGTCGCTCAAAGTACAGAGACTTCCTGTTTCGTGCCAAATTTTAAAGAAAATTAAAAGTAAAAAAAAAATCCATGACTTGAAATATTTAGCCAAATAAATATGCACCATTTTGTTGCCCGACCGTTCTCCATCTTTCCTTCAACATAACAATTCTATTATACAGAATTGCCGTGGTTTAATGTCAAAGAATTTACCTATGTGCTTTTTCATGTTATCCAAAGATATGAAGTTTTTACCATTGAGATTATTCTGCAAACATCTGAATAAATTGTAATCGGAATAAGCAATGTCTGGTTAATAAGGAGGATGGAGTAGTACATCTCAGCTAAGCTGCAACAATTTTTGTTTGGTCGCCAAAAAGACGTGTGGTTTGCCATTATCGTGATGGACCACAACACCATCCCTATTGGCCGATAATGGTCATTTTTTTAAATTGCTGCCTTTAATTCATCCAGTTGGGAGCAGTAGTTTTCAGAATTAATTATCTGTTCGGCGTCTTCAACAGCCTCTTTCGGTTCTTTAAATAATAAAGATCATTAGAGCAAACTATATAGATATATTAACAGCTTTAAAAGTTTCAAATGAAGAGCATACACAAAGATAGTATGGTTGTTTATAGCTCTTTGGAAGCGGCATTTATTTTAAGTCATACAACGAATCATTAAAATTACAAAAGTTGGTCATCATCAGAACAATTTTGTTTTCAAATCAGATTTTTTATAAGTGCCATAAAACAATAAACCCATTTAATATAAATGTCCAAAAAAGTTCAAACTTCTACCCAAAACAAACACAAACACCAAGAAATGTCTTCGCAACAAAGGCCTCGGTAAATACCATAAAATATTTTCCCTCTCTCTCTCTCTTACATATATATATATATATATATATATATATGTGTGTGTGTGTGTGTGTGTGTGTATAACAATAGGGATATGTGCTACTTTTCTTTGACTTAAAGCTAAAAAAGAAAAGCAATGGACATTGACATAACTGACTAGTGCGTGCGTGCGTGCGATCAACCATTCTTTCGGGCAATGTCAGGTCAGAAATTTTCAAACCTGGACACGACTTATCTATTTACTCCCTAATAGTTATTGGCTAACATGATCGCGTTTGAAAGTCAGTTTGCAAAACGTGTTCGGCAAAGGCCGTTTTGGAGAAGATAATTTAATCAAAAAAACATTTGCTCAAAGGCAGATTAGGATAGAAGAGTTCTCTCCCTTGGGAACCCAATATGGCCGTCGAGTTGGTCATCTTTTAAGGGAACAATTACGGATTCATGGCTTATATTAGACGTGTCCTCGCATCTGTATGGCGGGGATTCGTCGGTCGTTCTGTCACGCGTCAGTTTGAAATAGCATTTTCATCACTAATCGCACAGATTTAATGGACGCTCTTTCACACTTGTTTGAAATAGAATTTTCGCCGATCTGTCCACGTCAGTAGAAAATATAATTTGCGTTAGTCTGTTATGCTTAAGTTTGAAATGTATTATGTCTTTATTTACTTTCTTCCCCACGAGTGCAAAGTAAGACACATGGTTGGTTTTTAATGTGGGAAAAAAACCAGCTCTCCAAAAACGAGCACTCTAGATTACGACAATGATAAAAAATTGCTCTAGCCTAGAAGGACTACTGCTTCATTGACCCAGTACAACACAGGTGATTAGAAGAGATACTACACTTTGATCTTAGACAAAAGGCATGTCTGCTACGCTTAAGTTTGAAATATCATTTTCATCGTCAAACACGTAGATCGAATTAACGCAACATAGGTCTGTTTGTCTGTCGCAGTTGCTTTTAATAGAATTTTTATCAGTCTGTCATGTAAGTTGAAAATAGCATTTTCAGTGATCTGTCATGCATCAGTTTAAAAGGCATTTTCGATGGTCTGTCACACTTAAATTTTAAATAACACATTTTTTATGATTATTTTAAAAAAAAGAAGCATTTTCGCGTTGGAGACAGATTAAGATATAAAAAAATGTGTATAGATGATAAAAATGTTTTTGTTTTTAAAATATATGACATGATAACACTTTTGTAGTTAAAACCTATTTAGTATTATGCATGAAATCTGAAGAAAAACACGTTTTAAATGAGCAAATATCTGTCGACTATAATCGCTATAATCGACAGATTTCCAAGAATTTCTACGATGGTGGCATGCTCGATGATGATTGTTTTGTATCACTCATGACGCAAAAAGTGTTAAAATGTTTTTTTCTTCCTATTACTACGTAATACTAAATTGATTGTAACTCGAAAACGTTAATCATGTCATCAACTTAAAAAACATTATCGTCTATACATTATTTTCGAAGAATCTGTCCCCGACGCGGATCTCAGCATTTACCGCCTTTTCATCGCAAAACGCGTAAATTGAATGGACGCATCTTACGACTCGATCCGTTCTTGTATGTTTATTAAGCTTCAAACACCGGCGCTAATAACCGAATAAGGGTTGACCAAAAATGTATGGTTGCCTGGTATCTTAACACGATCCTGAGGCTAATCGGCTTGAGGCGGGCAAGCAAACCATTATATAAGCTGAATCCAAAATTGTTTTAGAGGAGGATCTCAACCTATTTTCAATACATGATTTAGCGTTGGTTTGCACTGTTTGGAGTTAAGTAATGGACTGAAAAGCGAGTCTCTTCTTTTGTATTATTTGGATTATTCGGACTACTGATCCCATCTTCGATGGTTTTCTCACAACGTTTCGACCGAACTAACCTCCGACCGTCTTCAGGTGTATCTTGTCGAACTCGGGAATCCGTACGGAATTTCGAACGGAACACTTTATTAAATTCACGGGAGTTGATTGATCTCTTTCCGTCAGCCATGTCTTAAGTAATTAATTCGTAGTTATATTCTTAGTCTCGCATGTACTAAGGATTGAACCTGCGCCACGCATTTATGTGAAGAATTCTAGTTTGAATATTTTTATTTATCTATTTTGCGGCATATCAAGCCTATTACAATTTGAATAACAGAGAACCTAAATAATGATACAAACAAACAAGCATCTTCTTACATAATGTTCTAAAAAAAGGATAATCCGGCATAAGGCCAAGGTAATGGAGCAATCACTATGAAATAAATCGTATTATTATTATTATGATGACCATCATTGTTATTCATCAGTGATTACTTACTGACATTAACCGGTGGTGTTCCATGGAGTCTAAGTGACAAGTCTTCTTAGATTTCCAGTACTCTACACCTTTTTCGATAACCATTGCAATTACTTTGCGTTTTCACAAAAGCTGCTTACCATTTGTCTTCTCCGGGTGGCAATAACCCTCTGTAAGGTTTCAATACTCTTCGCACTCTTCCAGTAGAGGTATGGTTAGTGCCCTCCCTCCTCAGTCTTTTCCTCCTCCTTGACCCTTCACGACTATTTTATGTGGTCTCAGTCGAGACTGATACCTTCCTTGGGGGGAACAGTTTATAAGATTTCTTGCACTTTCAATCCCTTCGTATTGATATGGTGTTCGTTCCATGTTTCTCTTGTAGTTTCTATGTGGTTGGTTGGTGTTTGTCGTTTATGTTGGTTGGTTTCTGCATTCGAGGATTTTTCTTTGAGTTTTCAGTTGTTTTCATCATTACCATCCGTTGTAGTCTGAGCCTACCGTTTGATTAGAATTTCTCCTAGTCCTTCTTCAATGTTTTTCGGGACTGTTCCACGTGCTCATACGATTATTAGTATAATATTGAATTTCTTCATGTTTCATATTCCTTTCAGTTATCTGGCAAGTTCCGTGTCTGTATTTCGTTTTTCTTCCTCTTTGATTTTTCTCTGTGATCTGTTGGGACAGCAAAATCTACAATTTGGCAGTTTTTTTTAACCTTTTTTTATTAATATGATCTCATGTATCCTTGCTTTGATGAATTTATCTGTTTGTACTTCCATGTCCTAAGGGATTTTGTGATTTTCATTTTCCAGTTCTGTCTCCGGTTTGTGTCTGTACCATTTGTCTATGTGTTCAAAATACAGTTGTGTGCATCGTTCCCAGTGTACTCCTTTCCCCATGCAGTCGTGTCTGTTTTTGTAGTCTTTTGGACCTAGTTAGCTGAATTCACTTATTATGTGATTTGTCGTTTCGTCTCTTTGTCCACAGAGTTTACATTTACTGTTTTCTTAGGTTTGATCTGTTTTAGCTTTAATGTAGTTAGTTCTAATCGCATTTTTCTGTGCAGCTGTTAGTAGCGGTTTCGTTTCTCTGTTTAAGTGTTATTTTCCTGACCATGTCAAGGTGTTTTCGTAGGTCTCTACTCTTGTCATTCATGAAACGTCCATGTAGTTGTTTTCTACCCACTTTTCTTTTCTTGTCTTTTTGTGTCTGGTATCGCTGCTTGCTGAATTGTCCATTTTTGACGGTGTATCTTGCTGCGGTTATAAGCCATTCTGTGTTCTGGTTTATGTATTCTAATTTTTGCTTTGTGTCTTCCACACAGTCTTCTATGCTTACTAGTCATCTTCCGCCGTCGTTCTTTTTAACGTATACTCGGTCAGTATAATATTTCCGGTGTAGTAAATTGTGCATGGTCATTAGTTTCCTAGTTTCCTGGTCAAGGCGCCTAAGTTCATTTGTCCAGCCTATGAATGATCGAGAATATCTTATTAGTGATACTGTTCAGGTGTTTATATCTTTTAATAGATTTCTACTATATAATTTGTTTCTAAGAGGTTTCTTGTCTTTCTCAAGCATTCTTTTCCTATCTTCTCTTCTATTTCTGTAGATTTGATGGTGTCTTCTTCTAGAACTCCCAAATATTTATAGGTTTCATGTTCGCCTAACGCCTTCATCCTTTAGTTGGGCAGTTCCATGCTTTCCGTTGTCTCCAGTTTTCCCTTTTTCCATTTCCAGCAGTGTACACTTTCCCATTCTAAATTCTATTTCAATGTCCTGGCTGAAGATTCTGGTCATGTTTATCAGCTTTTGTATTTGTTTTTTGCTTTTTGCAAATAGTTTCAGGTCGTCTATAGACATGAGCTGGTTTATTTTCTGTTCTGTGCCTGTAAACTTGTATCCGACATCACATTTCCCAAGTATGTAGTTTAGTGGAATCATGACTATCATAAACAGTAGTGGTGATAGAGAGTCTCCTTGGAAAATGCATCTCTGTATTCTTATCTTAGTCAAGTGTTGTCCTTCAGCTGTTGGTTTTAGTCTCCATGTTCCTATTACTGTCTTAATGGGATTAATACCCCTACGGAATACCTTGTATATTCTCAAGCATTCAATTATCCATGCTTGAAGGATTCTTTCGTAAACTTTCTTGTAGTCAGTCCATGCCATAGCTATGTTATTTTTCTGTTGTGTACCTCCTTTATGATCTTTTGATCTATGTATAACAGGCCATCCCTCTTCCTTTCCCTTTCCGGTATCCATTCTGTTCCTCCATTGTTAAGGGAGTGGTAGATCTGTTTAGTAAGTTGTGCTGTTAAGATTTTCCACATGGTTGGTAAACAAGTTTGTGGTCTGTAGTTACTTGGGGTCGTTTCTATTTCGGTGTCTTTTTGTATTAATGTTGTTCTTTCTTTGATCATGCATACTTATACGTCTATTATTATTATTATTATTATTATTATTATTATTATTATTATTATTATTATTATTATTATTATTAAGCTCGTTTATGCTTCGAACATTATCGAAATATATGCTGGAAAATATCCCTAAATGAATTTTTTTTATAATATTACAATAATCTTTTATTAGTATAATATATTATACTGTTTGTTAGAATTAGAAAATTGATCTGTGAGAATGTGGATGATGATACAAGCAAGGTTAAGACATATTTTTACATAATTTTCTAAAGAAAACTTAGTCTGGCATAAGGTCAGAGTAACGGAGCAATTATTACTAAATCAACGGTATGTAAGACAAAAACTCGAATTTCCCTCCAATTACGAGATATCTCTCTTGTAATAGCGCCATTTCTATCTTGTAATAATGACAGTGAGATTTTGTTCCTTGTCATTAGTGATGCTAATTCGAAAAGATGTCAGGTCAGAGTTTGTCTTGATTTGTCACAAAGCTATCGGCTGACTCTTAATCGTTACTGATCCTTCCGTTCGAAGGTCAACCATTAGGGAAGGCGAACAACTCGTACGCTATTTCTCCGGATTCCCCTGATTCACGTATAAGACGCAGTGATCCGATCAAACCTTCGGGTGTGGGCGTGCGTAGAGGTGTGTGCGAATAGAAATAGTGTCTTTCTTTTCAAAGTCCGTGCGCACCCACACGAGTAACGATCGCTTAAATACCATAGTGCATGCCACTTAAGAAACTTTTCAAAGCTAGTCAAGAAACCCGGCGTTGCCCAGGAGACATAATCTCAAACTTGAAACAGTAAGTCCATTTTCTATGACATATTTATTATTATATTGCTTGTTTGTCTTTGTTCTTATAGGATGTTTCATTTCTGCTTTCATTTAGTCACACATTCATTGATTTGATTATTTCATATATATATATTTATCTATATCCATACAATATATATATATATATATATATATATATATATATATATATGTGTGTGTGTGTGTGTGTGTGTGTGTGTCACGTGTATTTATTTTATGATCGTCAATAGTGAATTACGTAACCGTAGTGTCGGTCGAATAATTCGAACTCCGGATCCATGTATTATGAACCAATGGTTTCGTAACCATTCGGCCAACGCTACGATCATGCTTTTTATGCGAGAGAAATACGCCTTGTATTTTATCGATGTAAACACAAGTACTGTAGTTTTAGAAAGAGTTCTACTTCCCAAGAGAAAGAATCATGCAACATGGCTTATTTATAAATCACCAATTTATTATCTCTCGAAAGGGCTAAACTTTACAAGAGCTTAATAATTATTAATAAATAAATATTTTTTATATCCACATCTCTCTCTCTCTCTCTCTCCCTATATATATATATATATATATATACTCTAAAAGAATGCCCGTCTAAAGATTAGTAAAATTTATTCACATACCTCCAATTTCTGTGAAATTTTCACATGAGACATCAATTTATAAATATTTCTCAAATTTCAGTTTCTTTGGTGTATTTTAAAGGGATTCAAGATGTATAATATGGGCACTATCTCAAATTTGAAAATTCAAATATTTCAGATTTGCATTAAATTTTATCCATAGTTATTAGACACCAATTAAGCAAGATTACCTACATTTAAATTTCTTTTTAAGACTTTTTAAGCAAGCTTTAAATTTTAGACATTTTTAGAATCAAAATCATGTAATGAATTTTGATGAAAATTCGAATAATGATTCTAGACATAAGGTAAAGTATAATTATATTTTGATCTTAATGTTGATTGAGGGGAGGTAAAAGCACTGTAAAACTGTTCTGCAAATTAATTTTACCGGTATTAGTACAGGTTTTATTCTAGTATATAAATATAAATCTACCCCATGTGAACAATTCACACGTAAGCAGTTAAAAAACCTATGGTAAACTAGCCATTGTAGACGACTATTATCAAATATTCTTTATAGATAAGTTTTACTAGTGGTATTTTAACAAAGGCTAGAGGGAAATGTGTGTTCATGTCTTCCCAGGGTGTTTTAGACCGTAAGTGAACGCTACAGATCCGATGTAATTTAAACACGATTCGTCGGTTTTATAAACTGCCTTGATTAGTATTAATTTACGGACACCTAAAGCTATCGTTACATCTCCTAAATGTGCATTAATCTCCGTCTTCTGAGATAAATACATTATCTAACAACCTTCAAATTAGAGACTGGGTGGTTCTTATCGGTTTGAAGGAGACGCGTGGGGAGATGAAAACATTCTAGTTCGTCATCGACACTCAGTGGGCGAAGACTCAACTGAAAGGTTAAAAAGTTGGCTAAGTTACTGCTAGATTCACATAAGATCGACAGATGAATCCTGGAGTTTGATTTTCCATGAGATATGGCGGAAGGGCTCCCCGGTAAATGCCTCCATAAGACCAGCTTCGGACTGAAAGCACATATTCTAATAACTATAGAACCGGCTTATTATCAAAGGTAGGGCGGTCGCAAGGCCCTGCGTTTATCACAAGATAGACATATCACTCTGCTAGATAAAATAATGTGACGACCAAGAGATAACAGTTACTCTGACTGGTTGAGCAAGATCACATGAGGATGGAGAGAGAGAGAGAGAGAGAGAGAAAGAGAGAGAGAGGGGTACTTATAAATTAGCCAGCATTTGGGTTGTAGGAAGATAGATGCTGGTGTGTAAAAATAATGTTATAGACGGAATTTTTCACATGAGGTTAGAGTAAATTGAAATCGGAAACTTCCACTAGAAGTAAAGAATAAAACTATAGCTACGTGTGTAGAAAGTTGCGTCATGGGTGGAAGTTCGAAATGACACGTAGGGCTAAAGAGCTAAAAGGCTAAAGGCTTACCCTTTGGTCTATGAGATGACTGTGTTCCGACATCTTTTTTTAGGCTCTGTCTTCGTCAACCCAGAGGACTGGGCTAGGGGAAGCTAACGCAATGTATTGTTGTTTTTATTGTGTTACATTACTGCAGTTATAAGGAAAAGAAAAGAAAAGAGGAAGACACGGAAACTACAATTTCTACACCATCAGCTCGAGCACTTTTACAACTCGAGGTCAGTATTCATCGAGAATCTGCTAACAATGTGTTGTACAAGAGATTTAGCTGTTTTCTACCAACGAAATGGTTACGGATCATTTTGTGCGGACCGAAGAAATCCCTATGCTATGTTTGTTCAGTTGGATGAAATGTGCGGGAGACACGAGGCATATAGGTAACAGGATTGAGATCTACCTCTACCTGATAACATGAAAAAGTGAGTGGGCAGTGTAAAGTCCACAAGATAGTGATGCAACCAACTCGGTCGAAAATGTTTATAGAATGAATACATTTATATTATAAATATTCTATGTTATCCTGTCTTACTAATAAGTATGGGTCTACTGTGAATTAGGGGAATCATATATGGGGAGTTTTGAAGCGAGACGCTTGTTCATATTACATATAAATGTCTGTATTTTAGTACGGTCAGGGAAACAGGAAGCAGAAAGGGAAGTCCAAAGGCTAGCAGTACGAGGAAAGAAACTATTAGAGTAGAAAGCTCAACAGTGAAGGGGTTGAATCTTGCTGACTGACGGGTTTATCGGGGGTATTTACGTAGAGGGGCCACCAGTGCAGCACATTCGTTGGAGCACATTCCATTAAAGTATTTGTAAAACAAACACAGGGATGCAACATTGCGGCGATGGGACAGAGGCGGGAGCATTCTTGATAGTGAGGGGGCTATTAGATTAGAGACTCGTTTTTGGACCCTGCCCAAGAGAAAGAGAGGCTAGCGTTTGGTACACAAGCCCAGATGTGACAACAATACTCCATGCATCAAATTTGCGCCATGGGCGGAAGTTCGAAGTGACATGTAGGGCTGAAGAGAAAAAGTCTTGCTCTTTTGCCTATGAGATGACTGTGTTTTGACGTCTTCTTTAAGCTCTGTATTCGCCCCCAACCTGGAATCTCACACAATGTATGAAAGAAAAAAAAACATTAAAGAGGGTGACGTCAATCAACAAATATATTGTTTTTATTTTTATTTTGTTATATTACTGCAGTTCGAAGGGAAAGAAAAGAGGAAGACGCGGAAACTACGATTGCTACACCATCACCTCGAGCGCTTTTACAACTAGAGGTCACCATCTATTGAGCAACATGTAACAACGTGTCGACAATACATTTAGCTGTTTTCTGCCAACGAAATAGTTACGGACCATCTTGTGCGGACCGAAAAAATCCCCATGCTATGTTTGTTCAGTCGGATCAATTTGCAGGTGACACGGAGCATATAGGTAGTTAGATTGAGGTCTAACTCTACCTGATAACATGAAAAAGAGAGTGGGCAGTATAAAAGGCTTCAAGATAGCGTTGCAACTAATCCGTCCGGAAATGTTTGTAGAATGAATACATTTATATTATAAATATTCTTAGTTAACCTTTGTTACTAATTAAGCCAGAAAAGCCACTAGAACATCTCAATAAATTTCGAATCGATTGATTCACAAAATGAAATTAATTTTCAATGTTAATATACCTACACAGTTTATATTCTCTTCTTTTAAAATTTAATATATTGTGTTTTTCTTCTTTTCTTTCCTTAATGTGCAGTCAGAGAATTTTCAGAGGAAACTTTTCCCTTTCATGAGTGTCAGCTTTAAATGTGTCATCAAAAGATGCTTGTTAGATTTAAATATATAATCAAAACATGATTCTCAGCTTTAAATGTGTGATCAAAACATGATTTTTAGCTTAAAAAGTATCATCAAAATTTGATTTAAGTTGAAATGTATCAAAAAAACATTTTTGTTAGCTTTAAATGTATTTTTTTTTTGAAAATGGTTATCAACTTTAAAATATATCATCAAATACGATTGTAAGCGTTAAATATGTCATTAAACCCAAGTCCCATATAAAATTATAGAAATAAAGATTGAATTTATTTTGGCCCCTACTTCCTAAGTATCTCTTTGTTCGAGATAGAAATATCCTGAGAAAATTTTCAACCTTGGCCGGGAAAGGGTGAACAAAATGATATTCTTTCAATATATGGGTTATATGACAGCATAAGAAAAAACAGCAAATAATTACGTTTAAAAATGTCAACCAAATGTTAGCAATTAGCAGATCACAATGCTCAACATTTGTGAGAAAGTGAAGGGCTGAATTTACAATCGCCACAATTTAGGGGGAAAAACATGTCACAAAAAACTTTCTTGACCTTTTCATTTTGAATTTAATTGGATGTTATTTACAAGGGTCGTGTGAGCTTATATTTTACCTCGGATCAAAGCCCTATATATATATATATATATATATATATATATATATATATATATATATATATATATTGTGTATATTTCGACAGCAGGTCATTATTAATGCAAGTCTTGTTAAAAACAACAGTCTTAGATCTTTTATGATGTTTTCTTGTATCTCGACTGAAAATACGCAAAATTGGTGTCTTTTCATTATCAGCTAGACCCCAAAATACGAAAACTTTCATGACTACAAGAATAACTCACAAAAAGATCACTAAAGGAAGAAATTTGCTGGTCTTTTACAACATTTGAACTAATATATATATATATATATATATATATATATATATATATATATATATAGAACACTCTCGACAACAATAACGCCTGCCGCGCCTCTTGGGTAAGTGGACGTTAATTTTAGCTACTGTCTGTGTCGATTTCTCGCGGCCGCCTTGGCTAAGACGGTAGGATGTGATTCTAGACTGAATCTGAGAACTGCGTTGGATCCCATGTGACCGCGTACAACCACCATTCCTGCACTGATGAAGGTAAAAAAAAGAACGATATAGTCTGTAGGTTCAAAAACACTTTAATACTTAATATATATATATATATATATATATATATATATATATATATATATATATATATATATATATATATATATATGTGTGAATTAATATTAACTCAGTTTCAGTTTCAATTTAAATCGAACAGTGTTTTCTTTAATTGAAAGAAGACAATTGTGAAAGTTTTCTGAAAATAATTAGCGACTACTGCTTGTTTGTTTTAGGGGGAGAATTAAAGTGGTTTATCAAAATGGAAAAACACATTTTTGTTAAAACCGAAGGGAACAGTTTGTTTTTGTTTGTGTTCCAACTAATTCTGTTGTAAATACTATTGTAGAAATGGTGTTTGTAATTTGCAAGAATAGTCTAATACATTTCCATTATAAAAATGTATCGTCGTACTGACAAAATGTTTACGTGAAAGAAGAAAGCCACATGTTATCTGTTTTCTGCGACTGTATCTAGATGGCTATGAACTAAAGAAAAATATAACAGCGTATTTCATATAAATGTTGTATTACCCGTTCTTTCGGGGTACCCGGTAAGATCTAACAATAATGACAAAAAAAACAGAACGTATATGGAAAAACTTTGGTTTTCTTTATTTACCATCACTGAATGATTTACGCCGACTACGCACACACATATAAAAAGAAATCTTTTGACATACTTATATATCATGAAAGTATTTTTCTTGTTGAGGTCCCAGACTTGGTTTCCGCTAGAAACTCGTTCATATATACATCATATTGGAAAGCAATTTGCTCTGCCTTGTCTATCCGAGAGTGAACTGAAGCAATTGCTCCACAAGCACTTCCAATTGTCTGTTTGGTGAAATACAAGTCAGGGGATTCCTTCACCTTACCAACTTGCTTATCAGTCGCAGTTTTAGTCAGCGGACACAAAAGCCTAACAGCAAGACGGGCTTAGGTACCATAGCCAATAAAGCTTCATCGGTGTCATAAACATCGGTAAACTCCCATTCTTCCGCTGCTTCGATACTCCGATCACCAAGCGCTCCAGCTCTTCGCGTTTCTGAAACCGCCGCCTTTCAAGTCTCGTTTGCACTGCGGAGCCTTCTCCTTTTTAACAGTTATCAAGTTGCTTTCTTTCTTTCTCGACGTCCCACCCACAATGGACTCGTCCATGATTAATTTGTGCCACTCTTCATTATCTTACATAAGTAGAAAAGTATAAATTCTTACAAATTATGCAAAACAACTGTTGAGAGTAGATAGCGTCATGTCGAGTATTAGTTTGCTTATATGTTTATTTCGTTGTATTCTGGAATCTAGAAATGTTGTTTATCGATATGTTTACAGGAAGGTCGACGTAATGTAATGTATAAATGTAAATAGATGTAAATAAATATAGATATAGTGTATAAGTTGACTAATATAATTGTAAATAGAATGAAGTAAATGTACAACAAATTAATTGGATAAGTTTAACGATGTGTAGTTTTAAATTATAAGTGGTCAGCTGTTTCTGGTTATCAGTGAATGAGAATGATTGTATAGTGAAAAAAAAACTCAAGTTTTTTAAATATTATACAATGAAAAAATAACACGCGGTGTAAGTGGTGGCGGTAGTAGTAAAAAAATCATCGAGGGTAAAAGTTGTTTCTACTTTCTTTTTGTAAGGTACGTTTGGGAGAGTCATATAAAACGGCTGAATTATAATAAATGTAAACTGATGGTGATGTAAATTAAGATTTTCTGGAAATACCAATGAGGAGGAAGGCTTATTGTTTTGCGGGGCAGTTTATCATTTAAAGTGGTTGTTTATTTTCCGATAATGTTTGCCCCTGCAGGGGAAATCAACATTACTTTATATAATAGATATATGCTACATCTTTCAGTTGTAATGAAAGGCAATGTGTATAAATATAATCCCTGTACCTTCACAAAACTTTAGCGAATGAAAACGTGTTTTTTCTCGCTCCCGGACGAAACCATTTCAAATGGTGAAGGGAAGCGAGAAAAGTAGCAAATTATACAGCCTCGGCCGCATGACATTCATTGGAAAGAAATCCACCACACTAAATAAAAAGTCAACGATGTGTTGTTTATTTTAGTGATCAGAAATAATAATACTGTTTTATACATATAAAATTAAATTACTGATGTAATTCTATAATTGTATATAAATAATAGTGCGAAACTGACGAAGCATAGCTTTTTCCCATCATTGTAAACGGGGTGAATACCAATATATATATATATATATATATATATATATATATATATATATATATATATATATATATATATATATATATTGTTATACTATTATTCTACTAATACAGATATGTTAAAAACAGACTGTCACTTAGCTATAAACAAGGTTCCGATAACGTTCATCGACCCCTCTAGACTGTCTGCTGTTTACTGCCCGCTGTATTTAAGTATATATACAACTGACTTTATCTTGTGATAAGTGGTAATTTCCGAACGTCGTGGGAGATATAGTAAAAGCTTGCGAAGTATTGGTTGACTCTATGAAGCGGGTTCGCTCCCTGTGACCTTTTGAAATTTTCACTTCCTACACTGATGAGTGCGGAAGTCGGCGTATGAAAGTATAAATAATTTAATATTTATTTGGAAAATACATATATATATATACATACACACACACATATATATATATATATATATATATATATATATATATATATATATATATATATATATATATATATATATATATATATATATATATATATATAAAGTTAATGTTTTACCTACGTACGACGTCGTTTCAAACTTTCGGCTCTCATCGGCGCAGGGAAATGACAATCTCAGACGGTCACAGGGCACGAACCCGGTTTAGAGAGATACCCTGAATCTGTAAGCGTTCACTCCATTCCTTAGATCACGGGAGGTTGACACGTGGTAACGGAGACATTAAGTTATATTTACACTAAAAGCGGCGAGTTTAAACATTGGAACATTCGATAGAACTCAACGACCGAGTTGGATTATTGCACTGGGGCTTTACGTTAATGTCTATTTTTAATTTCTTCAACAATGTTCAACGTCAATTTTACTTAAAGAGGCTTCTAATAATATTAAGTTTTTATTTTTAATATTTTAACTACGTACGACGTCATTTTGAGCTTTCGACTCTCCTCAGCATAGAGAAATGACAATCTCTCATCTGAAGAGTTTTGCACAAATTTTATGTGGACTAACGAAGATTAAAATCAAGATATAATTATACTAAACCTTTTATCTAGAATCCGTATTCTAATTTTGATCAAAACTAATTACATCATTTTGATTCTAGATAATATATCAAATTTAAGGCTTAAGTTTACTGAGTGTGTATAAGAAATTGAAATTCAGGGAATCTTGCTTAATTGAGATCTAATGAATATTGATAGAATTTTATGCAAATCAGAAATATTTGAATTTTCAAATAGGATAGGTTGCATATATTATGTCTTAAAACCCTCTTTGAAATATTCATAAGAAACTTACATTGTGGTAACAATCTAACAAAATTTGGAGGTATCTAAATTTTCAACTAAATTAAACTATTCAGGCTCTTTCAAAAGACTAATGGAGGGCATTTTGAAATAATATAACATCATTTATTTCGAGCTTCTTTTAACATTAGTTTGGTCATTTATCTACATCAGGATTCAACCAGAAATTATTTTATTGGTCTGCTTTAAAAAAAGGGATAAATAAGTAAAATTAAGATCATTTTCTTATGTTAACGGTTTAGGTTTGAGGGGAATGAATTTCATGGGAGAAAAAATTTACTGAAAAAGCCTTATGAAAACATCATCTTGAATGTATTATTAAAAAAAATGTGTGTGCTGAAAATGAGCAGAAACAATTGTATGAATTAAAAACCGTTCTTAAAAAAAATTCTGAAAATTTTATTAAATTATATATTTAACTATTATGAGCTATGAAGAAGAAGCATAAGAAAAACGACTAAAATGGGAAGATCAATGTCTGGAAGAAGGGGGAAACGAAGAATAAGAACAAAACAATAACAGTCAATACATTTATCTTATATTTGACTGTAGTTTAAGCGAAAATCTACATCGATGAAATACATTATTTAACATGGTTAAAGCACGTGGTATGAAGATACCAGGATTTGTATGTACGAGTGTAAACTACCCCATTGAACATTAGGATCTGAAGAATAAATGAAAAAACAAGATATTTTATGGAAATAATATATAGTAAAACAAAATATAAACAATCTATGTAAAAATAAATGAATATGGAATACAATACAGTTTTTTTTCTGTCTGGAAGGTTACTCTCTTTTTTACGAGCACTGATGATAGTCTCTTCAAGAAAAATAAATGCCTTATACATTTTGAACATTACATACACCTATGTGGTAGGCCGAAACAATTGTATGCAAATAAAAACTGATTCTTTGGTGAATTTGTGAGAATTTGTTCTCTACATTTAATATGGTTTCTATAATATTAAAATTGATTAAATTATATATATATATATATATATATATATATATATATATATATATATATATATATATATATATAGCAGTTAGGAGAATAGTCAGGATAGTCTGTAGAGGAGTACTTATATGCTTGAGACTATGGGTCTTATTTTTGTTATGGGGCTGTTTTGTGTGTTTTTATTAGTTGGTAGAATTTAGGGAGTCTGTTGTTTTTTGTGGTGAGGTTTCGTTTGTATCTGTTGGGGGGCCTTTTCTTTCACATCAGGGTTCATGCTGTGTTGATCTGATTTTCTATTTCAGTGGAGGAGACGTCTGCGGTGGGTGTGTAAAGTGTGCCGTTGCTAAGGTGTTCAGGTTCTAGGTCGTCGTACGTATCTTGAGAGATGACGCAGAATTCCTTACCCTTATCGGAAGGTAGGAATACTAGGTTTTTCAACCTTTAAGTATTTGAGAATGAACCGTTGCTTTCTTGTGAGATTAAGCGTGATGTTGGATTGTTCTTTTTTTAATTTTTACATTTTTTAAAGATTTGCTGCGGATTGGGCATCCTACCGGATGCCTGACATTCACCAGCTATTTAAGACACTCCAGTCGAGAGATCTTTTTAAGATTCTAACCGTCCCTTTAAGTGCAATTGTTTGTATCTCTCTTGCACTTGGTTCACCGTGTATATTCACTAGGTAGTTTTTGAAATTCTTTTTCGTTAGTCCGGTTGCTTCTATAATTACTGGGATGATGAAGATCTTCCTAAGATTCCAGTTTTTTTTCATGACGTACATAAGATCGTGGTATTTTCTAATCTTTTCCCTTTCAGCTCTGTTTAAGCCAACATCATTAGGGACACTCGTTAAATGATTATCCGAATCTCCAAGAAAAAACAGAAGAAAAGAAAATAAAATTCACAACACATCATTTCCTTACTGTAAATACATACTCTTGTTAATTCTGCCTCCTTTTTGTCTTATCAGAATCAATCTCTGACAACCCATTACTTCTGTATTTTCTGTAATTACATACTTTTTTAACTCTACACTCTTGTTGTCTAATTTCTGTTCGGCCCTTTAAGGCCACAAAATAAATATTGTCTTGTGTCATTAAATAATTAAAAAAACGTCACGTTATAAAACAGATTCCCTAATCCTGATCTAATCATCAACCAATTATGTTATTTGCTTCTGTCAAAATATGATTACTGAATTTGAATTCATCATTTAAATTTGCTCCCAAATGACATTCCTCAATTATTTTATATATTTTTTCATTCTTCCTGTTTAATTTGTATTCATAATTGATGAATTTTTGTGTGTCGAGCTTTTTTAAAATTTAAACGTTCTGATATCATTATTAACTCTGCGGTGTCACCTGAACCACCTCACTTGTCGACTGACGAAGCCTCAGTTTTCTAAATGAAACGAAGAAGTATTCTTGTTAGATTCAAATTGATTTGAGATTAGAACGGTCGTTGTGAGTTTTATTTTATTTTCTTTTGTTTTTTTTTCTTGGAGATTCGGATAATCATTTAACGAGTCATCAAGTTGGAGTTTGGAATTGGAGCCGCCAAGGGGAAGACAGAACATAAACAAGACGTGTGACAATAATTGAATAAAGTAGGGACCAGATGTTCATAAAAGGATACGTTCGTAAAAGGGCTGTTCGTAAAATAAATATCCGTAAAATGGAAGTTCGTCAACGATATACTCGTAAAAAGATGTCGGTAAAATGATATTCTGAAAAATAGATATTTGTAAAAAAGAAGTTTGTAAAAAAGATGTTCGTAAAACAGATGTCCGTTAAAACAAATGTCCGTTAAAACAGATGTCCGTAAACGAGACGTTTGTAAAAAGAGATGTCTGTAAAAGGGATGTACGTAATGAGACGTTTATGAAAAGGATATGTGTGAATAGGAATGACGGTAAAATTGATGTACGTGAAAATAATGTTCGTTTAAAGGATGCTTGTAAAAGTGATGTCCGTAAAATGGATGTCCTTAAAATGGATGGTTGTAAAAGGGATGTTTGTAAAAGGGATGTTCGTGAAAAATATGTTTGTAAAATAGATGTAGGTGAAAGGCATGTTTGTAGAAGGGATGTATGTGAAAGGAATATTCGTTAAAGGAATGGTTGTAAAAAGGAATATTCCTGAAAGTGATGTTCGTAAAAGAGATGTTTGCAAACGAAGTGTCCGTAAAAATGACGTCCGTAAAAGGGATGTTCGTGAAAGGGATGTTTGTAAAAGGGATGTCCGTAATAGGATGTTCTTGAAAGTGATATTTGTAAAAGAGATGTACATGAAAGGGATGTCCGTAAAAATGACGTTCATAAAACGATATTTTCGTGAAACTGATGTTTGTAAAAGGGATGTTTGTAAAAGGGATATCTGTACAAAATGACGTCGGTATAATGGGCTGTTTATAATAGAGATGATTGTAAAAGGGATGTTTGTAAACGGAATGTCCGTAAAAATGACGTCCGTAATAGGGATGTCCATAAAAGGGATGTTTGTAAAAGGGATGTCCGTAAAAATGACGTCCGTAAAATACATTTTCGTGAAAGGGCTGTTTGTAAAAAGTATTTTGGTAAAAGAGATAATTGTAAACCAGATGTCCGTAAAAATGACGCTTGTAAAAGAGATGTTCGTGAAAGGGGTGGTAGTATAAGGAATGTCCGTAATAGGGATGTCCGTGAAAATGATGTTTGTAAACGAGATTTTTGTAAAAATGACGTCCGCAAAAGAGATGTTTGTAAAAGGGATGTTTATAAAAGGAGTGTGAGTAAAAGGGATGCTTGTAAAAGTGATGTTTGTAAACCTGATGTCCGTATAAATGACGTCCATAAAAGGGAGGTTTGTAAAATGGATGTTTGTATAAGGGATGTTTGTAAACGGCATGTCCGTAACAATGACGTCCGTAAAAAGGGATGTTTGTGCAATAGATTTTTGTTAAAGGGATGTCCGTAATAGGGATGTTCGTAGAAGGAATGTTCGTAAAATGGATATTGTTGAAAGCGATGTTTGTAAAAGGGATGTACGTGAAACGGATGTTTGTAAAACGGATGTACGCGATAGGGATGTTCGTGATAGTCAAGTTTGTAAACGTGATGCCCGTACAAATAACGTCTGTAAAAGCGATGTCGGTAAAAGGGATGTTTGTAAAAGGGATGTTTGTAAAGAAGAATGTTTGTAAATGGGGTGTCCGTAAAAATTACGACCGTAAGAGGGATGTTCGTGAAAGGGATATTTCTAAAAGGGATGTCTGTAATAGGGATGTTTGTAAAATGGGTGTTCATAAAACGGATGTCCGTAAAGGGTTTTTCGTGAAAGTTGTTTTTATAAAAGGAAGGTTTTTAAACGGGATGTCTGTAAAAATGATGTCCGTAAAAAAGATGTTCATGAAAGAGATGTTTGTAAAAGGGATGTCTGTAAAAATGATGTTCGTTTAATGGATGTTTGTAAAATATATGTTATAAACGGGATGTCCGTAAAATACGTCTGTAAAAAGGAAGTTCATTAAAGTGATGTTTGTAAAAGGGATGTCCGTAATAGTGGTGATCGTGAAACGGGTGTTTGTAAAAGGGATTTAGGTGAAAGTGATTTTTGTAAAAGAGATGTTTGTAAACGGGATGTCTGTAAAGATGGGGTTCATGAAAGTGATGTTCGTGAAAAGTATTTCCATAAAATTACAATAAAAATCTAAAGCAGCTAAAATATTGATACAAAATAACCCGGCATCCAACATCAGTTTTCAAAAACTAGAAATTCCGTATATGTGTTCAAATGAATACATATATTGTCATGACTAGAACAAGTATCTCTCTCCGCCTAACATGTTATCTCACCTCTGCCCAAAGCTCCATCTAATAACATCTAAGATTATAGACAACATAAGAGAAAGAACAACCTTTGGTTTAACTCACCCTACAATAGAAATGTTAAAATATCCATAGAGAAATTTTTAAAATTATAGAAAAATATTTTAAGCATCTGCATAGATATAGCACTATCCTGAACAGAGATTTATAAAAAAAAACTCCTATTCTACAATGCCTAACATAGCACAAACTATAATAACTTCTAACAATAAGAAAATTAAATCTGCGCCGGCACCTATACTCCCAGTAGCCCCTACTAATAATTGTAACTGACATAAATAAACAGAATATTCACTACACAATGATTGTATGCATAAAGACGTAATATACGCCTGTACTGTGAAGTAATTCCATCGAAACGCTAATATACAAAGTAGCGCCAGTAAACGTACACCTCAGCTACCCAGTAACGATACACATTACCACATCACAATACCAAAATATTACTCGAAACATCAACAACGTTTATTTAGAAGTTAATAACAATCTAGCTCAAACTTCTCTACCAAATTTTGTTTCGCCATCAAACAATTTTAACTTAATCTCTAATCAGAACTTTACCATACAGCCCCTTGACGCATCTACTACTATAAATAACTCACCTAATTCAATAACCACTACATATAAAATACATACTTATATAGGAGCCGGTGCTTACCCAATAAAAACGCATATCCAATCAAAATTTTCAAAATTGCAGAGACTTCCCTAACTAATTTACTAAAATATTTAAACGTAAAATAATCCCTTACTCTCTGTACTGGTCTATATTGAAAAAAATCTAGTTCCTATACCCCAGGATCCCGGTTCTGCCAACTATGTACATTAAAAGCCGTTATGATAATCACTGCTGCCAAGAGTAAAAACATAAATGTAAAAAACGAATTTCTTTCGGCATGTAAACATGAAAGAAAATTTAAATATATCTACTTTATAGCCCCAATAACCAAACCTTTTTCAGTAAAGAGAAGATCAGTACTACAACAAGTGACTTCAATTGCCTTACATTAAAAATCACCTAAACATTTTTCTCAACATGGTCCTCTTAAAATCTCTATTTTACTACGCACTGAAGACCACACGTAATTCTTGCATCCCTAATTTTAGAACTTTTAAAAAAATTGAATGAAGGGTTTTTCAACTAATTTAACTTGACACTAGTCTTTAACTAAAAGTACATTTCCCCCTTTTTATCCTCCAATTCAATCTTGAACTTTTTTACTTCAATATTTTATCTCTTAAATTTTACCTATTACCCTTACGTACCTCCCCTTTTAGTACCCTACATGTTAGAGGCCCCCATTTTTGAAATTAAACAAATATGTACCCTTTAAGTCTGCCACCCTTAATAATCTTTAACTTTACCACTTTCATACGACTTCTCTATCCCCAATTAAAATTTTTTAGTTTTAGTTTTCAATCTATCTACTGTTTTCTCTGATCATTTTTCTCAACGAATACTCTACAGATTTTGCAGTTTTAGTATTTTTAACTAATCGTCAATTTTTAATAGCTCTATTCTCCGTTATTTTTCTCCTCTCAGCTAATCACCCTAAGTAAGTTCAGTTTATATAATTGGAAGCTAATCCCTTCCATTTAGGTACTCACTTCGGATCGTCCCAACCCCAACCCTGCGCACCTATCACCCTATCAACGTAAGTCTAATAACTTCCTGCTAACAATTTTGAAATACTTTTATCAGTCCTGTTCTTTCTAACAATTCCTTCCCAATATTGATATTATATATTTTCTTCCATTTAATATATTTATAGACGTTCAGCAATATTTTTATTGTCACTTTTTAACTTTAATTTTATTCGAGTTTTCATTTTGCTTTTAGCTTTTTTTAACCTCTGAACCCAATCTTAATCCTTGCCACTCTTAATATTAATTCACCAAATATTAACTTTAAACCTCTTGACTTACTCTCCACGTTTAAATTCTCCCCTCCTCTCTTCTGACATAACTTCTGTTGCCAACCAATTTCCTAACACAACCCCCTCAGCTGTCTACCTTCCCCCACTACTCCCTCATTGCAGTCCTACTTACTCGTTCGCTGCTACCTATTTTGTTTTAAAATCTATTCTTGACGTCTGACTCTTACGTTTATTTTTGCCGCCCCCTACCCTTTTAGTTTACCCGTATACTTCCCCATACCACCCCGCCTTGCTGCTTCCTTTTTTCATTCACTGCTGCCTATCTTTATTTCAAATTCTATTTTTTAACGGCGCACTCTTATTTAGATTCTATTTTTATGTCAATGTTTGCTTTTCTTATGGCTAGCTTTTTGGATTGAAATGACGTTTATGATATAATTTTTAATTGAATAACTCCATAAAAATGATCTCAGCAAAGTACATGGAAGTTTCCCTAATGGCTATTAATACACATCTGATATCCTAAACTTTCACACACTGTAACTTTTTCCAACTTGTTCATCTGGGCCATTTAATGATTTTTATCTTTCCATACCGTCAATCGATTTTTACAACATCAGATACCATTTTTTTCCTCAAATCGGACTGGATGTTGCCTTACTTCGAATGTGCTTCTACAAATCTTCAAGGTTCCGTTAACGGTGTACTTTTGCATATATTTTCAACTTTTTCCTTTTACATTTTATATTTTTTATTTTATATTATCTTTATTTTTATATAGTTTCAAATTCTGATTTTTGTGTAATTCCCCCTTTCCAACTAGATCGTTTGCTCTCCTCTAACGGTAAGATATCATTCTTTGAAAATCCATGGGTTAAGGAAGAAATAATAAAATTTATTCTATTTGAAACTTCTTGTCTTGAATAACTGATTACTTAATAAATATTTTATAAATTTTCATTCTCACCTGTTACTTGTTTATACTATTGCTCTATCTCGTATATCAAGCATAACTTTTTCATGATAGGTTCTACTTTAAAGGTACACATCATATCTTTATCTTCTTAATTCTTATATATATATATATATATATATATATATATATATATATATATATATATATATATAGTCTTCCACAGACACACTGTTTCGGTGTATCAAAGCTCTTCAGTGCGACTAGTCTAGAATTTCTCCCAAGCCAGGTATCGAACTATCAACCATCTAGTTGATAGTCGTCAGGTCTATCCATTAGACCAACGCTAGAAGCGTTCATAAATAATATCTACAATGCCTATATATATATATATATATATATATACTGACCTCCGCTTCGCTGTGCTCAATTTTTTTATTATTTACAAAGATCTTTTGATTACGCTAAGAAGCGGCAGTGCTTATATAACTATCCACATACAGACTGTTTCGCTGTATCACAGCTCTTCAGTGCGACTAAACTAGCACCTCTCCCCCGCCTAAAACCTGGCTTAACCGAGAATGTTGCATCTAATGGAAGACTTCTTACTAACCAGCTCGCTGTTCTGACGATAGACTAATTTATGAGGTGGCAAATCGTTCATGTCTGTCCGTGTCTGCCCAGTTGCACATGAGATTAGCAATTTGTTTTGAAAAATTATAATTTGTTTTTCTTGCTATTTGCAAAAATAAAATATCATTTCTTGCCGGAAATTACGCTTTCATTAATAATTAATTACTAAATTTAGACATTTTCTTAGAGACAAAATTGCGCTTGATTTTAATTTTGGCCGAAAGAAAAATTTTGATACGATTCTGAGAACACGGATGAACTTTTCTAAATAACAGTAAATCTCATGACTGGTGTTGTCATATGACATGTTCTTTTTTTAAATAATGGCTTTATTTGATCACAAACTGATAGACATCAAATATATATTATCCTTTCGTACACAAACCTGATACAAAATGGAGCCAATAGTTACAAAGAAAGGGCAGATAACCAAGAAATCTATTCCTAATTGAGATTTGGTGTCCGTCTGTCTGAAGCCGAAACTATACTATTACGTCTATT
Organism: Sepiola atlantica; assembly: GCA_963556195.1. Classification (NCBI taxonomy): domain Eukaryota; kingdom Metazoa; phylum Mollusca; class Cephalopoda; order Sepiida; family Sepiolidae; genus Sepiola; species Sepiola atlantica. Next base: position 107,655,406 of record OY744516.1, on the reverse strand, counting down.
AATATTGGGCATTTGATATTTGAATATCGCGTCTATTAATGTACGAGTGTACTACCTTTCAATGCTCAATTTATAGGAGGAGTAACGGAGTATATTTCCTGTTGTTATCAGATCATCCTCACAGGCATTACCTCCTTCTTTTTTGGTGTGTGTGTAATTTAGTAAATGTTTGTTCGTCATGATATCATCCTTCCAGGCATTACCTCCTTTTTGAGGGAGGGGTGTAGTGTAGTCTATTTTCTGTTATTATTAGACCATCCTCCCAAGTATTATCCCTTCTTTTAGGGAGGGTAGCGTACGTTAACAAGAGATTGTTATAACTGGCTGTCCATTAGCGAATTCAACATTTACATTATATATTAAAACATTACTGCGACCGGAGGGAGCATATTATTTCTAGTTAGAAATAATGCTGGTGTTACATATACCTCCCCTCAGAGGGGAGACCTAATGTCTTGTGAGTCAAAATCTAACAGAATATATGTTTGTTATCGAACGCAAAAAAGATCATAACAGCACAATTACATCATACCGCATGCACTGCTCCGCCCTTGACTTTTCATCCACGATCATCCCCATCGGGGTGCCTTCCCGCCTGGAAGTAAAGTTTCACAACAGCACGAAGAAAAGAAGAATATTCTGAGTTTGAAAACAGTCCCATTCATTAAGATGTTGACGTTGCCTTGTCTTCTGCTAGCAGCGAAATGTGTTCCGGGCTATAGACATCTGGGGGTTATTTGCCCCTTAGTCAATTCTCAAATCATTATGTACACTTCTGTTCGCTCTAAACACTCCAACCCAACTGGCCTACCTCTCTCACTTCATCTCTCTCTAAGCTATCTGACTTTATGTCCGCTTCTGGCCTCACAGGTTGAGGTGATATTTGAGTACATACTCGCTGACCCGATGACCCCGGTTTCATTCGTACTTGTCAACGTTTGCCTGCGCATCCAAATCATCAGATGAATACTAGCATACGTACCCTCAACTATTTAATAATGGTAATAATAACAAAAATTAATTAATTAGAATATTATCACAGAAAATGGAATATGAGTAGAAGTCAATAATTACACTAGACATTAGGGTAAGAAATCCCCTCAAATCATCCGTAAGAAAGTCAATATAACGCCAAAGTACCCCAATCACAAAAAATTGCCACATTTTTATTGTTTTATGTCAGGTTGGGTCTACTTTACATCATACTAAAAGTTGGACAAGAGTTGAGTATGAGAATGTTTCAAATTTCGAAGTTGAACATTTTCGACTTACAAGACATTTTCCATTACGTTGTAAAACACTAACTCGGTCAGTTTTCATGATAAACCAATAAATCTTGCATTTTTACCAATGTTTTCAGGGTCAATCTTTCACATGAAATGGTTGCCAGTGATGTTGAATCACCCCTTATACCATATCTAAAGTTACTCCTACACCTTCAGACTGGGCCAAAAAAGTGTAGCAATTTCGGTATGGATCCCAGGTTATATGATGTGCATTTGCTATTAAAACCTGCCCCCCCTGGAGATAACAGGAGGATGTTCTGCTTTTTTGCCCCACCCTGTAGTGTTGCATTCAACCCGATTCACATACAGGCATATACTAATACACTGTATACATATATTTTCAGGGTAAAACATAGAATTCAGCCAACGCAGAAACCTGTCTTTTATGTGAACGAGATTTGGACGGTGAAGAGACCGTGGTGGTTCGAGAAAAAAGAACTGAAGGCATCAATCGTGCAATTATCGGAAGAGGCGTGAAAGTCCGGGTTGAAGTAGAAACTCGTGTTCACAAAACGTGTCGAGTAAACCACATCAACAAAAAGGGCATTGCTATTGCCTCCAGCAAGAGCGATTCTGCTCGACCAGTGAAAACAAGCGCTCATGTTTCTCTGGTACAATATGACAGTAGAACATATTGCTTATTCTGGGGAATTGTTACTCCGAAAAAATACCCAAAATGAAAAAGTGTCGAAAAAGATTTTCTATGTGAAGACAGATGCATTTGTTCAAACTATATTGGTTCATTGCAAAACCAGAGGGGATGAGTGGGCCACTGCTGTTCAAAGTCAGATCGAATATTTTGGTCGTGATGTTCACGCAGCAGACTGTGTTTATCACCAGTTATGTAGCATAAACTTCCGTGCAATGCGGGACCTTCCAAGACAGTTCACGTCAGCTGAATCCACCAAACGACGAAAAAGTAGAAGACCAAAGGATAGCGATCAGGATGAGGCATTCGAGAGTGTTCGTGAGTTCCTAGAGGAAAACGATGAAGAACAGATAACTATATCAGACCTTGTCACTAAAATGGGAGAATACTTGCATAGTAGTAAATCCACGGCGTACAGAAATCAAAGAAATATTTTCAGAAGATGTATGTCTTAAAAGAGGAAAATCCTGAAGTACATCAGAAGTTCCATTCTTGGTTTCACGTAATCCGACGCAGCAGCCTATACTGGGCTGGTCTTGGCTTCGATCTTGTGATCGAGCAGACACTAATGCGCTCACTCTAAAGTCAAGGCGGGTTGACGTGAGGGAGTGAGATGTCCGAGCACCAGAGAACAGTTGGGGCCATGTCATCTACTGTGAAATCCCTTTAAAACTTCGCCATGCAAGATCTTACCGAAAGAAGTTATGTTACAAGTGAACAACATAAGGAGTCGTCTGCCTTTCGGTGAAAAGAGATGAGATAGATCTCTGAAAAGTTGCGGAAAAAACTAGACGGTAGTACACCGTTTTCAACTGATGAATCATTACGCAATATCATCACAAGAATGTATGCCAACGAAGACGTCAATGTGCAGAACATCTTCGAAATCGGAAGAGACATTGTACAAGAAATGGACGGACAATCGGTGTACTCCTACTCTCACAAACGTTTCAGAGATTTCTCGGAGTCTTTCAGACGGGAAATCTTCGGCTAGATGATGTCATGTCCTATGAACTGTGTCTATACCCGATGTCTTTGTTTAAGGGAAAATAACTCTTGCGTCAGGCGGACAAACCGCAACTTGCCGAAGCAATCAGAAACTATGTTAAAACAAAATCAGACAGCGGTGTGCAGCAAACTGTTCCAGTCACATAGCACAACGTACTAGATAGAGGATCTCTTCTTCACCGTCTGAAATGGAAGGAGGGGAGCACCTACAGTTCGATTGCAGACGGTTATGCCTCATTCATTGTTGAAAACTATGGAAGAGCGACTGTGGTGTGTGATGTTTATGAGGTTGGACCAAGCATAAAGGACTGTGCGCATCAGAGGCGAATTCGAAAGTTGAATGTAAACAAGGTGAACATTTCCGAGGAGACAATATTTTCTGGGAAAAAGAACAACTTCTTGTCGAATGGGGCAAACAAGCAGGTACTGATTCATCTGATCAGGGAACGAATGAAGCAGAAGGAGATGCTGACGTTGAGATTGCAAAGGCAATCAATATGTCTGCTTTCAGACCGACAAGTTTTATTGGAGAAGACACAGATCTTCTTGTTCTCTTGCTGTTTCATACAGATGTTTCCAAATGTACTGCACTCTATTTCCGCCCTGACAAGGTGAAATCCTACGTCTATAATATCAAGGTTCTCAAACAGGTGCTTGGTGAAGCAGTTAGCAATGGTCTATTGTTTCTGCATGCCTTTACATTATGTAATTCTGTGTCCAAGGTGTTCGGGATTGGAAAGAATTTGGGGTTCCAGCGAATCATCAAAAGAGAAAAGACAATGAAAGACTGTTCAAAAGCATTCTCTCGACCAAAGCAAACGCAGGATGTTGTGGAAACCAATGGTTCTAAGTCCATGATAACACTGTCCAATGGATATCAGAAGGACTCACTGGCGTCGATTCGATACAATATGCTCTGCAATAAAGTTGCAAGGGCAAAGATGTTCGCCACGGACTTACTACCAGGTTATGGAGTGGGTGGGATGTAGTGATGAAATGGCACCATCTGAGTTGGGATCGAAGGTAGAAGGGGACAAACTTGTTCCAGTGATGACAGACAAAAGTCCTGCTCCAGATGAACTGATTCAGATGATTCACTGCACCTGTTTGGAAGGATACAATACCTTAAGGTGTACCTGCAGAAGGCCTGGACTAGAATGTACCAGTGCATGTGAACATTGCCAAGATGGCAACTGTGACAATATGAAATATGCTCCAGTCATAGATGATGAGGGGGAGTAGGAAGTGTAAAAAACATTATGATTTATGTGAATCGGGGGTTGGGTAAGGGTAATCATAGATATGGTATAAGGGATGATTCAACATCACTAGCAACCATTTAATGTTAAAGATTGACCCTGAAAACATTGGTAAAAATGCGAGATTTATTGGTTTATCAATGAAACTGACCGAGTTAGTGTCTTAAAACGTAATGGAAAATGACTTGTAAGTCGATAATGTTCAACTTCGAAATTTGAAACTTTCCCATACTCTAATCTTGTCCAACTTTTAGTATGATGTAGAATAGACTCAACTTGACATAAAACCATAAGAAAATGTTGCAATTATTTTTGTGTCAATTCGTGCATTGACCCCTCTACCAAGATTGTTCTACATAGACCAGAGGATAGATTCATATATAAACACATTTTCCAAGATACGAGGAAATTTTTAAAAGAAGATTGTTCTAGATTGTAAGACAAGAAAGAAGTTCAACTGATGCTTTGAAAATTCGTAGCTGTTGAACATGCAATGTATGTTAATTACATCATCTTAATAAACCCATAGAGTGTTTCGTTTCTATGAGAATAGGGGGAACTAAGGGACTTGGTATGAAGGATTAGGAGAAACACTCACTCGGTTGGGGAGGAGCTTAGTTTACAAATTTTATCTCTTTTCACAAAAGTTTATATAACTAACCCGAAACACTATTCAGTATTATTTGAGGGAATGGGATTTAAGAACAAAATCCGTGGAATTTCCATGGGTCATAACTAGTAAATAAACAAATACAGAATTTGTATTATTTGCATTGTTTGTTTGTTTTCGCACGCAGTGCGTCGTTAAAATGTCAAAATATGTGATGTACTTACGAAACGGAAAGAGAGTTGAGTAGTTTCCATTTCTGTATTAATACGAGTCCGTACTGATTTGGCATTAACATTTTGAATTTTCGTTTCTGAGATGATGATTGATAATATGTTCTAATCTTGCGTTTATGTAAAAAAGAACGACACAATTACATAACTTGACAAACGATTGTTTGAAATCTTACAATTACCCATCATCGTGGAAAAATAATCCCCAAATTCAATTCATCGGATGCCTACAATATCATGTACATATTCAATAGACTAGATTTCGGTACAAAAGTAACGACACGAATATTTCAACAAACAATGGGCTCCATATTGAGTAGCGTTATATGACGTGGATTTTGAAATATCATATCTTGATGACATTTTGATAAAAAGCGAAAATCGATAACAACACGCTGAAAATATGAAAATAGTATTCAATGAAATTAAGATAAATATTAATTAATGCGAATTTTAACAGCAATTAAATATTGACGAAAAGGGTCGAAATCCAGGTCAAGCAATATCCACAGCAATAAGAATGTGCATTCTCCAACAACTATATCAACTTTGTAAAACCTTATTTTTTAGGAGGGTCAAATTATTACAACCATTTTATTTCTTAGAATGTGCGTATTAAGAGTTCTACTGAATAAATGAAACTGGTCTTCTTAATTTCGAAGAAATTATAAGAGCTTTAATATCTGACTTATCTCTCGTGCGTTATAATTCCTAATAAAGTTATACGGTGCGACTAATGCTCGTAATTTGGGGTTACTGACCGTTTTATTAGACAAGGGAGATAACAGAAAGCTGAAAGGTGCAGCCTATGCATCAAGAACATTGATGCGAGCAGGAAAATACAGATAACTAGAAAAAGAGGAATTAGGTATAGTATTTGCAGTAAGAAAATAAATTATTTGTCAAAGGCACACTGGCTCATACTGTGAAGGCATTTTACTATACAGCATCAATAAAGAAAAATATTGAAAGAGTTTCATAACGGACATCCAAGGGAAAATCCTTATGAGGAGTTACGTTTATTGGCCTAGAATATATAAAGAAATCAAAGCTTCTACGAAACATTGTAAATTATTTGCAATGCCAACAAAAAACATAGCTAGTAAAAATTAACCAGTTGCCGAAAACAGACATCCTATGGTCAATACTACATATTGACTATGCAAGGCCAATGAATGAGGTCCGTACCAACCAAGATCTAATTGAGTGTCAGAACGTTAGGAGATACGTTTAAGCGAGGGTTATGAAAATCAATGAGGTGTATTACATCATTGTAAGCACGAAGCAAAACCCCATGAACTTTTTGCACGAAATTCCTGTAAAATTAGGTATTCCTGATACATATGTTTGTTATGATAGAACTCAATTAAATGCTAATAAATGTGAAAATTATTGCAAGGAATTTTCAATTAATCATATGACAATCGCGTCGTACCAACCAAGATTTAATTGAGTGGCAGAACGTTAGGAGATACGTTTAAGCGAGGGTTAGGAAAATCAGACGGATGTTAAAATGAAGATGAGTTGTTAACAACAATTCTTAGAATGTGTCGGATAATTCAAACCAGAGTACCAGTTGTACTTTTGTTTGTAGAAAAGATTAGATCGGTATTTGATAAACTGATACTTAACGAAACCAAAAAGATTTTAAAAATATAATACCGATACAAAATCTTTAAAGCTTTACACAAAAAAACATATTTTAAATATTGTAACCAGAAAAAAATTCTGCGAAGAAGATATAATTGAGAAAAAAATTGGAAAACTAGTGTAAAATATCCGAAATGAATTAGTAAAAGACACTAAAAAAAGATCAACTTAAAAAGAGGTACACATTGGAAACAAATCATCAATAATTTTATAAATCAAAAGTAATTATCATTTATTCAATTTACTGAAACCTAAAATACCAAATATTCTAGCAAGCGTAAAAGAAAACTATCTTCAACTTTCGACATCAATACAAGAAGAAAAAAGTATGACCGCCAGAGGAAGTGAAATTTAAAAATGAAATGACGTAGACTGATATTACCCCTCATTACTATAATGAACTCAGTCCGAAAAGGACTAAAATAGTGTATATATGCATTTGTTATTTATGTGAAAAGAGAAATTTAATAATATATATATATATTTTTAATTTTGTGTTGGGGTATATTTATTCCGGAAAATTATGAGTACAAAAGTGTAAACAGAATGCGATGAAAACCATATAAACATATTATTTATTTAAAATTACAAGGAAAAAACAACGAAGAAAAATTGTCTATTATCCTGATGAGGATTCCTGTGTGAATCGAAAATTTTAATTTTAAATAAATATGTTTATTTAAGAAGAAGTCTCTGCATTTTACTGGTTTCTAAAACCGTTTCAAACTACAAATTTAAATGCATTCTTTACAGTGGAAATATTTCACTAATACTTATAACGTGTGACCAGGGCACACACACAACTTGTGGACATTATTACACGGCGAGCTTCGTTAACAATTGAAGCACAAGATCAAGCAGCACCATGTCGTTTTTTTAAAAAGAATAGGAAATAAAATGTCTATTATCCTGATGAAGATTCCTGTGTGAATCGAATATTTGAATTTTAAATAAATAATATGTTTATTTAAAAATAAAAGTCTCTGCCTTTTACTGGTTTCTAAAACCGTTTCAAATTATATATATATATATATATATATATATATATATATATATATATATATATATATATATATATAAATAAATATATATATATATATATAAATAAATATATATATATAAATAAATATATATATATATATATAAATAAATATATATATATATATATATATATATATATATATATATATATATATATATATATATAGTAAACTATGAAATATATTTATGGTAATTAAGCTACACAGCCTGAAGATCCCCCCCCGGGATGAAACGCGGGAACCTCTGTGTAGCTTAAATGACATAAATATATTTTCATAGCTACTTACGTATCGAGCACTGTTAGAATAAATACTGAAAATTGATACATAAAAAATTATATATCCTTATAAAATGTTATGTGGATACATGAAATAGTAATATATATATATATATATATATATATATATATATATATATATATATATATATATATATATAGGGGTGCGCGCACGCACGTATGTTTGTATGTATGCGCCCGTGTCGGAGAGAGATAAGTCAACAATGTGACCAATTTACGCATCGTATGTCTTCTTTCTTGCCAGTTGACTTCCCAGAGGACATTTTCATAATAGCGTATTGTCATCAGAGCACAAGGACAATACTGACTTCGTCCCATTGTTTTATCCATAGATTGTTCGACATGTATTGTTTATCTCAAGATGTCTAAAACGATTTCCTAATTATCCACGGACTTTTGTTTGATGTATGCTCAACTGATTTCGCTTAATTATCAAGATAATACTAGCTGATGCATCTCTATACGACGGGGAATATGTTATATAGATAAGTGAGGCTGACTATCTTATAGAGAACCCGGACAGACTCTGTCATAATGGTTAATCAAGATGATACATGTTAATGGACATGTCCTCGGAATCTATTCTGAAATGAATGTGCATGTGTTAGTAATAAGAAAAAGACATTTCCACGTCAAAATTAGATTACATAGAAAAACTAAATTTCAACTAGAAATTAACTTAACGTGTTCGAAAGAAAGTGACGTCACAGGAAGTCTGTTTGAATTATTAGCCCCTAAATATAGACTGTCGTATAACTTTCCTTTAAATTTGAATTCTTGCGGATAAGTTTTCTCGGGGGTTGAGGGCGGAGGGATTTGGAATGCCCTCCCTTTTTAGGATAGTTTAACTATTCTCTAGTTGAGTTGTTATTACCAATCATGGTAAACCCAGCTACCAGAGCATACAGTATATCCATTACCTAGTGATTTGTTTAATTTTATTAACACATAACTTATTAGTATTATTGTTGCACATTGTCGTTATCGGGGCTAATTAAGGTTAATGTCCCTACCTTATTTTCCAATAGTTATGCATTCTATATTAACTATGGGTTGTATAATAGATAGTTTGGTTTTAAATACCCCCGAGTTCATAGTAAATATGACCTAACATCTGAATTACAAGTTATATACTTTGTATCACTATCTTAGATAGTTTTATCCTTTAATTAATTTTTGAAGTTTTCTTTCCTAGTACTTCTAACCTATTAGAAATAGTTTTATTTTTTTATTTTTAGCTAGTATGGCCTATTCATCTCCCAATTATATTTAAACTTAATAAGCCTTAACATTTTCTCATTGTTTGATTATATATGTTATTAATTCTCCCTCATAATAACACATATGTTGTATAAAACAAAATTTGTTTTAATTTTTCCATCTGAAGTGCGACCTCCTAATTGTAATATTGCATAGACTTCTTTCAACTTTCAACCATATGTACATCCTGAATTAAAGTTCCAGCCTGGTAAACTTTGATTTGAGGCATAATAGTATATACTCCCCTCATCGTTTCTATTTGTTGTATAAATGGGGATGTCGATCTGTATTGCATTGATACTTTTAACTTCGTGTTAACACTCTGTGCTGGCGATGACATCTAATATCAATAAAACATATGGTCTCTGAAACGATCGTACACAAAGAGTTGTCATGTTGAATTCTTTGAACGCAGTTTGAGCATGTAATTGTGGTTACATGGATCAATGTTATATATATATATATATATATTATAGTAAGTTATTAAAATATATATATATGGCAGTTAAGCTACACAGAGGCTTCCGCGTTTTTCTCCGTAGGGAATTGTCAGGCTAAAATGCATTGAATTCGTGTTACCAGGTGTTTTGTTATATCGACGTGGTGTTTAGTTTAGCTAATTCATTGTTATTTTTTTCCACGGGCTAATGTTTACATTAGCCAATGGCAGGGCTTCTCACAAACAAAGGTTTGGCTGATTTGTACTTCCTCTTCTTTAGTTATGTTTTGTATTGGGAAGACGCACCATTTTATGAATGTGTCGAATTAATAGGTGATCTTATTTTAACACGTGCGTGCTTGAACTAGTTTTTCTATTTTAGGTGTTGGTTTAGTTATGGTTTTTATTTATTTAATTTTTTAAATTTAATTTTATTTTTCTCATGTATTGTTATCCTAAAGTGAAGTTCATTCTGTGTATACAGTTGTTTGTTATTTCACTTAATAGGTTTTAGAGGCCTTTAAAGTCTAGAATTTCAAATTTCTCATTCAGACATAATCTACACGGGCCGTCTAAATTTATACATGTACTGACTTCTCGTACTATTTTCTACTCGATTATTGGCGAGCATCCACTTTCTTTGAGTTCCAAGTAATAGGTCATTAGTGCTGGTTATATATATATATATATATATATATATATATATATATATATATATATATATATATAAATGGGGGGCAGAATCGACTCACATCAGGAATACTGCTACTACGTGTCATCAACGCAAAACAACTGCTACGAGATAGGAGCTTTTTAAGTAAAAAAGGTTATCGTCATTCTTCTTCATGTATTTTTTGTGTGTTTGTTTTTTTGGTTATTTAATGCCGATACCCAATACATATTGTTAACGATTATTGAGTATACGATAACTTGAAGACAAGTTGCTATTTTACTTATTGCTGGAGAGGGCCTGCAAAACGTGATGCAAAAGTGTTGTCGTCCTACATGCATTAATTGGTATACCCTAATAGTTATACATCTAGTACTGGCCAGAATCAATGTCGTTTACTTCGATGATCTACTATTCATTTATTTAAAAAGTATCAAGAGAACATTGTTACACCTGGCTTACAACAAATTAAAAATGGCAACATAAAAACGCCACGAAGGAGTATATAGCATGAAGGTGGTGCTGAAGAATTGAAGCTGTTTGCTGTCACTTGTTTCCAACAGCAGACTATACATTATAAACGAGGCAGATATTAAATTAAAACATAAATAGGTATTGCAATTAGTCATCCATTATTGATAATGTATTTGGGAAAGGAACTTCCTCTCGTCGCTCTCTTACCCACCAACCCTCACACCGTGTTTCTGCTTTCTTCGGGTTTCTATCAAATTTCTGATTGAAAATCGAATATTTACAGAGGACAATGAAATTAAATGGCTTCTTCGATGGTGAAAATGGAGTAACATTTCATGTAAGTAGGGAGAAGGAGGGGAGCAGCGAAAGTTAGAAATCCTATTTGTTTCAGTTTTTGTCAGTTTTCTGTCAGTTTTTTTCTATTTTTCTTTTCGATGCATTTAACATAAATACGGATTTCTTAATGCAATGAATAATGATGTTGTTGTTGTTGTTGTTGTCCTTTCCATTCTTGGCCGTTGTTGTTGTTGGGCGCCCCGGGCGATGGAGGTCAGTCTGTAATGTGCGCAATCCAGTTGGATAATTAGGCTGAAATGATGTTTAATTTCGTATTAGTGTCGAACTAATGAAGTTGTAAATTAGAAGGGCAGAGGGGGAATAAAATGGAATATATATATATATATATATATATATATATATATATATATATATATATATATATATATATATATATATAAAGAAAGACAGAGAATAGCAGCAAGATGATTCAGAAAAGAGAAGAAGAAGAAGAAGAAGAAGAAGAAGAAGAAGAAGACTACAATAACAAGAAGGAGAAAAGGATATCACTCAGAGAAAAGAAGACGGAAAAGGAGAGGACGACTTAGAACGAAAAAAATACAGAGAGAAAAAAGAAAAAGAAAAAGAAAATCCAGAGAATAAAAAATCGAAGACAATAAAAATTGTAAGAGAAAGAAAACAGAAAATAAAATATATAAAAAAATAAAATATATAATTACGGAGACGAAGTAGATAAGAAGAAGATAGAGAAAGAAAAAAGAAGACAAATGGTGGTAAGTTTATTGCTAATTGCATGACGCGCCCCTACAGGGGAATGCCGACGGTCTCAGGAGGTGCAACATCTCAGGCCTGTACCATCAGCCCTCCAGAAGTGATTAGTTTATTAAGATCACGCCAAGTACTTGTTTCTCCCCCCCCCATCTCCATATGACGTCATTTCAGGATAAGTTGTAGGACTGACACGGGAATTAAGAGAAAGCCTTCGAGAGTTGGCGTCCTGCTTCCTAGAACTCAACTCAGACCGACAGAATCAAGGATAGTACCAGAATTAGCGTCTATTAATTTGGAATCCCCTCCCCACATCTTTCTTCTAGTGTCATTTTCCGTTGAATTTTAGGGAATGACTTGCAGTTTTTTTACAAATTACTACATAATATCATTGGCATTTTTTTCCAAATTAGTACATAAATACATTTGAAACTGCAAGAAAAAACTAGTCCCATTAGAGAAACTGGCTCAGTTGATCTTCAAAGGATAAATAATTTTGTAATTATGAGATATTATTCACCCGTGGCTACGCTGTTTAAGAAACTATAAACTTTATGGATCCATCGAGTATCTTGGGGGTCTTTTGCAAACATACACACATACACACACAGACAACTCTCCTTTATATAACAGAAGATGTTTCGGAATTTTTTAAATGCGGATTGACAATTTGTGTCTTTAGGATTATTCGAACTACTGTTCTCACCTTGTATATTATTCTCACAACGTTTCCGCTGATGTAACCTCCGACCTTCTTCATGTGTATTTTGTCGAATTCGGGAATCTTTCTGTCGAACTCAGGAATCTGTACGGAATTTCAGACGGAACCCTTTATTTAATCCATGGGGATAACTAACTCTTGTATCGTCAGCTATGATCGGGTAAACGTCTTAAATAATTTGTAATTATATTCTTCGTATCGCCCACACTTTTGAATTGAATATTCACCCCAGAAGAACTTTGAGTCGTCTTACTGTCAACCGTTTTTTGTCAATAATTTTTACTGCGTCCTACAAAGGGTAGATTGTTTACCTTTCCTCTCCAATGTTGCTGCAATATGTGGATGACACATTCATGCACTAGCATATGGAGGATGTTCAAGCATTGCTGGATCATGCGAACTCTATCCGTCCATCTATACAGTTCACCATGGAAAAGAAACATAATAAAAAATTGTCCTACCAAAATGTGCTGATAACTGTCACTTTTCAGGGGTTCAGGTCATCCGTATACCGAAAACCAACTTTCACTGGACAATATCTAAATTTTAACTCTCACCATCAATATAATATAAAGAAAGAAATCGTCTGTTGTCTACAACATCGTTCTAAGGCAATATGTATTAACAGCAATACATATCAAGAGGAGATAGAACACTTTAGAGAAACTATCCACCGAAACAACTATCCAGAGAGCATTACATCAGTTCCAAGAAGTCTACTATACACAGCGTTCGTTAGCGTGTCCTAAAACTGAAAGTATGCTACAGCATTACGGATACTCAGTCTTCCTTAATCACAATGGATTATCCGGACGGCGGCTTATTACGTGTACAGCTTCAGCCTTGTTGGTTTGATGGCACGAAGTAGCAGTAACTCGTTCTATCTTATCGGCTTTGTATTTTTTCTAGACTTTTTATGGAAGTCGCCCCAGGCAAGTCATAAAGCCACTTGATGAGCTGAGCCAATCCTAATAATAAAAAGGGAGTGTAAGGTAGAATCACTTCAACACGAACCAATCTTGAAAGAAACCCTACTACAAACGTTTAATCCCCTGGAATTTAAACAGGCTAGCGAAATGGTAAGCCTTTCAAGAGCCCAATAGGGACGGAAAGTCTGGCAGAGAAAAAGAAAGTCTACCCCTGCCATGATGCGTGTTGATTAATAGCAGTAGTTTAAAATAATTACAGCACAAAATCATTTGGGGCTTAACAATTCTTTCATGTTTTTTCTGTTTCTTCTTCTCTATACAGTATATATAATAATATCCCCCACCCATCTCCAAAAGGGAGTGGGAGCAGCTATCACCAAGGCACAACTACTCTCTTCCGCATTCCGGATAAAACGAGTTATAAAACTCCTACCCACAATAGTAATATGTGGCACAAGGTCGGAAAGTGGGATTTGAAAAGCCAGCGCCCAAGAATGTGAACACTCTGGCCATTAAAAATTGCCTGAGCAGCCCCGTCGGCATTCCCCGGTAGGGGCGCCTCAGGCAGTAAGCAATAAACTTACTCCTCCCCAAAGAGGGGAGGTAAAGCCTGCATAAACCCATAGACCGGCGTAAATCAAGCTCCGAAGGCAAAGACACTACCAGTCTATGGGGTGCAGTATCCATCGGAACAGATACTACACTTTGATCTTGGCCTAAAGATCGAGAAAGACCGGATAAGAAGAGAAAAATCTCACACCTTCCAGTATCCTTTATCTCTACAAAGCAACTCTCCAATCATGCATGGAGTATTGTTGTCACATCTCAACTGGTGCACCATCGACTAATCTCTCGCTCCCAGACAGGGTCCTAACAAACGTCTCTAACGTAATCGGTCCCACACTTTCCACCAAACTCCAGCCCCTGTACCATCGCCGCAATGTTGCATTCCTGTGCTTGTTTTTACAAGTACTTCAATGGAATGTGCTCTGACGAACGTGCTGCTCTGGTGCCCTGTAGAGGTAAATACACTCGACCAATCCGACAATCAGCAAAATCCCATCCATTCAATGTGGAGGCTCCCAGATGCTGGAGAGCTTTCTACTCTAATAGCTTCTTTCCTCGAACTGCTAACCTTTGAAATTCCTTCTCTGCTCTCTGTTTCCCCGATTGTACCGACATGCAGAAATTTAAATGTAATGTAAACAAAAATGTCGCTAGTCAACTCGCCACGTAAGATACTCCTTATAAATCTGTCTCCTAATCCACAGTAGCACCTTACGTCTAAGTAGCAATGTGCCTTGTTTCGGGTGAATTAAAGGAGAACAAAAGTCCTAACTCTAGTCTATTTACTTTTAATGTAATTTTCCACTACTCTAATTATATTTTTACTCTAACCTAATAGAAAATACCGTTTCCAATGTTATTTTACATCCCGCATCTAAATAGTGCTACATGTGTAAGGTAAAGAACAGCAGAACACGAAAAGCTACAGAACGAATGTTTGCACTTAATCATTTGGTTTTATTTAATGTTAGTTAATAACTGTTTCTCTGGAGAATTTGGGTTAATTTCTTTCTGATTTAGTCACTGTGATTATTGTTCGTATATATGCGTCTTAACTCATTCTCTAAGAACAAAACCATTTGTGATGTCGGCCTAAGGATATTTTGCTAAAAACGAAACAAAAAACGAACGTAAAAAGAATCAGTCTTTCTCGATCCAAAAATAACAAAATAAAAATACGCACACTTTAGACATTTTAGTTTTCTGTGTTTCCATAATGGAACAAGCAGACGACAGTTACTCACACCTCTGCCCTCCCCTTTCTGTCGTCTCATTCTTTTAGGCTACTACCTCTTTCTTCTCTTCGTGTTTCTCCTCCAACTCACTCGCTGTATTTATAAATTCGACCCTCCCTAGCGTTTAGTTCCTTCACTTCATCATCTCCAGCCGTGGGGTCCGATATATACTTAAACTAGAAGAATAGCCGTCCCAGAACAATTTTGCACCACTTTTATGTCCTCTTAGAAGATTAAAATTAAGCGTCAATGCTACTAATCCTTATGTCAAGAATGTTTATTCTAATTTTGACTCAAAATCCATTACATGATTTTGTATTCAAGAAAATGTCTCAAATTTAAGGCTGAAGCTTAAAGCGGCTTAAGAAGAAAGTGAAATTCGGGGAATCTTTCTTAATTGATGTCTAATGATCATGTCTCAAATTTTATGAAAATCTAAAATGTATGAATTTTCAAATGAGAGGTTGTTAACCATATTAGTCTCCCTAAAAACTGTTTAAATATTGCAAAGAAACTGAAATTGATGTCTAATACCTATTGATAAAATACAAAAACAAAATCCGGAGTATCTGAATCTTCTTTGCTCTCTTTGTATTACTACCACTGCAGCTGTGTTCCAAAATTCATAACGATCGGTTAATTAGTTTAGGAGTGAATCCTTTACATGAAAATATATAAACATACCTAACTTTATATAAATAGAGATAAACCTGTTACTGTTACGATTGTGATTAATTCATTTCAAAAACATCAGTAGACGACGCATACTATTATGCAATCAACGGCGCATCATTCCAGCAGCTACATCTGCATTTCCCCCAGAAGAATAGCCATATGACAAGATGTTGTTTTCTGTTTAATTATTTTGTACTAATGAGTCACCGCTTATCAAGGCCCAAAAAACATTCTAGGATAAGCGGCAATTGGTTTGTCAGTTGAACGGTAATACCGTTAGGATTGGTAACAATAGTTGAAATTGATTATTTAAGAGAACAACTCAACAAGAATTTGCTAAAATTGGACTTGAAAACAACCATCTTGTAATGAGCTGTGAAGTCGCTATGTGGTATTGTGTTCCACATTCGTGTAGTTCTTGGAAATAAACTTTGCTCATGTAAGTTTGTTTAGTTTAAGGTACCGAGGAAGAAATGAAAATTATTTATAGTCGTAATCGCTAGATGAGTTTTAGCTGTTGATGTCTTACATGGGGTGACGCCCGGAATTTAAATTGTAAACGTTTTTTCTGGAATTAAACCGGTTTGCTGTTTTGTCAGGGGTATATATTAATATATAGGTCTTAATCGTAATTAAGTTTTATTCAAAATAATGTAATTGTTGATGATGGATTTTGCCTGTTTTACGCTTCAAAGATTTGTTTATTTATAGAGATTACTGTGTGTCGTAGTTTATTTGTCGGTGAATGAGTTAGGTTCTGGATGGGTTTTATTAAGTGTTTTATTTTTACTTATTTTTCATATTTGTTTATTCATTTATAGTTTTGGATATTTTGTAATGTATATTTATGGGGTCTATATTTGAGTGCATTAATTGCTATGTGGTGGCTGGATGTTGAAGGAGGTACATCTTTATCAGTGAAAAGGTTTATCTAAGCGATGTCGAAATGTGTTAACTATCATTACAATAGGCATTCGTGTCGGATTCTTGTATTTAGTTAATTTTATTAGCTTTATCTAATAATATTTACTAATCTCGTGTAGAGTATGTGTGACAGAAGAGGTTAAGTCTTAGATATATATAATTTCTTTAATTTAATAGGGTTTGATAGCTAAATTTCTAGGCGCTTAACTAGAAAGTTTCATGCATTTATCATATTAGATATTTTAAAATAAGATGGGGTATCTGTTGATTTATGTTATATTTGTGATGAATAGGGTAAAAGAGGGTGGTAGGGGGGATGGGGTTGTGACATGTGCAATATATTTGGGGAAGGGGAGGGGTTGCTATGTTGTATATAAATCATTGATAAATTTTGGAAGGTCTTGGGATAGGTAAGTATGTGATATATATTTTCTATGATGTAGAGATCATCGGTCTTATAGGTTATTAGTGGGTTATGTATTTACACCTAGAAATTTAACTATCAAACACCATATATATATATATATATATATATATATATATATATATATATATATATATATATATATATAATTACTGGTACAGCTTTTGAAACGGACAAAAACCGAACTGTTCTTTTACCATAACCATAAACTAACCATAAACTAACATTAACCTCACCTTACCATAAACTAACCCTAAGCTAGTCGGTTTGGGTCCGGTTCAAAAGATGTACCAGTACGTATATATATTGAAAATGAAACTGAAAAAAGTTTTTAAAACGTTATTTTTATTAAAAAATAATAATATAATTTTAGGAATAATTATAATATAATACTACTAACGAAAAAAAAACGATTGCGTACATGAAAGAACATTTGTCAATACTAAATAGAAATTTATATTAAAGAATATTAATTCATTTGAAACTTAAAATAAAAATGCGAATCAGCAATAACGAAATTTGTTTGAGAGAGGTTGGAGATGAGTACTTTAAAATATTCTATCGTCTTCAGAATGAAATAACTATGACCGGTTTTGATGTTAATATAGTTAGGACTGATGAAAAATAATTTTCGCATCTATATATATATATATATATATATATATATATATATATATATATATATATATGTGTAGATAGAATAAGTTCACTGTACACTTATCAGAGGGAACAGAAATTGAAGATATGTTTCCCTCTCACAAGTTAGTACAGATAAAAGATAGACAGTCAGTAAGGTAACAGCTGAGAAAAACTAGTTAACCCTTTATACAATGAAGGCTACGGAGAAAAATAGGTAAACTTTCGCATATATATATATATATATATATATATATATATATATTTCTGTCAATTTGCCTTCTATTTCTTTGACCAAGATCAAAGTGTAGTATCTGTTCCGATGGATACTGCACCCCATAGACCGGTATTGTCTTGGCCTTCGGGGCTTGATTTACGCCGGTCTATGGGTTTGTCCTGTGCAGTTCTAGGAGGTTCACCCTCCCAGGCTTTGCCTCCCCTTTTTGGGGAGGAGTAAGTATATTGCTTACTGCCTGAGGCGCCCCTACCGGGGAATGCCGACGGGGCGTCCCAGGCATTTTTGGTAGGCCAGAGTGCTCAACTTCTCGGGCGCTGGCTTTTCAAATCCCACTTTCCCGACCTTGTGTCACATCTTACCGCTGTGGGAGGTAGATAAATCTCTGCCTTCTATTTCTTTCTATTTTTCGCTTTCTCTCTCTCTCTCTCTCTCTCTCTCTCTCTCTCTCTCTCTCTCTCTCTCTCTCTCTCTCTCTCTTATTCTTTATTTCTTTTCTTTTTCTCTCTATTCTTGCCTTTCTTTTCTCCATTTCTTCCATTTTTACCTCGACCCCTTCGGGTAACTCCGCAGAAGATTATCTCGCATCGGTAATTCTAACTTGACCCCCATCCACAACGTCACACAAAGAAAACGTCACGTATTCTTAGCGGCGACATCTTTAATGGATTCTAAAAGCATCAAGCACATTTGGTAAGTAGAAGAAAAAAACTGCACGTAAATATTAAATCAAAAGAAGAAAAAAGGGAGAGAACTGTGGAAAGTCACCTCCAATTTGAACTAAAATCCAACAAATGTCATTAACAACATACATTATAGCCTTTCGTGTGTCTGCGTTTCTCTGCCAATGCGAATCAAATTCAAAATACGGAAAAATCTTCAAGACTGTCTCCATTGCAGAAGTTGGAGACGATTGTCTTCAATTTCCGCAATGGAAGAATCTCTACCCCCATCGCCGAATTAAAAAAAAAAACAATAAATAAAAAACTATTCTTGTTAGGGATCTCGTCTTAAAGGGAATAGCTTGTTATTTATTGGTTGGGGAGTATTTTCCTTACGAAAACGGCTGCGACTCCAATCTATATAATAAAAGTGAACGTACGTGTCTCCGTCCAGATGCGCGGTGTGAGGAGAGGAATGGATAAAAAGGTGACAAGAGAGTGATAGGTAGAGTTGAGTCGGCTGCAGATGCTTCTTCAAAGTTTGATACCGGTCAACAATTAAGAATTTAGTTTTAAAGCTGTCGACTGCTGCTGCTGTTTCTGCTTCGAAAAATGAATGCTTATTTTTATTTCAATGCTTGATTGATTTGTTCATAAAATGAAACATATCTCTGTTAGAGAGATAGACATAGATAGAAAGATAGAGAGAAATAGACAGATAGAGATACATATAGATAGATATAGAAATACAGAGAGATAGATAGATAGATAGATAGATAGATAGATAGATAGATAGATAGATAGATAGATAGATTAAGTTTGAGATAGCAATGGCAGTAGTTTTCTCTTCTGATTCTTATCGATCAGTTTTGTTTCGTTGATTTCGAGTAGTGAACATTTTCTTATTTTCTTTAAATTAGGCTCTGTAATTTCTAAAACAGGAATAAAGATAAAAATGAAAGAGAAAGAAAAGGAGAGGTAAAAATAAAGAAATAAGGACCGCAGTGAGAATTTGTGGCGGGTGTTAATTTATTATTCCTTCTTCTATATATACATTTGTATACGTAATATGTTCGATTAATGATGGGCATTTTATAAGGAAAAACTTATAAGATGTTTAATTGTCATAGTTAGTTATCTGTTTTGAACTTTTACCTACAAATGAATAGAATTAAAGTAGAAATTCAATTTGGTTTAAGAAAAATAATAAAGAAGGGATAAGATTACGTTAAATAAGTAACTTTGAAATGTTCACGGTTGTAATTAGTTTTTTTTTTCTCTAGCTTGATTGTGGCAGATAAATAGTCTACACTGATAAAGCCTTTTCGAAAATAATTTGATATTTTGTTTATCAGGAAAATATGTTTTCGGAATGGGCAGCAACAATTGTCTGTATTAGTTTTTTGCTGAATCAAAAAAACATTTTTATATTATTACTAGCAAATATATGCTCCTTCCGGTGGCATATTTTTTGCTAGGCTGAGAAGATGATATCATGATGAACGAACTACATACACTGACCCCCTCCCAAAGGAGGGTTTAATTCCTGGGAGGATGATATCATGCCAACAGAATAGATAGTACACTACCCCCCCCCCCCACACACACACACAAATGGTAATCCTGGGAAAATGGTATCGTGAGGAACAAATACTGCCTTCTCCCCGAAGAGATGGGAATGCCTGGGAGGAATGTATGAAAATATATTACAGAGAATTAAATAAACATAAACCGTTTTAATGTCAATATAGTTAGAATGGGTTGAAAATTTTTGCATTTATTTATTTAGATAACATTAAAAATCATGGCAAGTTTCATTGCTCACGTAAAACGCATGAATGAAACTTGTCTGGAAAAATACATGAACAAAGATAAATATGCTAGCTAATGAACAACGATAACTTTCATCATTTTCTTGTTAAGAAAGCCATGTTTATTATAAACTTGATTTATCGTTCTTCCTTTGCTAGTGTTATGGTGACCGAACATACACTACACTGCAGCCCCTCTGGCAGAGGATAATATCATGATGAACGAACACTACATGCTTCCACCCAAACAAAAGAAGGGCATTCCTGTGAGAGTCGTCTTATAAGAACCTTAAAAGATATTCTAACTAAATCGAGTTTTTTTTTTCATTCTGGGAGGATTTCTCCCCTACAATCCCTTAAAAACGGAGGAGGAATTCATTGGAGGACAGTCTTATGACAACAGAACCGATACTCCACTACATCGCCCATTAAAGCATATTCCAATCAAATCAATTTTTTTGTTTTTGTTTTATTTAAAAATGCCTAGTTACAAAAAAAAAATTGTTATGGTTGTCTAGCCTTTTGGTTAAGATCAATGTGTAGTATCTGTTATCGACATCTCAGCAATATTTGACGCTTTTCTAAAGCTGGAAGTAAATTATCTCCCTTGAAAATTAAATTCTAAAAAGGTTTTTAAACGCTATCATTTTCTTTTATCAAATCTCTTTATTTTATTTTTAATTATAATAATAGCACTATCGATAAAACAATTGCATATGTAGAAGAAAATTTGACACTACAAAGTAGAAAGGTATATTACAGAATGTAAATTTATTAAAAAATATAAAAATAAATAACTTAAAAATAGATTTGTTTGAGTGAGTTGGAAATGCCTATATATATGGTATTTCAATATATTCTTATATCATTATAGTCTAGTCAAATCAGTGAAAAAGGTCAAACTAATCGCAACACAAGTTTTTTGCACAATGCATTTCTATGGGGTGTCTATATGTACATATTTAAAGTCTAGAAAAATCGACCGATGCGAAATATGAACATTTTACATTTATTGATCTGCGAAAATAGTGGGTTTATGACAAAAAACAGTAAACAACCTCGTTTTCATTTTACCTATTTTGCTCAAATTTTGGATAAAATTGATTGTTAGTCTTAAATGTATTTCTTGCCCTGAAATAACATTCTAATTTACTTTTTAAAGTTTTGAGAATCGAACTTTAATTCTATGTTTTAATCGCCATATTGCTTTTCCATGCACCAAAATATTTTTACGACGTAAAAGTGTTATTTCATACAAAAAAGCAAAATGTTAAATTCAAAATAAAATTCGAACACAGAAAACTTGTTTAAAACAAAATGAAGAGGTTAAAACTAAAACATATTGGTTGATGTTTAAATAATTCCTTAGAATATATATCATATATCGAAAGTTCAGAATAACTTACTGAAATAAATTTCTAGTCTATTATACACTGCTGGTTTTTATTGTCAATTTTCTTATGTTACACATTAAATAAAGTCTAATGCAAGTATTGGAGACATGTGCATACTTTATAATGAAAGTATCCTGGGTAACAATGTTGGGGATGCAGTGACAATTACCGAAAAGGAAGTGATAGCATCGACAAATAATGTGAGGAACATGGAAGTAGTTTTCGTATATGTGCAGGGCAACGTGCTCATAAGAGCTGTAAAAACGATAGTGTGACCCTAACATTATAAAAAACAGATGAAAACATGGCATGAGTCAATATATCAACATTTAATTGTAGGTTACAAACTTTTGAATTACTGCTTTTTTGTGGTACATAAATCAAATACCAGAGAAAAACAAGGTTATCATCTTGTGAAAACATTAACATTTGATTACACTATAGACAAAATATGTAAATCCCGGAATGATGAGTGGAGTTGTACAGTGTTAGAAAGATTATCCTCTGCAAATGATTTACATGCCAAGGATGCAGTTTATTGTTAACGGTGCAGTACTAACTGTAGGAAAGTCAAACTGAAATAAAAGATATGACCCCAAACTCAAATTACCCATCCACATATGAACTTAGTTTAGAGAAAACCTTGTGATTTCTCCCTGAGCGTATTGTTTACCTTATGCAGATTATTGCAATAGAAAAAAAAAGAGAAGAAAGAGACTTCCTTTGAACATGCTATCATTTAAGCTATTCGACCAAGTATGGTGATTTCTCCTTTACTATTATGGTTAGCTATACAAATGCATCACCATTTTGGCTATAGGTTTTTGAAATACAACAACATGGGTTTTGTAGGTCATATGACAAAGTCCAAACATTTGAACGAAATGCTTCTGTAACTGTTATGTCACTGTTACAGAAGGTCAATTTATGCTATATGCAGAAGACACTATTGACCGCAATATACAAACCTTTGATGGATATGGCACCTTTCATCGGATGTGTATTGCTGCCATATAAACAACGGGTAAATTTGTCACGCATGTGATTTCCCAGCATGAAGTAACGACTAATCAGATAATTAGGTCTGAACAAGTGACAATTCATTATTATCATTATCACAAAGATAATCTGTATCATTTTTGTGAACTTACCCATCTTAAGCATTGTGATAATTTTCCTAAATCACCTTTTTTACTTGATATCATGTGGACAGTTTTCCCGTTTCTGCCATGGCAATGCCCAGGGTTGTTAGAATTCATGCAAATGGTATACAAAGGAAATCATTATAACACGACTCCTGTTAGAGCATTTGACCATCCACTGTATTGGAATGCTCAAACTATTATAGTTAATGAGTCATCTAGTAGCCGTCTGAAATCATTAGTGTTGAGAATTGGAGGATTTAACATTGAGATAATTATTCTTGGGTGTATAGGCCACCTAATGAAAAAACAGGATTATCAGAAGTTCTGGAAAATATATATAACCACAACTCAATATCAAATATGCTTAGTGTAAATGTCCTTGCTAGAGTATGAAGAGACCATTTCTTAATAGATGGTGCACTTTATATATTACTTCTTGCATACACATTGGAACTCACTGCGTTACATACTTCTGTACCTGACAATGAAACTCAAAGTGAAGACGAAAATCCACAGGTTAACAGAGACATATAATATAATTCAAATGAGAGGTATTAATTTAACAGAAAGTTGGATAATGTCATTGTTAATCCAGATACATTGGAATCCAGAGTTGGAACATGAAAAAAAGGAAGATTTGACTAACCGTACTTGATGCTTGTAGTTGCAATATATGAAAATTCTAGACATTTTGAAACGTTTTCTCTGGGCTGAAAAAAACAGGAAATTGGAGTCTTCATCTTGCTTCATTGTATGACATGCTACCATTCTTTGTTACTGCGGGTCACAATTTGTACGCTAAGACAATATGTTTATATCTTTAACAAATGGCTACCTAAGCAAGGTATCATTCTGATTTGTATTCTGTTTTTAAAAATAGGTTACATGTTGCTTGTCATAATGATACTGGGCAGGAGTTTCTACTGATCTTATTGTTTATAAAATCCAGACTCACAAGGGATAGAAAAGCAGCGAATCATGTTGATTAAATGTTTACCTGTTTGTTCTGAATTAAATCAAGTTATGAAGCAGTTTACTGGTGTTGATTATTAAATTAGTGAACAGCACAAAGAAGTAACTGACCCACGACAAAAGAGAGATTGCACAGATACAAAAAAGCATATCAGCTTTTTGAAAGCCAGAAAAAGTCACAACACAGCATTATCTCAATATTGTTGTAAATGTAGATTAAACAAAAAGGTTGGCTATGGGATTCTTTAATCAATGGAAGGCAATGAGTAATTAAAGTGAACATAAAACAGGCAGTTACACTTGAATCAAAACCAGATGTAATTATAGATTAAAAAAAAAACAGTGCATATTCATCCACAAGCACTGTTTCAATGTCTAGAAGTCCTGTATATTAAAGTTTTCTCTTGTTGCAACTAATTGAAACAAGAGAAAACTTTAATATACATGACTTCTTTAAATATGAATTGTGTAGCTATGTTATTGCTGAAAGTACTGTTAAAATATACACTGTTCAAAATCTGATATGGGCGTCAGCATCTACTACCATTTATCATTGTGTTATGCCTTACTGTGATATGACCCAGCTCCATGCTTATTCAATGTGGGCAAAGCAGTTGCTATGAAAATAAAAAGACTTACAGCATTGTGCAGAGGTCTTCTGTCCAGGTTAAGCATAAAAAGAAATGATTATTTCATCTGAAAAACGCCAGAAGGGAACGTCAAAAAATTGTGCTACAATCATCCTTCCCAAAAGATACATAAACACATAATCACAGTGGACTAAATATATTGTCTTCAACAACAGCTGCTGCAAATGTATATTCTATGCCTGTATACTAATAAGCAAAGATATGGTTAGTAACTCGTTTTCTAAATCCCATAGATTGGGGATCGCAGGTGATCAATGGTGTTATCATACTAGTAATGACTGATATGCCATCAGCACCAGAAAGCCTTCTTAACTTGGTCCGGTGCAACTGCAAAAAGATTGCAATACAGCACGATGTACATGTAAAAAGCATGGACTTAATTGGAGAGTGTTGTGGTACAGCTTGTGCTAATTTATCAGAGTCTGAAAATAACATCGAGTTAGCTGATTGCGAGATAATTTAATAACAAAAGCACTCGCAGAGCACAACCCTCTGCCAAGGTTTATTGTGTTATCCTACTATGCAGGTGAAACTTAGTAATGTTTTTGCAAATGAGACAATATATAAACACAAGAAAGTTTCCACAGATTGATTGAGAAATGCAAGATTTCTAGAGATGCATGTGAAATTGTTAAATGAGATGTTCTATGTTAACATAAAAATGCTGCCAAATCTTGAATTTGTATTAGATCGAGATGAAATTTGGTCTGGCACTATGTAATGCTATCTGGCACCTATGTTTTAAATTTCAAAAGAATAGATAAGAAATTGTCTAATATGTGATTTTTTTTTGAAAATTTCACAATGATGAAAGATAGGGATTTTCCGAATTCTTAAAAATATCTTGCATTCAGATATTGAACTGGGTCACATTCAAAATTTATTATGAGGCTTCTCTGAGCTCAGATACAGCTTTTGTAAAAAGGGCATTAAAATATGGTGATTATTTTTTGCATAAAGTTGCTAAATAAACTAACAAACACATAAATAAACGATGATTGAAACATGACCTCTTTGTATTTGTGGGTGGGGTGTAATTAATAATATATTCATTTATATATATATATATATATATATATATATATATATATATATATATATATACATATACATATATATATATATATATATATATATATATACATATATATATATATATATATATATATATATATATATATATATATATATATATATATATATATGGGTTTTGAAAATATTATTTATGTTTAATTATTCAAAACTTTCGCTCGATGGAGCACTTTAAGTAAGTTGAAAACAGGCCGTCATTTACAGCGTAATGCTTATATGGACGTTGATTCACTCTCCCATTTCTAGACAATGCGTGGTGGGCATATCGGTACGCGCTCCGATTACTGAGTTTAATTAATATGACTTTCGTATGTGGTTTCGAACCGTGTGACCAGCAGGGATTGTCTCCCCCCATAGTGATGATTGTAGGCTTGGCATGGAGCACAGGTTTATATGGGTTTATTTGAAAAACATTATTTATAAATAATTATATATATATATATATATATATATATATATATATATATATATATATAAGCGGCCCCATATTCTATTGTATAAAAGACATTTGGTATTCATATACGTCAACAAGTAAGAAATAAAATATATATATAAGCACTTCTATATTTGTTTTAATTATTTTTCATACATATATAGGTGTGTGTGTGTACGTCGCATTTTTTCATTTTACTTCAGTCGAAGTTCTCAGAAATACAGGGGTCCTTTCCTGGGTCTAACACGTGATCCTTCTATGAGATACATAAATATTCAAATATTCTATTAAAGTTCTCTTTACCTGTCAAACATTGAGTTTGTAAACTCTGTTATAGTATATCTTTCTCGCGGTCTCTTTGTCTTACCGGATTCCAGGACAAGAATTCATCTAGTCTGGTGGAGTATTAAGCTAAGTGCTGTTACTTGAGGTAACATTACTTGGAGTCGGTACACCATTCCTCGTATGAGCCAGTGTATAGCTTATTTGGGCATCGAATACTATGTTATTTTGAATATTTGGTCAGAGTTTACTTGTAGTGTGAAGTATCCTCATGTCGGCTTGTTCTGAAAAAAACCCTTGTGCGGAGAAACCGAAGACACTCGAGGATTGTGTCTAGTAGGAAATTCAAACTCTGTATATGTAAATGTGTGGCACAATAAGTAATAAGATTCAAGTAATTGAGGAATAATTAATTTACTTATATACAGCATGTCTATATATATGTATATATATATATATATATGTATATATATATATATATATATATATATATATATATATATATGTGTGTGTGTGTGTGTGTGTGTATAACCTGTCGAAACGTATTATGCAAATCACATACACTTAAATGATTGAGAACTTCTGAATCAAGTTTGCTCAAACTTAAACTCGCCTATTTCAACACGAACGAAACCCCCTAATTACATTTTAGCCACTGTTAAAAGCTAGTATTTAAGATATCGGGCATGTACGAAAATGAACTGCATATTCATGTATTTTGAAATAATTTTAGTTTAAAGACTCTTGAAAGTGATATAGATATATATTTTTCAGAATATACATTTATATTTAAACATGTGTCATGGAAATAATCTAAGAAATGCTGGGAAACCGAAAATTCGAGGTGTTATTTAATAATGAAATATCTATTTTTTAGTTATCAATGTCGATTCGCAGAGATCATCGACAGATAATGAGAACGATTGGATATATACGTACACGTCAAAGAATATACTAATACGAACCTACATACGCCCACACATACATATATATGTAAAACTGCGCAATGCTGCATGTTTAGTAGGGTGTATAGGTGCAATTCATGGGAACAACAGGCTTGCAATGGAAGACATATTATGTAAGAGAAGCGAGAGCACCCAGGAAATGGGCTGACCTTTGAAATAATCATGTCTTTTTGGATATGAGGTGCCATGCTGTGTTTCTGAGCCAATCAAGTCTTTTAAAAATAATGCTCTTACAGATGCAAGACTCCCTGGGCAATACTTTCATTTATTTCATGATTTTCAAGTAGGTGGTCCACAACAGATGACACCCATATCTATATATATATTCCAGCAGAGTAAGCAAACGGGGTCAGTTGATTTTCTGCGGTTTTCGGAGACAGATGACCCTTTTATCCCTAAGCTGATTGACTGTTTTTGTTCGGTTGGATTCATGTTTTAATTTAGTTGGGCTTACAGTTCTCATTGCAAGTCTGTCGTTCAGTGGAGAAATATCAATGTAACCTCGAAAAATAAAAATGTGTTAGTTGTTTTAAACTGGGGTTGTGGTTTTGTTTAGAGGGAGATTCTTCCTATTGCAGCACTGACTGAGACCACATGATTGACACTACGACCAGTGTCGGAATCGAGCACCGACTTAAGACGAAGTCTGTGTAGTGAAGAGTTAGTGCCTGAGGCGGTCCTACCTGGGAATGCCGACTGGGCCTCCTAGGCAATTTGTAAAGGCCAGAATACTCCTTTTTTAGGGGCGCTGACTTGACTCTCCGCACCTTCCGAACTTGTGTCAGATCTTCCTGTGGTGGAAATGAAGTAAATCCCACGAATCGCACCATTTATTTGGCGTCAGGTCGCGTTCGCGTACATACCAGTAGAAGTTCCGATCTCGACAATCAGTCCGGCATAATCTGAGACACTTCGGTGGACTTATATCTATCGTGCTGAGTTATTCGTCCTGGTTGGTCCTAGGAGGTCAACCCTCACAAGCCATTCCTCCCCTATTTGGGTGGAATAAGTTAATTGCTTACTGCCTGAAGCTCACTGTCTGGGGAATGCCAACATGGTGGGCAAGGTACTTTTTAAAAGGCCATAGTGCTCCTTTAAGGGCGCTTGCTTGACTCTCCCCACCTTCCGATCTTGTGTCACATCTTCCTGCGGTGAGAAGGAAGTAAATGCTAATAATTCTGGCAGTTATGGCCCACGCTGCATGACGCATACTTCTGTTAATACACTTTTGTTAATTATACCACTGTTTGTCTTGATTGTTACCGGCCTGTAAGGCCATAGCAATATATATCCAAAACATATAAACATACACACATATAAGTACATAGATGCCCAACCTAGTATATACATATAGAGCACATATAAGAGTACTTAGACACACATCAATCAAAGTTAATACTGTACATGTAACCATATGTACGTAATCAAATACACGTATAACTACATGCATGCATGTACAGAAATAGATCGATGCGTAATTATTTGAACAAATACATACATACATGCATATATATATATATATATATATATATATATATATATATATATATCATACACGATTGTTTAGGTACGTGTATAGAGATAAATACATACATACAGATCCACATGTTTATACAAGTCAGCATACGATATTACATCACCAATAATACAGACTCGATAAAAGGTGAATTCTTCAGATCCATGGGTATCGATAATTTAAGATTTGGAAGCAAAGGTAATGGCTGGTATAATTTCAACTCATGAGATGAAAGTAAACTGAATTGAATTGTAGCGAAATATAAATTCTTGACCAATGTCCAGTTCTTTGAACAGGCTGAAATTGATGTAATGAGCAGACTATTTTGCGCATTGGAATCAGTCAGTAACTCTGCAAAACAAATTATTTATATCTATTTATCTATCAATTTAGTTCTGTATCTCTCTCTCTCTTTCTCTCTCTCTCTCTCTCTCTATATATATATATATAGAGAGAGAGAGAGAGATCTTTATAGACACACTCACATGCATATACATATATACAAACGTGCACACCCACATACATATACTTATATATACATATATAAATACACACACACACACATATATATACACATATTCAAATACATAGACATATATATACATAAACATATACACATATACATATATATATAAACATACACACACATTTACATATATATACACGCACCCACATACATATATATATACACGCGTACGTACACATACATATATATATATATACATACATACATACATACACATACATACACATACATATGCACATATATATATACATATATATATATATATATTTAGACCAACACACATACATTGAAAGTTGGTGGGGGGCCTAAAACACAATCGGGATGGGTAGCGGTAATTAGGGAGGGGTAAGGCAATATGAGTCAAAATTCTCAATAGGTTGAGTTAGCGTATTAATAAATCTAAAATTATGGATTTTAATTTTGCATATCTTAAATTTAAAGATGATATGTAAGAAAAAGATATATATATATATATATATATATATATATATATATATATATATGTGTGTGTGTGTGTGTATGTATGTATGGGTGTGTGTATGTGTATATGTATGTATATATATATGTATGTATATGTATGTATATATATATATGTATGTGGGTGTGTGTATATATATGTAAATGTGTGTGTATGTTTATATATATGTATATGTATATATGTAGATATGTATATGTGTACATGTGTGTATATGTTTGTGTGTATATATATATATGTGTAAGTATTTATATATATATATATATATATATATATATATATATATATATATATGTGTGTGTGTGTGTGTGTGTATTTATATATGTATATATAAGTACATGTATGTGGGTGTGCACGTTTGTCTGGCTGATGCCACATAGCCAGACATTAGTCCCACCTAATTCTGCTTCTTTATTTTTCTGCCATTTTCTCCTCAATCTATTCTTTAATATTATCTTTCTATTTTCCTTTAAGATGCCAACCTCAAAACCGAACCCCTTCTTCTTTTGACACTGTCTTATACTTCATACCATCCCCTTCGTATCTTGTCATTTCCCCTAACCCCATTACATTTAATACATTTAAGTTTTTGCTTAAGTTGGCTCCTGCTGATTTAAAATTTTAAATTTAAGCGGAACTAAATATTTTATTTATTTTTCATTTTCCAGTCCCTATTTTTAACAATTGTTGAACGTACTGCATATTTCTACTCCATGACATTGTTTCTATATATACGTCAGACCAGGAAGTTATCGTTTGCACAACTCCTATCATCTCATTAGAACCCTTAATTGGACATCATAATATTCAACATTGAGTGAGTCTTCTGAACTTTGTATATGATTTTGTTTTTTCTATCATTTCATTAATTTTCACACACCCTGAATACACTTTTCACTGTCATCTATTGCATCGATAGCAAGAAAATTTCCCGCCTGGATGACTTTTTTCGTTTTTCGTTTTTGGACTACAATTCACTACTTGGATTATTTTTTAATTGACTTCTTTCTTGAAATTGTTTTAAACTTTATGACTTAGATAAACTGTGTAATTTTAACAAAAAGTGTGTTTTTGGCCAATATATTTTATGTTTTATATACTTTTATGTATATTTTTTATATATTTTTATATATTTTCAAAGCTTAATTTTATTACCTGCAGTAATGTCATTGCGGTAATGGTCCTCTGCGGAGAAGATTTTCTTTGAAAACTCATAAGTTAAGGACGCAATATCACTCCTTGTTTTTGAACTTTAATAAAATCTGATTAATTTCTCATTTTATTATGTCATTCAATTAATATATATATATATATATATATATATATATATATATACATCAGAAAAATATCTAACAATCTCTCTATTTCTCTTTCTATCTCTCTCTTTATACACACACACCCACACACACGCACACACACACACACACACACACACATATATATATATATATATATATATATATATATATATATATATATATATATATATATATATATATATATATATATATATATATTGATTCAATCCTAACAAACCATGCACATGGATATCCTAAATCATAATTTACATCAGTTCCTTTAAATCTTTATATTGTCATCCGGCATACAAAAAAAAATCAATTTTCCATATTAATTTATTTGTATTCCTGCACGTGTTTCTTGGCAGATCGGACGAAAATTATAGTTCGGTAGTCTGACTGTCAATTTACAGGGAACGACGGATATATGTAGCGACATTGTAGAAACAAAAAACGGAGAAAAAGTACAGAAGAAAAAACACAGAAGAAAAACCGTTAAGCAGTATATATATATATATATATATATATATATATATATATATATATATATATATAAATTTAAAGTTCATATTTTTAAAGCATCCAAATGAAACTTAATAATAAGGAGTGAGGTAAAATAAAATACCTTTGAAGCACGTTAAATATGCGATATTAATTTTAAAAGAAAGAGAAAATCGAAACCGATTTAAAAAAACATTTTTTTATAAACTTTCATTTTTAGTTTATAGTAATACAAATTTAAATTTATACCTAACTCGCGTGCATGCGTGATTTCATATTTGAAAGTGAAAAAAAAACAACATCTCATATGCCCGGTTTGCACCAGCAGGAGCCGGCAATCCGATACGATCAGGATCTACAAACACATTGAAAAGGCCAATTCTATTTGGCGAAATATTTGTATTACTATGAACTAAAAATGAAAGTTAATAAAAAAAAATCGGTGTCGATTTTCTTTTAAAATTAATATCGTATCTTTAACATGCTTTGAAGGTATTTTATTTTACCTCACTCCTTATTATATATATATATATATATACAGGGTGTTTCAAAAGTCTTGGGAACATTACAAATACGTATATCTCATGAACTATTCCAGGTA
This sequence comes from Sepiola atlantica, assembly GCA_963556195.1. NCBI lineage: Eukaryota > Metazoa > Mollusca > Cephalopoda > Sepiida > Sepiolidae > Sepiola > Sepiola atlantica. Next base: position 107,622,798 of record OY744516.1, on the reverse strand, counting down.
GAAAAATGAAACTGATGCCATTTTAAAGCTTGCTTAATCAAGTTTTTGGTCATACTAATGATTTTCGTGTTATCTTTCCAGGTGCAGCAATGGCGATCTCTAAACAAGACAAGGCATTTTGCGTCCTCCAATTTGCAAAGACTGAATCGTGGACATGTGTTCAGCGTGCATTTCGCAGGAAATTTAAAAAAGAAGCCCCTGAAAGGAAATCCATTGTCAGATGGCATGCTAAATTTGTGAAAGATGGGTGTTTGTGCCCAAGTAAGCGAACAGGTCGCCCTTCAACTTCAGAAGATGCAGTTGAGCAAGTTCGGACAGCCTTTCAGCGGAGCCCCCGTAAATCAGTGAGGGAACTTCAGCAGGGAACTTCAGCTTGCTCCAGCAACTGTCTGGCGTGTCTTAAGGAAACGACTGCCAATGGTACCTTACAAGCTCAAGTTGGTCCAAAAGTTGAAGGACACTGATAAGCCACTTCGCCGTGACTTTTGCATTGCAATGCAAGAGAAGTTGGAAGATAACGGCTTTGATGACCGGCTTGTTTTTAGCGATGAGGCGACCTTCCATCTGAATGGCAAAGTTAACAAGCATAACACTCGCATATGGGGTACTGAGAATCCTCATGAACTTCTTGAGCACGAGCGAGATTCACCAAAAGTGAACGTGTTTTGTGCAATTTCCAAGAAAGGTGTCTATGGACCGTTCTTCTTTGAAGAGGCAACTATCACTGGTGAATCCTATCTCAACATGCTGGAAGACTGGTTAATGGTTCAGTTGGAACAAGCAGAATCTGATGACTTCATTTTTCAACAAGATGGTGCACCACCACACTGGAGTCTTAGAGTAAGGCAGTTTCTTAACACAAGGCTGCCTGGTAGATGGATTGAGAGATCTGGGCGAGTTGATGACGTTCTCATGCCCTGGCCTCCTAGGTCTCCAGATCTTACCCCGTGTGACTTTTTCCTTTGGGGCTTTGTCAAGCAACAAGTCTATGTGCCGCCTTTTCCAAGAGATATTGACGAACTAAAGGCTCGAGTAACGGCAGTTGTGGGAACCATTGACGTCAAGATGCTGGAACGCGTTTGGCAGGAAATGGACTATCGACTAGATGTCTGTCGTGTGACGAATGGTGCTCATATTGAGCAACTTTGAAGATTCCCCACAAAACCTGAAACTTTAACCTTTCCAACGGTACCAATTTAATTTTTCAACTCCTAATAGTTTTTGAGTTATTAAAAATCGTTATGTTCCCAAGACTTTTGAAACACCCTGTATATATATATATATATATATATATATATATATATATATATATATATATATATATATATATATATATATACGAACGGTATAGTTTTACACCATTTTTTTGCCCTTACGAAGATTATGTCTAGAATCCTTATATAATTTTTGATTTTAAAAAATATCTAAAATCTAAGGCTTAAGTTTAAGAGGTCTTAAGATAATTGATATTCAGCTAATCTTTCTTCATTACCATTTAATGACTATGGATCGAATTTAATGAAAATCTGAAATAATTGAATGTTTAATGGGCACGTTGAGCCTAACATATGCCACCTAAAAACTATCTAAAATAAAAGATTCCAAGAAAACTGAAATTGGCTTAATGTGTATTAAATAATCTCTGATTCCTATGGTTAAAATTTTACAAAAATCGGAAATATCTAAATTTTCACAAGTCTTTCTTTCTTCCCTTTGCATAAAACTAAATTAAACTAAATATAGCCTACGCTACGACCCCTATGCCAAGCATCTATTTTCAAAAATTCATAATAAGTTTATGAGTCAATCCTATACATAAAAAAATATGTAAACACATATACATACTTAACTTTATGTACCCACTAAATGTTAAAGTTTACAAAGAAATAATATGGCCATGTTTCTCACCGTCTTGTCTCGTATATATATTGCTAAATTTATAAAGATCCGTTCCTTTGTTTTGGAGATTATCGTGAACATAGAAATATATGCGCATACCTACCTTCATATATATATATATATATATATATATATATATATATATATATATATATATATATATATATATATATATATATATATATATATATATATACACTAGTAGAATACATGTATCAGGACAGGTATAAGCAGTAAATGTAGTATTAGTTTTTAGTTTTTATGTTTTTCTTTTTTTGAGTGTATAGTACGGTTTCGATGCCTCCCACCTAAATTGTAAAGTTTACAAAAAAAAAAATGGTAATTATGTGGCCACGTTACTCACCCTGTTGCCTAGAATACATATTCGATAATTCATCATTATAAGTTCAATAGTTTACTAAGTACATACGTATTATTGACACTTAGGCGCGCGCTCCGATCCTTTTAAAAATGTATTACTTAATATAACTCAAAATTTCATGTTGAACAATAATTTTCTCTATCAATTTGTTTATCTATCTTATTTAAAAAGTGTTTTACAGGCGGGTGTTAGTTTTGGTGGGCGCATCCCCCAAATGGAAAGTTTTAGAAAAAAATTAATAATGTGGCCATATTACTGACTGTGTCAGCGAGAATATATATTACAAAATTCATCATAATAGGTTCAGTAATTTTGGAGTTCATCCCGTACAACGAAATATATGATCTAACTTTATATTTATATATATATATATATATATATATATATATATATATATATATATATATATATATATATATATGCACTCCTAAATGTTTGAATTTACCAAAATATAATGTGCCCATGTTACTCATCGTGTTGCCTAGAATATATATTCAAAAATTCATGATGCTACGTTTATTAGTTTACGAGATTATCCTGTATATATATATATATATATTAGAAGGGGTGACACATTCTTAAGAAAACGTTTTTTAATTGTATTATAGAGTTTTGAAAAAAAAACAACGAGCGTTATTATTTATATATATATATATTTATTAAATTAATGAAATCATTTTCCATAAATATATCTCTCTGAGACTTTCGCCGATATAACAGCCTTGACGAAGAGTTATTTCCATTTCTTTCTTTTTCTTTTTCTCTCCTCATCTTGCTGATGTGAAATATCGCAACTAAATCCACACGTGGTCCCAAAAGGATATTCATCAAGAACAGTAGCCCGACTAATCTAAACATTATATCGAATATTATCTACAACATGAATATACTGAATGTGAGCAGGGAAATTATACCATATTAATATCTATGGTAAGAAAATTAATAGTAATAATAATAAGTAAGTTAATTCGAAGCGAAAAAACACACAAGTAGTCGTCACACAATTAGCTCTGTCTGTACGCAGTTTGAATATCAGTAGTAATTTATGTTTCGAAAATTATTTTATATAAGAATTAATAATTTGCATTATTTTGATTATTCGGACTATTGTTCTAATCTTAGATGTTATTCTCACAACGTTTCGGCCGATGTAATCTATGACCTTATTAAGGTGTTTGTCGAACTCGGGAATTTTTATTTCGAAATTACGTACAGATTTTCAAGTTCCACACAAATATTCGTAAAGTTCCACACAAATATTCGTAAAATTCGTAAAGTAAGACGCACCTGAAGAAGGTCGGAGGTTACATCGGCCGAAACGTTGCGAGAATAACATCCAAGATGAGAACAGTAGTTCGAATGATCCAAATGATACAAAGACACTAGGAAATGTGGCAGATTAATCTTGGGTAATCGATCGCCGACGTATCCTCTTCCCAATCTAGATTTAAATGTTTCGATTGGTAACCCTCTCATCTTTTTAAGAAGATGAATTTTAGCCTCCAGCCATGATCGGTCGATAATCTTAGTATTGGTTCGATCTTTAAGATCGACATAATTTTATCGATATTCGGCATTGATGTAATATTGATTAAAATCCGAATATGCGAGTCATTCGTCTGACTAAACGACATAAACTGGTTGCACTTGTTTTAAAGTAATTGACTTCTTTAGAGTTGGCTTGGTCTCTTTTTAGAACACAAAAATAACGTCAATCTATGAGCCATTTTTATGTCCAAAGATAAGTGTACTTAATTACTTGTTCTTTTGTTGTAATTTTCTGTTTTACGGCATATTATCCCTTTTCGGATAATTTAGTGCCGGATTCAGTCTTGTTGGTAAGTGTTCATACTTAAAGTTCTTGATATCTCAAATTTGCACATAAATATCTCCAAATCTAATATGGAAGACTTACATCCAATTTGTTGTTAAGGATGCTGGAAAAATGACTTGATCATTCTACTGCTCCAGAAAGACCCTGACAATCCAATTCTCTACCTGTATAAGAGTCAGATACGTCCTAATATGGAGTAGTTTCCGCATCTCGGGAAGGGGGCGCTGCTTAGAGACCTCTTCGTTGCCTAGGCTGAGGTCAAAATCGACTCTGATTTCTAGTAAGGAATGGTCTCTTATTTTTCGTACAACCCCCTTTTCACAAAATAGACATTATTAGTCACTCTCTACTCTATTGTTATTTTCCGGAAAAATGCCCAACTGAGCTACAATCTCTGGTTCCTCATTGTTTTGTTTTTGTTTTACGGCATATTAATTTTGGAATCAGTTTGTGCCAGATTCAGTCTTGTTGGTAAGTGTTCACACTTCAAGTTCTTAATATCTTCAAAAAGTTATAGATTTATTTGTTTTGTATCTAAATTAGCTGTAAATAATAAGACATTCACAGCAAGAACTCGTTTTCTACCACAACAAAAAAGACTTAATTTTCTTCCTCCTTGTGCCTAACGTCAAGCTAAAATTCTCGTTTGTTGAACACGTAACCACGGGGCTGTTTTCCTGCAGATTTTTACATGGTCGTCTTCAAATCCAATGTCAACAGATTCTTGGTATGAACCGTCTCTGAGCTTGGTTCATCCCACCAATCTTTCCGAATCCTCTCATAACATTCTTCATCTTTTAACTGACCATCATACCGTCTCATTAAAATCACCATTGAGTGGCTTTTTGCCTTGATAAATTGTAATCCATTAGTAAGAAGTAGATTCCATTTATTTCATAGATGTCACCCTTATTAGTACCCCCTCTGTATTAGAGTAGACCTCGGGGAAATAGCAAGTCTACACTCACGAAAGCTCCCAAATAAGGGCTTCACCACCGGATACAGATTCTATTAAACTCAGAAATAGCATTCTGCTAGGTACTACAAGGTCAGACTGAATCTGAGACTCATGGGGTTACTCTACACTTCCCCTAAATTCTCAGATTAGAGCATAACGCATAGATGCAGTGTTTTGTCATACCCAGGACCCAATTGAGGTAGAAGAAGATTGACAAGTCGATAGTGTTGAGAAGTAAGGTAGAAAAAGTAGAAAGGGCTGAGAAAAGTTGATATCATGGCGGTAGGACCGTACAACACTTAGATCAAAGGTGTCTAAAGCAGCGATATCTGAATCATTGTAAGTAGATTAAGATTTTTGTATGCATTTCACACACTGACCTTTTACTTTATATAGTGAGATAAATATGCATCTGAGTGTCTTTCTATGCATACACGTGTATGTGCGTGTTTATGTGCATATGTTTATATGAATACCTGTTTTCATAGCAGCTGTGGGAATAAACAAGCACGTTTCAGATATAAAGATAAAACTTAAATCATATACTTGAGATATAGTTAACTCCAGTCTTTCTCTCTTTATACGGGATAAATTTCCAGTCGTCCTGGTGTTATATATTTTCACTTATCGATACGTGTATAAACCATTATACGCCCGTGTCGTCGTCGTCAAACCTGTTCTTGCTCAGACGCCGATGTTGATTTATAAAAAGGTTTATTTAAAAAGAGAAAAACAGTCACAAAAAACATTAGAGGGGCCGGTCACTTTCGTACGCGTTGAGAGAGAGAGAGAGAGTGAGAGAGAGAAAGAGAGAGAGAGGGGGAAAGAGAGAAAGAGAGAACGATAGAGATATAGATAGACGGATAGCTTGTCTCGCTACACCCAGCAATACTGTGCGCTGCTTCCCATTAAGGACAGTACTTTAGATACGTCTTTCCTGTTGGAAGTATCGCCAGACAAAGAGACAGAAAATAGATGATGGGGACTCACGTAGCTTTGCGGCTTCCGTTTGGGATTACCTCTGACCCTTAAAACTGTCACTCAAACTTTGCTATTCAAACATGGCCCTAGTTATGTATCACTGGTTATTCGGTGTGAATGAACTCGAGCAATGCGCTTGACGGTTGCACATCACTTGTTTCGCTATAAATTGCCCATCCACTCACGCATAACAGTGGAATATCCATTCTCTCGATGTAACATGGTTGCTTTCTTTTCTTATTGATATCATGGCGGTAGGACCGTACAACACTTAGATCAAAGGTGTCCAGAGCAGCAATATTTGAGTCAATGTGAGAAGATTAATATTTTCGCATGCATTTGACACGCTGAAGGAACACTCTTTACTTCATACAGTGAGATAAATATATGTGTTTACGTTTGTATGTGAATGTTTATATGCATATGTGTATATGAATACCTGTGTTCATAGAGCTTAGAAGATTCCTCTTATAATATTGACTTAAGGAATTCCTATTGTTCCATTTGTGTGGCTTAATAATATGGCTGTTTGACACACACACACACACACACACACACACACACACACACACACATATATATATATATATATATATATATATATATATATATATATCAACAGCCATGTTATCTCTAAGATATCAAGGAGTACCACTTGTTATTACCAGTGAGCAATCATTTTAAAATTCCTAGTGAGTAAAGATTATTATTTTCCCACTAAGCATTGTCACAAAAGTCAACATCATTAATTGCTTATTAAAAATAACCGGTGGTGTTCCCTGAAGTCTGAGTGACAACAAGTCTCCTGAGAATTCTAATACTTTTTACCTCTTCGGATAATCATTGCAAATGATTTTGCGTTATCGCATACAATTGATGTATCGCTTGCAACAACCATTGGTTGTGTCTGAGATTTGGGTAACAATAAGCCTTCCCAGGGGGTCAGTACTATCCGTACCCTTCCGGTGGAGGTCTGCTTATTGATCTTCCTCCTCGGTCTTTCCATCGAATTACATGGTATCAGTCGAGGCTGTATCCATCACAGTGTGTGTGTTTATTTATTGGTTGGAAGGGGCGGTTTAAGGGATATCATGCAGTTTTATTCTTTACATTTAAAAAAATATTTAAATTTTTATTGCAACTTCCACGTGGTTGGTTAGCGTTCGTAGTTTATATAGGTTGATTTCCGCATTCGAGGATTGTTCTTAAGATTTCAGCTGTTTCTATCATTGCCATCCGTTGTATAGTCTCGGTCTTCCCTTTAATTCCAATTTCTCCTAGTTTTTTCCCATGATTTTCGGTACTGTTCCTTGTGCTCCTACGATTATTTGTATTGTAATGACTTTTTTACGTTCCATATTTCTTTCAGTTTTCTGGAAAATTCTGTGTATTTAATAATAATAATAATAATAATAATAATAATAATAATAATATTAACAATAATAATAATAACAATAATAACAACAACAACAACAACAACAACAACAACAACAACAACAACAACAACAACAACAACAACAACAACAACAACAACAATAATAATAATAATAATAATAATAATAATAATAATAATAATAATAATAATAATAATAATAATAATAATAATAATAATAATAATAATAATAATAATAATAAAACTGCGTATCTAATAACTGGGATAATAATCCTTAAATAGAAGTGAGCCTTAGTTGAAGTCACGATTAAGTAAATGGAATATCTTTAGAATCTCATATAAATATTATTTTTTGTTTTGCTTTTCAACATTGCATTGTGGGAATGAAGTTGAGTTTTCTTGTGCATTACGATTCCTTTCCCTTTCTCTTTTTCTTCGTTTTATTTTTAGAAATTTTGGAAAATTGTATTATGAGAATTTATTTCTTAATTTAAAAAAATATTATTTTACTCTTTAATTCATAGCATATTTTTATTGCTGTGTTGAGTATTCGTACATATCGGTTGGCAACGTCTTAATATGTGTACCATAAAAACTCGCGAATTCTTAAGATGCATCCGTTCAATTTGCGCGTTTAACGATTAAAATGCCACTTCAAAATACGATCCGATAAACGAGCTAACAGACCATAGAAAAATGCCATTTTGAAAGGGTGAAAGACCACAGAAAATTCTATTTCAAACTAAACCGTTCTAGACTGAACAAAATGATATTTCATACTTTAACGTTTTAGACCAGAGAAAATGCTATTTCGAACTGAAGCGTCTCAAAGCGAAGAAAATGCTATTTAGAACAATATCGTTTCAGACCAAGAGAACTGCTATTTCAAACTAAAGCGTTTCAGACCAAAGAAAATGCCATTTCGAACTCAAACGTTACAGACCAAAAGAAAATCTATTTTAAACTAAAATTTCTAGATAAATGCTACATCGTACAAAAAAACGTTTCAGAGCAAAGAAAAGGCTAGTAAAAAAAGGTACAGATTAAACAAAATGATCTTTCGAAATTTAGCGTTTAAGAACAAAGAAAATACCATTTCGAACTAAAACGTTTTGGACCAAAGAAAAGGCTATTTCAAACTAAAACTTTTCAGACCAAATGAAATGCTATTTCGAACTAAAGCCTTTCGACTGTTTTTGGATAAGGATCGATTATTATTATAATTTGATGATTCGGACTACTGTTTCTCATTTTGTTTGTTACTTTCTCAGTTTTCGGTCGATGAGACCTCCGACTATCGACGCCGAAGGTTACATCGGCCGAAACGTTGTGAAAATAACAGCCTAGATTATAATAGAAGTCCGAATAATCCAAATATTACTAAAGCCTTTCAGAGCAAAATAAATGTTATTACGTAATATAGCATTACGGACCGATGAGAATTCTATTTTAAACTTAAGTGTTAGAGTTCAAAGAAAATGTTATTCCGTCCTTCAGTATGACTATAAAAACTATGAAGACATCAGAGTCACCTCCCTTTGAACATCCCCCATTTGTAAAGATGTATGTGAGGTGTCTGTAAAGAAATAATCACAGGCCACCCAACACTAGCAAAAATAGTAAGGTACATGTGTTTAAAAAAATCTTATGTCGTCTAGGACAAAAAATGTCCCAACGAACATATCAGCCATAAGATTCTGACTTTCTATACACAGACGTAAAATAACAACTATTTTTCTTTCAACCAACACCGACAAAGAAAGAGGAGCGCAATTGAACTATGTTTTCACGTGTAGATGTGAGGAAGTGATTCATGTTATTTGATTATAAGAAAAAGTTATCAGCATCATTCTCACAGGCAGAATTGCAAAAAGTGTCATCTAAGCTAAACTCTATTAGTGAGGTGGTTGAATTCATTTATTTTCAGAATTGGGAGAAGATATGGCTCCCCGTTAAGTACATCAGCACATATAGCTATCGTGTACTGAAGTACAGGCTGTAACCACTTAGCTACCTGGTTTCATATAGAGAGAATAGGATGTAAGGGTACGCCATCCTTGTTGATTTCTTTCTAAATTATAAAGGCGGGCTGATCGAAACTCAAGGTCTAAGAAAGTATAATATGCTATTGTTTTTAGTGAGACGTTTTTAAAATTTAAGTTTTATGCTATGTTTCCTATCATGGACGTAGTAAAGTAGGACCCAGACAAACAAATTTACTTGCATCATTTAAGATACTAATTATTTGTATAAGGTAATTTTCTCTATCAAGTTAATACAACACCAGAATCTCTTTTGGCTTGGCGAGAATTATTGGGTTGTTCTGTTTAGAAACCTTAATCGACAAGTAATTCCCTACAAGGCTAAGAAAACACCGAACTACAAATAGGAGTGTTGGCACGTGCGTTTTTAAAAAAAAATCACCATCTTCTCGTTCTGGGCTTTATCGAAATAAGACGTTAGTAGCAACCTCCTGCTTTCTACTGTAGACGTCTAGACGTGTGCAAAGGGTCACGGACATATGTAGTAAAATGTACAATGATCAACATCAGGACATTCTCTCTCTATCTCTCACTTACTTTTACCCGTTCTCTTCGGCATATCTGTATTTATAAAAATTAGGTATGTGTATATGTTTATATATTTGTATGTACTTTTATACTAATTAATCGATCATTATGAATTTTGGAACACAGCTGCAGTATTGTAATGTGGGCTATATTTAGTTTAATTTAGTTTCATGCAAAGGGGGTAAAAAGGGAGTGAAAGCCTTTTATGAAAATTCGGATACCTCTGATGTTTGTGAAATTTTTTTAACAAGGGGTATAAATATTACCCAAATTTCACTTCCTTGTAGTATTTGAAATGGTTTTAGTGGGAGGCATCATCTGGGGACAACTTCCAATTTAAACATTCAGATGCTTCAGATTTCATTACAATTTCTCCATAATCATAACACACTAATTAAGCAAGATTTGCTGAAATGCAATTTCCTTTTAAGACCCCTTAACCTTACGTCTTAAATTTTAGAATTTTTCTACAGTCAGAATCATGTAATAGATTTTGATCCAAATTAGAATATATATTCTAGACATAAGGTTTAGTATCATTATATCTTGATTTTAATCTTAGTAAGGGGATATAAAAGTGGTGCAAAACTGTTCTGTTCGGGGAATTAATTTTGCCCGTCCGTAGACGAGTATTCTTATAAGTTTAGATAAATGTTGTCACATGTATATCTCATCTATTATATAAAGTAAAGTGTGTCTAATTAAAAGTCAAAAACTACACAAGACTCACCAACTAAGCTGATATATTCTTTTTCGACATTGCTTCGGACGAAGTATAGTCGCATTCTTTTAAAGTAGTCATTCTCCTGGAAGTCAACAGGAAGATAATAAGTCAGAGAGTCAACATTTAGAGCGATGTTATTATGTAGTAATTCGACAACGATTCTTTTTTCAGTTGCGAGAAAGCGAGAGAGTAGAGAAAATAGAAGAGGCAGAAACAAATAGAGGGTGGAGACAGGGATAGAGTTAGCAAGAGAGAGAGAGAGAAGAGAGAGAGAGAGAGAGAGAAAGGTTTTAAAAGAAAGATGTTATGCACCCTTTTTAACTCTTCTATTCTGGTTGTCCATGCCAGGGCCATGTCGGATATTCATGCTATTCCCACATATTTTTAATATTACATGCGAAATTCCAACATTAAAGACAGTTCGACCGACGGACAAAGTATCTGGTAAAAATGCGAAGATTCATCTGAAAAAAGAACAAAAAATGAACAAATGTTATTTTTTTACCCATAATGCATCTCTGTCCCGGTGCCATGATGTTTCCATTTTTTTGTCGTTAACATGGACGTTATTAGGAGTTTCAAGGAGGTGAGATAATATTTTGGTCCGCAAATGAAAAAAACAGAAAGATAAACAGAAAACAACAAAAAAAAAGATAAATAAAATAAAAAAATAAGCGAAGACAACGAATATGAAAATATTTTTTGGAAAACATATTTGAAAAGAAAATTTACAAAAAAATATTGATGCGATGTAGAACAGAAGAAAAGGCAGATATGGAGAGCAAGAAGAATGACAAGAGGAGTCGGGGATGCAGATTAAATATAAATATAATAAATGATTAGTTTTACTTATCTCAACAATGTTCAGATAAGTAAAATTCATTATTTATTATTGCCATTAAGCTATATCTGCAAATCTATTTTACCATATTCTTTTTGTAATATTCCATTCTAATAAATGACAGCTTATTCTCTCTTGGTCTTTACATGTTAAAATAACGATGGAAACAAATTAGTACAAATAATAACGCTAACAAATTTCTAAAGCCAGCCGATATTTCGGTCGTTCTAAACAACCTTAATCTTAAGGTCATATTTATCGACCGAAATATCGATTGGCTTTAGATATGTGTTAACATTATTATTATTACCAGTCTGTTCATGCTTTTCATTATTCCATATACTAAACATTCCATTTTATTTGAAAAAAAAACAACAAAATTTTAAGAATCGTCATATGAATTGTATGAGCCTATTTAACATGGAAGGTTTTCCAGGTATTATTATATCTATAATAGTGATAATCATGGTTCCTCACACACACACACACACACACACACACACACACACACACACACACACACACACACACACACACACACACACACACATATATATATATATATATATATATATATATATATATATATATATATATTTGTTATTGTTTTTACTGGCGATAATAACAGCGTTTGTATTTTCAACTTCCTAAGCGACAAAGAGTTTTCTCTTTTTCATGCACAAGACGGCATTACGTCGCCCTTCACAGAAAGTATTTTCCTTTATATATATATATATATATATATATATATATATATATCTTTTTAATTTCTTACGTATATAAAAGTAATCCATGGACACGTTTTTCTGCCTATCCAACCGTCATCAGCATGGTTACATTGTCTGTGGCCTGGAGTTTAACCTCTGGACTACGATGCCTTGCCTGGAAATATGTACGATTTTTATCGCCTAAATATTAAGTTTAAAAAACTGTATTTTTTAATATTTTTACTGGCGATAATAACAGTGTTATATATATATATATATATATATATATATATATATATATATATATATATATATATATATATATATATATATATATATTGTGTTCGAGATAGATTTGGCATATTTTAGGAAAGGAAAATAAAAATTGTCCTATCTTGATCAATAATTTATGTATTCTCAAAATTCAAAGTGCATGACTTCTGCCGAATACTGCTTAGTCGAAGCAGCCTTCCTAAGCCTCTGCTGTGTGGCCGAGGTGGGATCTAAATCTGTAGCATCCGGCCTTCAGAGTTTTCGTCAAGTGAACCCTGCACACAAGTTTGATATTGACAAAAGGTTGTCCTTGGTGTTGCAAGCGGTAAGATTGGTGTCTTTTTCAAATGCGCTCCACACATGGAGTTGCAGCCAAGCGAATTTGAAGAGTGTAACTGTTAGGGCTGGTGAAGTTGTGGAAATTTTCAGATAGACACTTATGTGCCACGGAGCTGAGCTTTCCTGTTACACATATAACCTTAATATAGACACTCGCTCCACCAGTGTTTGGCAAAAGTGGAAAGCAACTCAAAATAGCTATCTGAATTGAGTCTGTCGCTTTTCGAAAATGTTATGCGTGATGGCGGTGACTTCGCTAGAAACACACAAAAAGACAATCAGAGTTTTAGAGAACTTGGTCTACGTAACGTGCGGAGATGTGTGCTGACTGTAGGCTAACCACCTGTTCCGCGCGTTGTATAAGTGGCCCTAAGTAGAAACAGGGAATCCGCGGCTCGACTAGTAGTTTGACCTTGTTGAGTAGAGTATTGGCCTCCGTAAGGCGGTTTTCTTAGACGTTGCTGGTCAGTAGTTGGCTCTCTCAGCTGTTGTATGAGCAGTAGCGACGATTCTTATTCAGCGCTTTTTTCGCCCATGTATCTCGTCAAGGTCTGTATTGCCTTTAGCGGATATGACCGCACCTGTTTTGCCGCTTCTCGATGAATTTCGTTCTATGGCCAGAGTCAGAACGCCTGCTATCATTATTCCTGCTTTCACATCTCTATGGCAATTCTCCAGTCCACATCTCACGGCCGTCAAGTTATTCAAGGAACACTGAGCTGCAGCTAAGATTTCCAATTTTTTTAATTCGGTGCGAATCATCATGATGAAGATCATTTTCCTTTTAATATTCTTGCGCTTTCCAGTCGTCCATTGTCTCCAGCTCCCAAACCCTAAATAGTTCACAGAAACAGCTATCCTTTACCGCTATTCAAATTATTCTGAAATATAAGAATATAAAAGAAAACGCTCAAATTTGTCCTGTTAATAAACATAACGAATTTTTCTGCAATCCAACCATATTGGGCACAAATACATTTCTGTCTATGCATGGCTTGTTCGCCAAGGTTCAGTCATAAATGCTCAACAGTCTTTCTTTATTTGCCGAGTTATAAGAATATTAGAGCTTGCTATGGCGTATTCAAAACGTTTTAACTGCCATTATGTAGCATAGCTAGATGTGTTCTAAAATCCCTATAGTGCGTCCACACTGTCGGCAGAATCAACTGGCCGAATTTCTGTAGTCCCAACCTCTCTTCTCTCTGTCGTTGTCTCATTCTTCTCAAAAACATCTTTCATAAACGTTATTAATTAACAAGCATCGGCAAATGAAATTGGGTTTAAAAAATCTTTTTGTGTGTTTATTCTTCCTTCATAGCATACATGTATACGCATAAAACAGCCAACCTCTCTTGCAGCAGCTATCCAACCCCACTGCTCCCTCTCTTCTCCCTCTCCCTCTCTCCCTCTCTCTATCTCTGTGCTAGTTCTGTTGAAAGAGAAATATCTACATTGCTCATTCACCAGGTAAAACTGGCGGCTTCCTGTCTGGACGCGTAGCCTTACTCGAATTCTAATTAAAAAATACTACTCGATCTAGTTTTTAACATTATGTAGAAATTTACTATACTTATCTTATTTTTACAAACCAACCTCTAATATTTCTAACACGCTACTCAATAAGTCCCGGGCCTAACTAATAACACAGTCACTTTTACTATTCTCTCCTTCTAGGGTGACACACTTATTCCAATTCGATGCCTTTTATGTTGAACGATTTGTGATTGACATCATAATATGCCTATGTTTCTGATATCACTTTTTTATTGGAGCCAAATCTCTTTCCCGCGGTCATCCTTTTGATGTTTGTAAACATCTAGTAGTCACTGAGGGTCAGATCTAGAAGATAGGATGGATGTGAACACAATTCGATGTGCAATTCACGTAGTTTTCCATCATTGCTATCTACTCGTAAGTGGTGCATTGTCATGGTGAATGGACTCCTTTTCGTTTTCATTAATAACCGTTTTTTTGGCGATGTCTCCCTTCAAACGCACCATGCTATATTATATTCGCTATGGATAGTTCTCACGGGCATCCAGCACCATTTGTGTCTGTACGACCGCGTTTAAAGTCAGCATACTCTTCTTAATCATTGTTTCAGACGAGCAGATACTGAATAATACTTATCAAGCCATTGCTTTGCTTGACCACAGTTTTCCTATTAGAAAGCAATGCTTTATCAACATGCGAAATTCAGATTTTCAATTGTTTTTTTTTTAATTTTCCCACGGAGGTTTCTCTTAAATAACTGTAATTTCTAAGCTAATAATCCGATAGGGCTCAGATTTTGACACTTGCCATTTCAAATCTAGTACTTTATAAAAGATCATATAGATTTATTTATTGGTGGCGCCATTTATGTGCCAGACCCTTGATTTATTCAGTCATGTGTTACAATTAGTAATGATTCAGAAGTTGACTAGAATGCTATATCCATCTTGTTTTAATGTCGTCTGGGTGTTCTGGTAGAAAACTTTCATTATCATCATTATTAATATCTTAAAGGAACGACCGATGTAGTAACGGGCGGTAAAGATATCTCTGGTCACGTGTTTTATTTGTCGTGCTTTTTGCAGTCGCCATTTTCTTTTCGATAGCTTTTGTATTTCCCGCTGGAAACATTAGCCACGATATCTATTGTTCAAAAAGGAAATCGTTTTATCCCAAAATAACTGTTTATTTTTGCATTCCAGTAGAGAAAATAAGTGATCAGATTTTCTCTTGGTGTTTTTAAATTATTTTATAAATATTTCCAATTATGTAAGCAGAATCCTCAAAAATCAAACATCTCATTTATTGTTAGACATTATTTCTTTGTTTATGAGCAAACATTTCTCAAGATGGAAATAAAAGACATCGAAAGGAATAAGTTTCAATATTATAATAATAATAGTGTAATTCTCAATATTTGTGATTTAAAACTTTGAAAATATGACATAGTATTAGTTAAGAACAGAATCAAATCTCCATTATAATTGAGTAAGATAAACTTGTTTAAAATATTACAAGTCTGGTATGTATGAAAATATACTCTCTCACCAACTGACTACTAAAAATGGAGATTGCTGTTTCCGACTTAAATATTTTACATTATTTACCTATTTTTGACTGTTTTCCGTATCTTGGATGATGCCTTCTTCAGACTGATTTTGTCGTTATTTGAAAGCTTTTGGTAATTTACCCAAGTAGATTAAATTGTTAAACAATGTAGGTACGTTTAGTAGTAATCATTACGAATTTAGGTTCGCAGAGAGATATTATCACGAAAACCGGATGTACGGGTCGGCAAGGTTTAGACGGTTGACCTTTGGGGCAACAGTCTGGCTTGGGAACGATAGCTTAGAGCGATTGACGTCCGATGATCGACGGAGAGAGAAAGAAAGCGAGAAAATTTGGAGTCTGATATAGGATAGCACCGCGAACATACGTAAGTTAGATGTCTTAAAATCAGTTTAAATGAAGCTATTGGCGAGTATTAACACACTCTCCTTGCCACCTCGGTTGTTGGTATAGACAAACACGAACACAGCGAAATAAAACCGACCTTCTTCGATTAATAATGTGTTCTTGTGTTAATTCCGTTTCATTCTAGAATGAGGATGTCTCCCGCTAAGAAGATTACTGTGAAACACGAGACCTGAAGATACTTGGAAGAAAGCAGGTATGATTTCGAATAATACCGAGTGTAACATGTCAATTTCGTTACGATATGTAACAAAATAAAAGATTTAAGCTGGAAATACTTATAAGGTTACAGAATAAGAGGGTTACAGGAGCTAAAAAAGGCCGAAGAATACAACGGTCGAAACGTTGTGAAAATGGCGGCGACCATAATAAGGGAAACAATCCGAAACATGCAATTGATATATATATATATATATTCACAAATATGGTGTGGCCGATGTGATGCGTCAGAACCTAGATCGTGTGGTAGAAATAGTCTTATCGCCGCCATAAAAATACCGTTTCTGTTTAGCGTGTAGAACCTCTATTTGAGAAAGAACAAATACACGCTGGAACTAGAGCATTCATGCGTATCAACCACATGTAACCGGCGTGCTTTGCCATCCATAAAAGATGGGTTCAATAAAAGTCGACAGAAGGCGTTATCGCAAGATCATTTTGCGATAAAATTAGTATTGAAAACGGTGTTGTTTGAGAAAAGTCCACTGCGCGATTAATGTCCAGCGGCAGATACATGTTTACATTGAATACGGTGTTTTTGGAAAAAGTCTACTTCGTGATAACGATTTAGTTGCAGACACGTTGTCAAATTAAATGCGGTGTCACTGGAGAAAAGTATACCACGTAACAGTGGCGAGCACCAGAGACTATCTTTTTCGTCTCTTTTCTTTTTTTATTCTTTCATATCTTCATAATATTTCGAACAACTTGATGGAAACTGTAGACATTTTCAGAGATGGAGAGTTTGCCCGACATACGCCTGTGTATCAGCCATCTTTACGGCTTGCAGTGCCCTCTTGTCAAGCTTCAAGAGCATTTTACGTAAGAGAAGTCGATGATCTGTTCAACATTCACTTCCTTGTATGCAACGCCCGCAAGAAAGGTCGTTTATGCCTTCCGCACTAGGATCAAGGATGTGCCAATGTCTAGATGTTCGATGTAAACATGTCCTCAATTTATTTCCCTGCCAGGAACAAATGTTTTTTTTTTATATCTAAACCGTAACACCTTCTTTCCTCCCGTCTTTACTTACTTTCATACTATCGATTATCCTTTCCTTTTCTTTCTTCCTTCTCTTCATCCTTCCATTCTTCCTTTCCATCATCGTCCAATGTTTTCATTATTTTTTTCATTTCATTCCACCTAGTTTATCCTTTTCAATTAATTTAATGTTCTATTATCTATTTTTATTTTTCCTTGCTTTTTTTTCTTTATTTCCTATTCATTTTCTCTTCGCCCTTTCTTTCTTTATTCGTTTCTTTGTTCTTCTGTTTATTTCTTTCAGCTGTATTTCTAACTTTCTTTCTTTCTTTCTTTCTTTATTCATTCCTTCATTACAAGTTTCTTCTATCTCTCTATCTTTTTGACTTTTTTCTTTCTTTGTTTCTTTGTTGTGCACTTTTTTTCTTCTTTTCTTTCTTTCTTTTTTGTTTATTCGTTCCTTTATTTCTTTGTTTTCTTTTTTTGCATCATTTTTTTTCCATTTTTCTTTTCATCTTTCTTTCTTTCCGACTATTCTCTTTCTTTCTTTGTTCGTTCCTTTGTTTATCTCCCGTTCTTTGTTTTTTTGTACTAAAGAGTCGCTACTATCAAGGCCCAGAGGCCACTCGAGGATAAGGGTTAATGAGTTAATCGGGTAGACGGTGAGACAACACCGTGATGATTCATAACAATGGTTAAAATTGGTCAGAATTTGATTATTTAAGAAGAGAGTTCAACAAAAGATTATTTACATCGAACTTGAAAATTACTATGTTGTAGTCAGCTGGAAAGCAGTTCCGCGGTATTGTATTCCACAGACGGGTAGTTCTAAGCAAAATACCGTGCTCATAGATGTTCCGTTTAGTTTTAGATGCACAGAGGGGGTAAGGGGGATTAGTGACAGTGGTTGTAGCTAGACGAGTTTTTGTTGTGAATTTTTTATAGGGGGAACCATAGATTGCAGCTCAGTCCGGCACCTACGAAGAAAATAAGGATAAAGCAGAGAAAGACTAGCAACATATCTTCTGTGAGAAAGTGGCTGTAGGAAAGAGAAGAAGACATCCCCACTAGAGTTCGAAGTCAGTTTTGTACTTTTTCAATACAGGAAGAGGGTGCAATAGTACTCCATCTTGGAACGTATTTGACTTTTATACATGTAGAGAATTGCGTGAGATACATATTGGAGCGTTAGAATTATCCAACCATCTTTCCAGCGACCTTAGCAACGGATTTGATGTAAGTCTTGCATTTCAAGCCTGAAGTGAAGGTCAGTCCAAGAGGCTTATCAAAGCAGGGGGCTTCGTCAAGGGGAGAGCCATTCATTTCAATTGGGGCAGAGTGATGATCAGAGCGTTGTGGTGAAAGGAGAGAAGTTTTGTTTTAGACGCATTAAAAGTAACCAGCCATCTTTTTACCCATTGCACCACGTGCTCCAGGTAAGAAGATCGCGAATCAAAAAGATCCTAATTATTAATTCTCTTCGAAGTGTTGCTATAGATGGTTGTGTCATCTACATAAATGTCGACGAATGATCTTAAAATGTTTTTAGGGAGATCATTGATGAATGTCAGGAAGAGTGCTCGACCCAGAATGGTTCCTTGAGGCACGCCGGCATTGATACCATGGTCTTCAGACTTATGCCCATCAACGACTACTTTTATAAACTTATTTCTCGCTTTCGCCCTAACGTTCTGTCTTTCTTTCCTTCTTTCTCTCTTCTTTTCTTTCTTTCTTTCTTTCTTTCTTTCTTTCTTTCTTCCTCTTTCTTTCTTTTTCTATCTTTCTTTGTAGCCGTCTTTCCTCTTTTCTCCCTTTCTTTGTTTCGTAAGTCTCTCGGGATTAAATTTTAAATAGCATTTTCGTTGGTCTATTATATTTAAATCGGAAATAAAAATTTCGTCGTTCTTCCGGGATTAAATTTCAAATAGAATTGTTATAGATCTGTCACGTTTAAATTTGTAATAGCATTGTTATTTTTCTGTCACGCTAATGTTTTAAAATATAATTTGATCGCTCTGTCAAGATGAAATTTTAAATAGCATTTTCGGTCGTCTGTCACGGGGAGGGCAGAGTTTAACAGAAGGTTTGTTTTTAATGTAGGGAAAACGCTGGATCCGAATAAAAATAGAAATTGTCTCAGTCTAGATGGATTCCTCCTTCACTGACCGAGAGCAGAAAAGATGAAGTGTAGTATTAGAACAGATACTACGATTTGCTCTTAGCCCCCCACCCAAAGAAAAAAAATCAAGGATCTTCTTACTAGATATAGTTTCTATTTTGTCTTCTTTCTTTATTGTCTCGTTCTTTTGATTTTCGTTTTTAATTCTGTTCCTCTTTCTTTTATTTTCTATCTTTTCTAACATTTCCTTCACGCATAAATTTTTACCGAAAAACCCCACGAAGTAATCTATTCTTAAGATACGTCAATTCAATTTGCGCGTTTATGTGATATAAGGGGTAGGTATAATGTATAACATGTCGAAAACAGTTAAAATACATAAACGTTCATAACATACCTTTGGTAGCCTCGCTCACTACTGTGATCTTGCCTGACCGAGGAAACGCCCCATCCAAACAAGTTCGTTCATACCCCGAAAATAAGGACCACGAAGAAACAAACAGTTGAAGACAAAAAGTGGTTTATTCGCTTTGTTGTTGTTCAAGACTACTTACTAGTGGAGCGGAAGGGAGCAGAGAGAGGTCGATAACTACTGCTTTAAAATAATCTTAAACGGACATCACTAAAACAACAAGTTAACACGTGTGTGCCTCCAAGCGAACTGACGACTTTCTCTTCCCCCCTCTCTCTTTCTCTTTCTCTCTTTCTCTCTTTAGACCATGTGACCACACATCCACTTCTAGCACACATGAGATCAAGCTGACGCTCGAATACACTAAACTGACCGCGACTGAACCCCATTTGCTGTTATTCTCACCCAACAAAATTATACTCGCCCAATATTTAACATTTAGCGCTGGAAATGTAATTTCAAACCTGAGCGTGACAGATCAGCAGACGGACTGAGAATATTAAAAAGATTCTATTTAAAAATATAAGCGTGACTGACAACTGAAAAGGCTATTTTAAATTTTATCGTTACAGACTGGCGAAAATAATATTTCAAAAATACGCGTGACAGACAAATAAAAAGGTTATTACATATGCAAACATAACAGCCCAAAGAAACATGCTATTTCAAATTTAAGCGTGAGAGACGGTCGAAAATGCTATTTAAAATTTAATACTGGAAGACTTACGAACATGCTATTTCAGATTTTAAAGTTCAAGACCGACGGAGATAAATATATTTCAAACTCAAATGTGAAAGACAAATGAAAATACTATTTCCAATTTAAACGTGACCGACCTACAAAAATATATTTAAAATATAAGCGTGACAGACAAATGAAAATGGTATTGAAAATCTAAACATTGCAGACAGACTAAAATGCTATTTCAAATTTAATCTGTGACAGACCAACGAAAATGCTACTTTAAATTTAATCATAGGGTACTTACGAAAATGCTATTTCAAATTTAAAGATGGCATACCAACGAAAATGATGTTTCAAATTTAAACATTACAGACAAACGAAAATGCTAGTTCAAAATATCAACATGACAGACTAACGAAAATACTATTTCAAATTTAAGCATGACAGACGGCCTGAAATAAAATTTCAAACTTTATATTGGGAGAACAAAGAAAATGCTATTTAATTTAAACGTGACTGACTGACGAAAAAAATATATTTGAAACATAAGCGGGACAGAAAAGTAAAAATGGTATTTCAAATTTAAATGTGATCGACCACTGGAAATGCTATTTAAAAAGTTATTTCAAATTTAATCCTGAGAGACGTACGAAAATGCTATTTTAAATTTGGACATGACAGGATATCATATTTGAAACAAAAATGAAGCGAAACAAACGGTCTAAAATGTTATTTCAAATTTGAACGTGACAGGCTGACGAAAATTATATTTCAAACAAAGGCGTTACAGACCAATGAAAATGCTATTTCAAAATTTAATCCTGACATACGAACGAAAGTAGTATTTAAAACTTAAGCGTGACAGACAGACAAACAAAGCTCCTTATAAAGATGATCAGATTTATTTAATAAAAAGAAGATAACCCCGCCCCCGCTCCCACGAACAAAATGGTTGGAAACATAATTACAATTACTCTTATTTCTTTTCAAGACATCTCTGCCAACAGCTGCGACTCGCACGACGTGAGTACAAATTAGAATTGAAGAGAGAAAGAGGAAAATATTAATACAATTAGAATTACAGCAAGTAAAATAAATTAAGAAAAAAAATGTAAAATCGATCTTCTTTGACGATGAATCTGGGTAATTTCTACTGACCGCTCGACGTGGCCGCCATTTTGCATCGCATTTCTCAAGCCGCGAAAAGACCAATTATTTATCCCCGTTCGGACTGTCGACCCATCGTTGTGTTTTTAATTTTTTAAATTTAAGTAATTTCAGCCACAAAATAACGATTTATATTCTTCTTCTGAAGTTATATAGCAGAGTTGAATGGTAGCCAAATACAAATTGACACCCGACTTGAGTCTTGTATGATGATCATGATGATGATGATGATGATGATGATCATCATCATCATCATCATCATGTAGTCTCTTCCGATCTGGAGCAGGTGGCGCAATTGAAAAAAAAAACCTCTAAAACAGAGCTTCTCTCTTTTCACCACCAACGCTTTTGCCCTGTAATTTCTATTGACCGCGCAACATTGCTGCCAGTTTTCATTGTATTGTTTCAAGTCACAACAGACCAATCATTCATGTTCTTTTCGAACCGTGGTTCAATATCTGTGTGTGTTTTTTAAATATTTTATTTAAAGAATTTCAACTACAAAACAAAACAAAAAACGGCTTATTTTATTATTCTTCGGAAGTTATGAAGCAGATTTGAAGACTAGCTAGGTACAAATTGGCACCAGACTTGAATCTTGTCTGATGATGGCAATGATCATAATGATAATGATGTAGTCTCTTCCGATCTGTAGCACGTGGCACAATAGGTAGAAAATTTCTTGTTCTTTTCAACAATTCTAAAACCAAGCTTCTCATTTTTCACCACCAACGGTTAAATTCCTATTTTGTCCTGTAATTTCTATTGACCGCGAGACATTATCGCCATTTTTCATCGCATTCGTTCAAGAGACGACAAGATGAATAATTCACCCTCTTTCGAACAGTCTTTCCACCTCTGTGTTGTTGTTGTTGTTTTTTTTCATTTACATAATTTCGACCACAAAACAAAACAAATAACGGCTTATTTTATTATTCTTCGGGAGTTATATAGTAAAGTTAAAGGGTAGCCAGATACAAATTGGCACTAGACTTGAGTCTTGTCTAATTATGGCAATTATGATGATAATAATTATCTAGTATCTTTCGATCTGGAGCACGTGGCAGAATGAGACAAAATGACTTGTGCCATTTAACACCTCTAAATTAAATCTTCTCTCTTCCCACTCCTCCCGCTCAGATTCCTGATTTGCCTCCGTTGAAATGGATGGCTCTCTCCTTGGGAAAGGGCCCTTGCTTTGCCAAGCTTTTGGGTGACTTACAGCAAATATGTTGGTAAAGTCGCTGCGAAAATGGCTGAATACCTTTTACCGGTCTAGAAAGTACCTGACTCGTGATACAAACCTCTACCTATATAATAATCAGATACGGTTCAAGATGGAGTACTGCTGTCACATTAGGGGCGGTGCCCCTCAGAGAAATATTTGATGCGTTGGCAGAGTACAACATTGAATTCTTAATCTAGTGGGAGATGATCTCTTCTTTTGTCTACAGCCCTTTTTTTTACAGAGAAGACGTTGCTAATCTTTTTCTATTCTATTATGGCATGTGCTCGACTTAGCCCAAATCTCAAGTCCCCCTGTAAATCATTCACAGCAGGAACTCTTCTATTTACCACAACTGTAAATGACTTCCCTTTCATCCTCTATGTATCTAAAACTAAACGGAATTTCTATGAACAGAGTTTCTTACCAACTTCCTATTTGTGTAGCACGTTATTGCGATATTGCTTCTTTGCAGACTACAACATAGTTGTTTTCAAGTCGAATGTCAACAAATACCTGTCGAGTCGTCCTCTTACATAATCAAATTTTTGCTATTTCTTTCGTCGTTTTTAATCAACTCATAGTATTGCTTCGTCATCTAACTGACAATCTCATTAATTATTTATCCTTAATTGACTTTTGACATTAGTATATATTAGTATATTAAAAAAAGGTAGTCTGCTTTTTCACGTCCGCCATCTTTGATTAAAACGCACGCTTGTTGATCTTAAAAGAAATGCCTTCAAAAAAACAACATCGTTTATTATTATAGTTTTCCGGTAAACGAAAGCAGTAAAACGTTATTGTTTTTAGTAACCCAGGGAGGTAAGAAAGCGCTCTCAACGATCTAGACACCGAAAAGGCGCCCATCTCCGCTGAAATCCAAAAAGAAAAAGAAAACGAAACTCACCCGAATCTCTTCCGACTCTGACGTCACCCACTCAACAATCCAACAAAGTAGGGGAAAGGGCAGACAACTCGTCTCAAAATTATTCCAATTAATGCCTCTTTACTTACAGCCTATTCACCAAATTAATGCTGGGTCCGACCCTAAAAATTGAACATGGAAAATGTAAGAAATAAGTATCAAAACGTCATCCCTTTCTTTCTTGATCTATGTGATCGCTCAATGTTCTTAGTCGACATATTTAATTGCCAAATCTCTTCCCAGGAATATAGCACTTACTCTTGAAACTCACTTTATAATGCTCAGTGTTCAGTAAGGGGGGCATCAAATACCATTTTTATGTATTTGGGATGACTCGACCAAGGATTAAACTCAGGTAGATATAATGGATAGTTGTCTGTGTGTATGTGGGTGTATTTGTGTCCAGCTAAAAGTTAAAAAACTACAAAAAAAAACACCCAGAAAGTTGGTAATTCTTGATCAGCGTTGCCCTGGAAGAATACTATTTAAACTTTAGAATTAAAAAAAAATCATTCTCTGGGTGTTAACTGTATAGGTTTTGTCAGGAAGGGTTCGTTTTCAGTGTTATTATGTATTAATTTGGAAGGAAAATGCCGACTCATTCCCTAAAGAATCTATATAAAGCAGAGTTGACCGTGTGTGTGTCCGGAGAGAGGAATAAGCTGGACAGATGAGAAAAAGGAGTTTAGGGAGAGGGAGAGGGGGGGGGGAGAAATGTAGACAGTGGTCGAGAGATAGAGTTTTAATAGAAATATGTTACACTTTTGCCCTCGGCCAATGCAGTGTATCCCTGCTAGTTAAGTAATAAATTAATGTTAATATAAAGTATGTATTTTAATTAAAAACAAAACTAATAGACATTTTAGGTACTTAAATGTCTTTACCCCCTCACTGATTTAAACGACGAAATACATCTTATTATACCCACTTATTCACCGAAGTTAAGCGACGTGGAGCCGTTTCAGTAGCAGACGGGTGACCATTTGTAAATACCAGGCGGTGTATGTGAGAGAAAGGCGATACCTTCCCGCAAAAACTGCAAACATTAACGTCATCCAAAAAATTCTTCCCTGTGCATGCAACTCGCCAGCCTCATGTCTCGGGGAGATTTTTTTGGACTTGCTAATTTAATATTTACTAGAAACTTCTTCATTGAAGGTGAAAACCGGCTCAACCCGCCCAGTATGAATATCGCACGAGGAAGGTAAGCTATTATACCCATAGTTGAAACCCAGTGACTACTTTTCAAAAAAGATAACCCCCTAAAGGGTTGAACGAAAAAAATAAAAATAAAAGCAGCTCACGGTAGAAAATGATAGTAAAATTCTTACATTTAAACGTAATAAAACACAAATAACAAATGTTTTGAAAGCTTTAAATACTAGTTGTCTGTAAATGACCAGTATATACATGTGACTGGGGCCGCTTATGAATTTAATAACATAGAAACTTACTCCTTAAAGCGGAAGCTGGATCAACCCGACCAGGGTGAATCGCCGCATAAGCACACGACTTCTAAAATAGAATCTTAGATAACACCAATATTCTAAAACGGCGTCAAAAAATGGCGGAAATATCACGCACCAATATTCATATTCCCCTAAAATAACGTCTCCGTCAATAAAGTTTTTAAAAAAGAAAGAAGAAAGAATGAATGAAAACGTTTAAAACCTGAAAGCTTAAAATAAAAGAAAGAAAAAACGTACCAATCTGTATAGAAAGGAGAAAGGAATAAAAAGAAAGAAAACGTCTCATTATGGAAATAAAGTGAAGGATTGTTTTCCGAATTTACTTTAAACAGCGAGGGATGTCTGACTTGCTATTTGCTTTATCCCTTTCCTTAAACACTTGGAATGGTTTTGTCTGCCAGTTATTTACTTGCTAAATTATGATGTTACGGAGAAGATATATATATATATATATATATATATATATATATATATATATATATATATATATATATATATATATATATATATATATCCTCCCCTGTAACAGGCCCCTACATGTTGAAATCATAAAAACTTACAAAAACGTGCCTTCTTCTTCTTCGACAGACACATCTACAACGCCAACAAAATCAATCAAGGTAGATGTCCTAGCCACATAAACAAACATCGGCAACCTTCAGATTAAAAATTCCATACTGATATAAAGATTGCACCCAACAATTAATCGCCAATCAGAATTAGGTTCATCATTTTCAGTTTGATACATACAATTGCACAACACAATGCACACATACACTAAATAGAACATGTGTATGCTTCAT
Source organism: Sepiola atlantica (assembly GCA_963556195.1). Taxonomy (NCBI): domain Eukaryota; kingdom Metazoa; phylum Mollusca; class Cephalopoda; order Sepiida; family Sepiolidae; genus Sepiola; species Sepiola atlantica. The sequence continues at coordinate 107,596,421 of OY744516.1, read as the reverse complement.
TTGAAAAACTTACCTTTACACAAAATATTGACAGAAATATAACATTGGGATGTCAACTTTCCTGCAACAACTACCAACAAAAACAAATGAATAAGAAAACTAAAAAAAAAAATTAAAAAATTATAAAATATAAATAGTTGAAATAAAAAAATAATTATAATCTATGAATTATTACTTCAACCCCATTAAGTTTAGACCCGAGAATATTCACTTTGTAGTAATAATAATAATAATAATAATAATAATAATAATAATAATAATAATAATAATAATAATAATAATAATAATATAGCAGAAACCTAATCAAAGGAATAAATACCTGGGCAGTATCACTAATAAGATATCCTGGACCATTCATAAGCTGGACTAAAGAAGGACTCAGGCACCTTGACCAGAGGACTAGAAAATTAATGACTATGCACAACGCACTACATCCAAAAGACGATACGGACAGACTCTACGTGAAGAGAAACGAAGGGCGAAGAGGACTGGTAAGTATAGAAGACTGTGTGAACGACAGTAAAAAAGAACTGGAGAAATACATAAACCAGAACACGGAAAGGCTGATCACCGCAGCAAGAGACACCGTCCCAACCAACAATGCAGGAAGCATCGAAACTGGACACAAATAGACAAGAAAAGAATAATTGGAAAATAAACTACATGGACGCTTCATAAGACTCACAAGAGAAGAAACCAACGCAAATAGCTGAACATGGCTAAGAAAAGGAAACTTGAACAGAGAAACGGAATCTTTACTGATGGCTGCACAGAACAATGCAGTTAGGACAAACTACATTAAAGCTAAAATAGATAAAAACCAGGAAAACAATAAAGGCAGACTGTGTGGACAAAGAAACGAAACAATAAATCATATTATAAGTGAATGTAGCAAACTTGCCCACAAAAAATACAAGAACGGACATGACTGTGTTGGGAAAGTAATACACTGGGAACTGTGCAAACAATTAAATTTCGAATATGCAGACAAATAGTACAAACATAAACCAGAAACAGTACTAGAAAACGAAAAACACAAAATCCTCTGGGATATGGATATACAAACAGATAAACTCGTACAAGCAAGGAGACCTGATGTTATTATAATAGACAGAAAGGAAAAATCTTGTGAAATCGTAGACTTCGTCGTCCCAGCAGCCATAGAGTGAAGATCAAAGAGACGGAAAAACGAAGTAAATACACAGAACTAGCCAGAGAACTGAAAGGAATATGGAGCATGAAGAAAGTTAGTATAATACCAATAATCGTAGGAGCACTAGGAACAATCCAAAAAAAAACTGGAGAAAAGATTGGGAGAAATTGGAATCAAAGGGACTATCGAAACCATACAAAGGACGGCAATGATGAAAACAGCTGCAATCTTAAGGAAAATCCTCGAATGCGGAAACCAACACGCATAAGCTACAAAGGCTAACCAGTCACAAGGAATTTACAACAGGGAGAAAACAAAACCACACAAAGAACACCACAACAAGAACCAAAGAAACAGAAACTGCAAGAAACAGCACTTCATAATCTCCCCCAATAAATTACACCGGCCTCAGCTATCACTACACAAAAGTGAACCAAAGAAACAGAAATTACAAGAAACACTATAAGCTCCTCCCTCTCTACCCCCACCCCATATGCATATTTAGGTCATTAGGATACGAATTTAAGTGCAGAGCTGATCTCTTTTAACTTCATCAGTTGGGAGCTAGCTATATATATTCAGCCATCCATTCAAGCAATTATTATACTTTTGCGTTTTTGGTATTTATTTATATACCGTTTAAATTAACACTAACATAAGATTAATTGCTCAGATTTCTTCACTTAAGTAGTATGTTTCTATTTACTGCGAAACTAAGGGAGAGTTTGCCCCTCACAACGAAAATAGTTTATAATTACCTAGACATGAATCAAACCTTCGAAAGGAGGTATTATATATATATATATATATATATATATATATATATATATATATATATATATATATATATTCTATTAAATGATACCAATTACCTCATTATAAAATATTATGAAGATTTAAAAGTACTTCTAAGTACATTTATACCTAAAGTTAATTGTGATTACGTTTTATTCTTAATTCGTATTGTGAGGGAAATAACGTAAAGCATCAATACCCATATTACCTCCCTACATTAAGTGTATGTCTATATTTATATTACAGTGGATGCATTTTTTTATTAATATATATGTATACATATTTTTTCCCCACTATATTTAGCATTTATTTGGCGTTATATTTTGAATGATAATTGTTTTATTAGTTCTTGCTCCTTCCGTTGAAATCTAAAAAAATGTCTGCTGGTGATCTCATGATTCGGAGCTCTTTCCATTTCCTTTTCTATAGGCTTTGTCGCTTCGGTTATTTTTGTTGTGCGTGATCTGTTCTATATTTTAATATTTTATATTAGCAAGATAAACCAAATTTTTAGAATAATACAAAAATGACCCTAACTTAATAGTACCAACTGATAAAACAATTAACCTCTATAGCATGAGTTATTAAACTTATAATAATCAGATTATGAAAGAACTACTGAAAAACTATGAAATAGCCAATGTAAATGACCTCAGTGATATCAGTTCTACAGCCTTAGAAATATGCTCTAAAACCAATATAGATAACAACATAGAGATATATACTCCTCAATGCGACCTATAGGTGTAATGATACTGACAAATCAATCTGCCATAAGTGTAGGGGAGAATCTCTATAAATATCTCTTTAAGAATAGCTAGGTAGACAAAGTTAGGCTAGCCACTAACCAGTGCCAACCGTTCAGTACACAAAATGCAGCATTGTTGTGGTCAATAAATTAATTAGTACGGATTGTTGCAAGCTCGAATGAAAATGTGATTTCGTTTGTTTTGTATATATAAACGAAACCTAAATACTTATACCCATTTTTGTTTAACTATTGAGAAAAGTACATAGTGAATCGGGCGAGAAAAGAAAGACATTTTAATTTCATTGCATCATTCGTAAAGGCATTTTTAAAAATGTTGTTTGTTATTGGGATACTTCACTCAGAGAGCAAGGGCAGTTCAGGTGTAAACAAGTGAATGATAAAATGAGAAAGGAGAGTAACATGACAAAAAAATTTATAGTATAACTATTAAAACAGAGAAAATATATATTTAAATAGACGTCGAGCGTCTCGTCTAAAAAACGATAGATTTATTGAGTCGCACTCTGATATACATTATCGTTTTTTGAGTTCATCGGGTTGTTGTCATTCAAGAATTGTGATCGGGTCAGAGATAGAGAGTATGTGTATGTGTGTTGTGACCTTGAAGGGTCGATAGTAATTTAGATAACACGGTTGTATATTTACTAGAGTGTAAATAAGTACATAATTGTATGTTACACAAAATCTGCGTCCGATACTGTAGCTATAACTGCCACCAATGATTGTATTTACTTCATTCCCACCTCATGAAGATGTGGCACAAGGCTGGAAAGGGTGAGCATCAAGCCAGTGCCTCTAAAGAGGTAGAACTCTGGCCTCCTAAAAATAACCTCTGCAGTTTCGTCGACATTCCACGGTCGGGACGCCTCAGGCAGTTAGCAATAAACAAACTCCAACACAAAGAGGGGAGGCAGGGCCCAGAAGAGTGCATTTTTTAGGACTACAGTTTATTTTTGATGTGATTTAAAAAAAATATCAAACGGCTTCTGGCATTCTATCGTCTAGACCCAATCTTTTCATTTTTCTCTTTTTTGTTTAAATATCTCATTAAGAGCGATCGCAAATCTTGTATGTTTTGACTAAACACTTAGTAACAATTCTCAAAATTAAGAGAAATTTGTCGAGCCGATAGATTTCCGGAGCTGGCATATTTTTTTAACGTAATCGTTCGCACTGAGACTTAATATCTTTGTCCATGATCAGACGAAGACATTTTAATTTCTTCTTTTTTATTCGTAGACTGTAGGCGAAAATCACATTCACTTTTTGAATTTATCCACTTTCTCGTCAATTTTATCTAATGACGCGAATGGAACATTTTTCTTTTTAAAAACTAGTTGAATATATATTTTAAAATTCAGCTCTGTCAGTCATGTTTTATCTCTTTCTAGTCCACCAGAAAAACTTCTAGACCATTTTATTTTAATTCTTCCGAATAGTTTTCTTTCAATTATTTTAAAAAAAACCTTTCTGCCACAGCATTTACGGTCTTTATACTTTTACAGAATTAATTTATTAGCATATCCCATAGTTAGAACTTTTAAATTCAATCTGCGAAATGTTACTTGAATTGTCCATCAAAAATATTTTCAATTATAAAGTGTTACCTTGTAGTGTAACTGTAGCTGTTAGTTCGCCCTCGAATTTGGTTTGTTTTCACGTGTCGCCTTTTGACTGCTTTTTTAGTCCTCAATAAAGTTGGCGTTCCGATTTTTTTCCATGTCTGAAGATTTATAATTGATAAATCGGAACGTAATCAAGTTGCATTTTAATATTTCTATTCAATAGTCTACGTGAACAAACTACCTAATATTTTCAATTTCGTCACATTTAGCGATTCTAATAAAACCTTTTTTTAATTTTATGTTTTATTCTTCAGTGTGTACTTTTCTGTCTCACGCGATCGCACTTACAGCACTGTTTTGTTTTATATAGACAACCCTTGTACCAATGCAGTTGTCCGCAACCGAAACACGGTTTAGGGGGCTAATTAATTTTTCTTTAATTACTTTTCTTCTTGTTGCAGATTTTTCTGATAGATGACACTCCACCTTGTTCAATATCTTTTGAATCTTTACGCACGCTAGTAAAACGTTGAGAGTCCTCTGCGATATGCTGGTTCATTTTCCAGTTTATTAAGGACCCTTCTTCTGATTTCCGCATATGTATTCGATAATAATCATTGCGCAAGTATAAGACGTTTCTAATTGTTAGCACTCAACTCTGACAACCTGAAATAATCGCAGTAATTGTTAGCTACGCTAGCAAGGAAAGACGACGAAGATGTCGTCTTTCCTTGTAAGGTTCATGCATTTGCATTTTTTGTGAAAAAGAGACGTTTTAGGGCTAAACAATTTAGTCAATAATAATATGGTCAATAATAAGGGCGCTGGTTTTTGTGGTGAGATATAATTTACAAATTTACACTGTACTTAATTTCCTTAAAAGCAAATGAACCATTTTAAAATTGGTTCAATTCGTATAGTCTTTATTATAAATGTCCTCGTATCGCCTGAAATACGAAGTAAACTTAACCTCCTTGTATGGATCGTAATTAAAATTGTCAATAGTGTCTAAAATCGTGTTTGTGAAAATGCAATTCCATCTTCACCATTTTGACACCCATTCAATAATTCAAATATTTTTACTGTTCCTGTTAGGTATGAATAAGCATTTCTTCAAATCTGTGCATTTGTACTTCTTTCTGTTGTTCTTGGAATTTATTTTCCATTCGAAACTTTTCTTTCTGTTGTTCTGTCTACAATTCCATTTTTTACGCATACATTTTCTTTTGACATTCCGCTTTTTCTTTCTGCAATTGTATTTTTTTGCATCTATTTTATTTTGATATTCCGCTTGTTATTTCTGCAATTCCATTTTTATGCATCCATTTTTTTATATTATGCTTGTTCTTTCTGCAACTGCATTAGCTGATCTTACTGATGCCTGAAGATTTCTAAAGTTGCATTTTTGAATTCCTCCATTTTTCCTGTTACTTTAATTGAACTGAATTTTCCGTATGTAGGTAATAATAATTAATATTTACTTTAAAAAATATAATTATTTTACAAGGATTGGTGCACTGTGAGAGAATTTATTAAGGAGCAGTAATACTACGGCTTAAAACAAGATTCCAACCCCGTTTGTTGTTGTCGAATCACTGTCCATTTGTCCGCTATACCGCCCGCTAATTTGGCGTTTATAGACCTACATCTCTCTTAATTCCCATGCTAGCTGACGCCGACTGAGGGGTAAGAGCGATTTGTAAACCGGGTTCTAACCGTCCGACCGACGTAAATTAACATCCCATACACTGAAGATTGCGTAAGCATGAAACATCGATGTCTGCAGGCAATAATAATTAATATTTACTTTAATATATATATATATATATAAACACACACACACACACACACACATATATATATATATATATATATATATATATATATATATATATTGTTCACACGGTCGTAGTTTTTCTACTGGGTTAAGTTCGTAAATTCTCAGTAGAAAGAAAAGGAAATTAACTCGTACAAAACGTATTTACGTGCTTCTGATTAATGAAAAAATCGACATTTCTTTCGCGGAATCTACACACTTTGTTTGTTAAAAATGAGTTTTATTTCAACTTTTCGCCTATACTAATGAGTGCCGACGGATATACGCAGGCATTTTTGTAGGTCATAGAGCACTTCACATAGTGCGCTTGCTTTTTAAAACCCCACTTCACTTTGTGCCTAATCCCTTGCAGAGAAGATAAATAAATATACTTTTAAAACGTACAGTACTTTCATCTCGTTATAGATGTGCATAGGATTTACGGGAAACGGGACTGTCACGCGTTGTTTTATTGCTATATTTTAAAAAATTGATAAGGGTAAATCGCACGCCGCCATTTTGAGAACCTCATTACCAAAAACGTCACAAATACGTCAAAAATATGGCTTATGATAAAAAAAAATGGTGGCCGGGCTAGATTCATCGTTTTTTCAACGTAGATAAAAAAATGTATTAAAATAAAATTGTGCTTTTATGTTTGAAGAAAGTATATGTTCTGTTTTTCACGTGTATTATTTTATTAGACAATGCTTTACTTACTCTTTTAAAATGATTTTAAAAAACGGCGCATTTTTGTTATCTTTATAAACATCTGAGGATTTTCTTTTTAATGTATCACTACTAAATAAAACGTCAGTTGAATGCAGAAAAGAAAAATATACAAGATAAAAACATTGCTATGAGAATGAGATTGTAATATTTGATCAAGCGCTATAAGATAATGATCAGATTTTAAAAAAATATCTATAAATAACAAATGAAATGTCACAATTTATATAAAGTAAGGTATGTGTATATGTCGATCTATTTCTATGTATAAGATATTCTCCTAAAGTAATTAACCGATCATTGTGAATTTTGGAATACAGTTGTTAAATGTAACGGTGGTCTATATTTAGTTTAATTAAGTTTCATGCAAAACGGGTAAAAAGGGGGTGGAACCCCTTCGTTAAAATTCATAAACCTCCGATGTGTATGACCTTTTAACAATAGGTATCAGACATCAATTCATAAATCATCACCAAATTTCAGTTTCTTTGGAGTATTTTAAAGGTTTTAGGGGACATAATATGGGTGCAACTTCTCATTTGAAAATTCCAATAATTCAGATTTGCGTTAAATTTGATGAATATTCATTAGACACAAAGTAAGTAAGATTCACTGAATTTCAATTTCTTCTTGAGACTCCTTAATATTTTTCGACATTTTCTAGAATAAAAATTATGTAATGGATTTTAATCAAATTATAATGATTCTAGTCATAAGGTTTAGTAGCATTATATCTTTAGTTAAGGGGACATCAAAGTAATGCAAAACTGTTTAGTTCGGATAAATAATTTAAGTATATGGCAGAAGAACTAGAAGTATACCGGTTTTGGGACGGGTATGTTTTTAGTATGTTATATACTCGGTTAAGTAATTAAGTTAGGTTTTACATACATTAGCGGTAAATATATGAAACTTACAAACAGACAATCTTATAGACAAGGCAGCAAAATGTCGACAGCGAATGAAAATAAAAATCATGGGAACGGAAGTAGGGTTCTACAAAAGATGAAGTGACTTCATGAGAAAAACAAAATGATTCTGGTCGAAGGTAACGCTCAGCAGTTTTAAACAAAGGGATCTACATGAAATACACGTTATTACGCGCTGACAAATAATTTAGTTTAAAGACTTTACGCTTAATAATGTCTCTCTCTCTCTCTCTCTGTCTCTCATGCGATCACGATTGAGTTAAAGCTAAACTATTGATGACACGCTTCAATTAAGCAACGCAGCTTCGTGCGACTCAATAAATCTATCGTTCCTTAAAACACACACACACACACATATATATATATATATATATATATATATATATATATATATAATTCCTCATGTTAATCTTTTCTGCCTGCCGTTATTTTGTTAGCTCGTTGAACAAAGCGTGTCTGACGACTGACAAGTGTTGATAGCGATGAAACGGCGCAGAAACATATTGCTCTCGGTGGTATATGGAGGAGAAACTATAACAAAGAATTGTTTGCTAATTGCCGGATTTGGTCACGCTCAGTTAGCATAAAATATTTAAGGACTAAATGATTATGGCGCATATTTTTTTATGCAGACATCATGACCGTTGATCGTTGGATAATTCTCCCTTACTTGAGTAGCGAAGGATCTAAGGAGATGGGCCAATTCTGGCGTAAAATATCGTACACCGAAATTTAAATCTACCTTTCGAAGAGGTTTACATCCCAACGCCAAGTTGTGGCATCCTCGGCATTGAGCAAAACTTACACCATAGAAGCTTTTTTCTCAACAGAAGAAAGGCAGCATTCCTTGTCCGTGTTTCTACTCCATAGAATAGCCTACCATGGAAGATAGTGGCAATTCCTACCCTATCCAGCGTTAAAGTCGACTTGGACAAACATTCAGACGCTATATAGAAGTATATATATTTTTACATGGCTTGTTGCACGTTGCTATTTTTTGCCAATGAATTTGATTTGATGTGATATAAATTGATTTATCACTGCTGTAAACAGTGACGTTAAATCTTCATCTTCCTCACATTCACTCATACACAGTTCAATAGAAACAATTTAATTCGAAATAAAAGTCATGAATGGGTCTAAAAATCAGGACCCAGTGTTTATAGCATGTTAGTCCTATTTTATTAGTTGCTATAAACAATCCTCAAAGTTTTTATGATTTATAACTGAAAAAATGGCTGCATCATTCTACCGTCCCAGAAAATACCTGAGCATTGATACAATCGTCTAGCTATATAAGAGTCAGATTCAGCCCAAGATGGAGTACTGCTGACACATCTGGAGAGGTGCCGCTCAAATAACCATTTCTTGCCTTTACAGAATACAAAATTGACTTTGTAATCTAGTTGGAGATAATCTGCTCTCTTCCCTGCAGCTCATTTCTCATAAAAGAGATGTTGCTAGTCTTTCTCTACTCTATCGGTATTTCCATAGTTGGTGTTTAACTTCAAGCTCTGTCTGCACCCTGTAAAAACTTCTTAGAAAGAACTTGTCTTGCCACCAACGCTGCAAAGAGCTCTCCTTCCTTTGTCTGTGTAATTAAAATAAAACGGAACTTCCATAAACAGAGTTTCTTTCCAAGAACTTCCCACATGTGGAATACGTTACTGCAGTAATGCTTCCCTATAGACTATACATAGCAAGACGTGTTTAAGTTCAATGTCAACAAATATCTATCGAGTCGTCCTGTGAATTAATCATAGTTATCAATCCTTTCATAGTACTGTTCCATCATCCAGCTGAAAATTTCACTGACGCTTATCCTTGAGTAGCTTTTGGCTTTGGTAAGTGACGATCCATTAGTATATAAAAAATGATTGTCACGAGGAAAGCGTGAACAGTAGTGTAAAAATCGTCTTTGAAATCTAGTGGGGGATGAACTCTGCTGCCATCGACAGACCCTTTCTCACAGAAAAAGTTGCTATACTCTCTAGTAATTTCCATGGAAGATTCTCCAATTACCTGTTCTTTCTTGTAACACATTCACAGCAAGACCTTGTCCTTCTATCACATCTGAAAAAAAGTTCCTTTTATTCCCCATGTGTCTGGCCAAGACAGAATGTAATGAACAGAGATTCTTTGCAAGGGCTTCTCGTCCGTGGAACACATTACCCCGAAACTACTTCCCTGAAGATTAAAACATGGTCGTCTTCAAATCTAGGACTAACAACACACTTGTCATAAATCGTCCCCATAAGTAATAAAACTCATTTCATTCCATTAATATTTTTTTACTTCCCATAATATTCTTCATTTTAAAACTGACAATCATTCTATCGACCCTAATTCTTGAATGGTGATCCATTGGCAAAAAAATAATTTCTATAATTAAAGAGGGAGATACGATATCTCGTGAGTGACGTCATATACTGATCGTCTGAGGACGACGCGTAAGTTTGGGCTCGTGTCGATTTTCCTCTCTCCCCAAAGCCAGCTTGGTAGAAGGGGGAGTTGGGAGTCCTTTAATGCCAGCTTATTAATGAGGTACGATTTTACGAGCAGGGAGACGTCATCACACTACATTTTGTGTGTGAGTGTCTTTTTATGTGTCACCGTACGTATATATTAATGTCATACCCAGTACTAGACGGGCGGATGACGTCAGAGCTTCCTATAGATTTGCGTTAACGCGTATACAAAGTGTTGATTCTTTCTTATTTTCTATCGTTGTCTAAAGTTACATGCCCACCATTATATACAGACGTTCACCTTCATATGTGTGTATGTGTGCTGCGTATGCAATAACCGTACCTATACATTAATATATATATATATATATATATATATATATATATATATATATATATATATATATATATATATATATATGTTTATTTGATTAATCAAACACAGCTTTTCAGATGTTGTAAACTTATTTGTCTTCTGTTTCCAATGCATCCAACCGAACAACAGCTTATCATAAACCCCAGGTGAAACACTCCATCCACCATTGTGTTGCATCAACCAATCAACGAGCGTCTGACCCGGACAGGCTGCCAATGATAGACGTCGTTTCGGTAATTACACAAGTCGTACAGTTACTTATTAGTTTGAGGAGCTTCTTTGATAACGGAAGCACAATGGTTGGACAATGGTTGGACAATGTCTGACATTATTCGATAAGACGGGATCAGCATCTTGAGATACGGCCCGTGGAAGTTGGATGAATATTGTCAATCAGTGATCGGACGAGAGGGGGTGTTGGGTTAGACGAGTTCGAGGAGAGAGTAGAACAATCGGGATATAACGAAGAGGGCGGTCAGGGGGGGGGGGGCGAGATGATAAACATGAGACGAAGAATAATGGAAAGAGGGTACGATAAAAATATTAAAAAAAGATTTAGAAAAGACAAAAAATGAGGATGGAGGTAAGAAAGAAAGCGAATAAATAAAGCAACAAAGAGAAAAACTAAAATAAAATGTATAATATAGTGTTGTAATCTAAGAGTATTTAGTTTACAAAATATACGCCATGACATACGTTAAATATATATGAGAACGTATTGCCGTGACCAGTGAAGAGAGATCGTGCAAAAATGGCGTAATGTCCTATTCATTTGCCTCTTTAAAGTGGAGAAAATTCAGCTCCCCAAAACTGGCATCTGGATTAGAACAAAAATAAAAAATTGCCTCAGTCTAAAAGGATATCCCCTTCACTGACCGAACAGAAAAGATGAAGTGTAGTATCAGAACATATATCACACTTTGCTCCTAGCCAAAAAGAAGGGCGTGCTGTCTGGGAGTTTAAAAAGACCGTGAAAGCCGTCTGAACGGGAAACGAGCTCCTGGTCTTCCTGCAAGTATCTTATATTAGACACACGCCACGCAACCCCGATAATACAATTTCCGAATCCTTAATTGTTAAAAGATCGACCCGTTCGTGTTGATACTTGTTCGCGAAAAGCATGCTAAGGTTCAGAATCCGGTTTCTAAATTCCCCACGCGCGGAGAAATTGGAGTTTATTTAGAAGAAGAGAGTGTATTCTTCGTTTGCTAGTATAATTCAAGGGGAGATGAGTTTTAAATATTATGAACAAAACAGTGTCTTTGTCTTTATGTTTTTGTGTTTATCAATTGATAATGAATCCCTATACGAAGATCATCAACAATTATTCTCGAGTAAAATCTTGATTTTGTAATGTGATGTTTTTAAATAACATCGTGGGGTCTGCATTCATGTCGGATACTGATAAATGATTTCAGCTACAACATAAAAGTAGAAAATTATAGAAATAATGAAATTTTTAAAAAATTTAAATGGTAATACATGATACACACAATGGTGATAAATGGTACACACATCGGGAAGAAGAGAACTCATTTATTACCGGACAACGCCGAGTTGCCCTTTAGTTATAAATAAAAGGAAGAAAGAATGAAGCAAAAAAGAAAAGGAAAAAGAAAGTGCGTAAAAAAGAAAAATAGGAAGAAACAAAATATAGAAAAAAATAAAGATAATACTAATAATCGCTTATATAATAAGATACCTCGGCCCTCTGTTTCAACAATTTTTATATCGGTTGACCCCTGCTCAAATGTTAAGATAACTCACAATCCTTTATGCAATACAACCGTATTTGGTGCAGATAAAAAGTTTATGCCTGACTTGTCCAACAAGTTGCAGTCATAAATATCCAACAGTGTTTGTTTTATCGCGTTCAATAATATGCAAGGAGACTTTTTGTGATCATCTTATAAGTAGTGGATGGGATTCTGAACCAGCTTCCCACTCATCGGACCTTAATCCTCAGTTATGTAAGGTTATCTAATATAGTGCCTATCAAAATAATGATGCTTTTTTACATTAGGATCCGAGGTGACTTTGACCCTTTCGTTAGGGTTAGGGTTAGGGTCAGGGTCAAAGTGAGGTTAGGGTTAGCGTCAGGGTTAGGGTTAGGGTTAGGGTTAGGGTTAAGGTTAGGGTCTATGGTTAGGGTCATAGTCAAAGTTAGCGCGGATCCTGATATAACAAAATAATCCTTGAACTGAAGAGGTGCATATATCTCGTTTCGTAACCAAACGTTTCTTTCAATTCACGCGTTGCTCATAACTTTTACATTACATTATCACAGCCTTATAAGCCTCAAACCTATCTTTACACTGCGAACAATGCTTCAAGAATAATATTTTCTTAAACATAATTAATTTAAAAAATTTGTAATGAGTCTTTTAGAAATCATTTTCGCGAATATGTGTCAATTCCGTGTTTTATACATATTTAATTTTCCTTTTCCGTTGTGCGAAAAAAGGTAATTTCCGAGTTTTAACTGAATTAAATATTCGATTAACGATTGATGTTTCATTAAACAAGCTAAATTGTTTAATTAAAATGTTACTTAAGAAATCGACATATTTTTCATGACGTTTCTCAATTTAATGTTCTCTCATTAAATATTTATCAGATAAATTCCAAGCATTAAGGAATGTTGTATTTTGTTTTATAGCACATCAACTTGTTTGCTTGTTATTTAATGCCAATGTAAAAGTTGGTATATTTGAACTTCTTATACTTTAATTTCTTAATATCTTCAAAGAGGTTTTTTTTTTAATACTAATGAGTTATCGAAGGAAATGATGGAAGGGCGACTTGGATGACACCGTCACGAAACTTTATTTTATATTAGAAGCCGCCGGGAAGCGACAGAGAGAAAGGCTGATGATGATATGGACATACACCCTGCACAATGATCTATGTAAAATCGGCCTTCACTCGGACCAAGCCTATGATCGTGCCAAGTGGAGACAAAAATCCACATTGCGGACCCCGCAGTAGCTCGGGGTTAACGGAAAAAGAAAAAAGAAGATAAAGAAGAATAAGAATAGGTTACCACTTACTAAGGATAAAAACCATTCGAGGATAAGGGTTAATGAGATTGTCAGCTGGATGACAAACACTCGTAGGAGAAGATTGAAAATGATGGATGGAATGAGCAAAATATTACTGCTAAACAAAACGGCTCGACAAGTATTTATTGACATTAGACTTAAAGACGACCATGCTGTAGTGCTGTTGTGAAGTAGATAACAACGCGGGGGGACACCCTGGGTGTGCGAATTCGGAATATAATTGATTCCATAACATCACTTTCACTCATGGTTACGTGATCCCTCCTGTAAGTACCTGAAATAATCGAGAAAACCAATGTCAACGACAGAATCGAGCCGATCAAAAATAGGAGTAACGTAGTGGTTCACACAGATTCATATATACCTAAAAAATAAATTCCCCGAACAGAACTGTTTTGCACCACTTTTATGTTTCCTTACAAAGATTAAGATCAACATATAATGCTACGCTGCGACTGTCATATGGCTGCTACAAGTAGCGGCGAGCGAAGTCGCGTCGTGTGACTGAGACTTTACTTAGTAGAATTTCCAGTGTCAAACACTCGCGTTCGATTTTTACACACCTGTGTTAACAAATTTTCTTTTTGATACCTTGTTTGTGCCGGGCGACTGGCTCTAAATAAGTCACCGTTCGACGACTTGCAGCCTTTCGTGATCTAAGAAAACAACGTTGGGTGGCGTAAATAAGCTGTGTAAATCGTCGATAAGGTGTAAATACGAAGAAGAAACTTTCTAGCGATGCCAAACTATTCACAGTTGGTGTCTAGATGACCAGGACTAACCTTACAACTTCAGTCCAGTACAGACCGCGGCGACGACAGGCATGATGAAAAGTGGTGACCTGATAGTAAATAAAAAATAAATATTAAATCACAACAAGCTGTAGATATATTAAGATTTAAAATAAATGAGGGACTCAAAAAGTTGTAAGACTGATGATGCATGATGTGAAAAGCGGTTAGCGTTGGCTGGGTCATTCCCTTTTCCGTCAACCAGGAGAGTCCATCTACGAAACAATTGACCCCTCTCCCCTACAGGGTTAAAAAACGATGTGGTTTACAAAGGAATACCTGAATTAAAACTGACCTGATACTGAACTGAATTATTGTTTATTTATGAGTAGAGAGTACATTCTCCGTGGGCTAGTATATTTATATGGAGATAAGTTTTAAATATTATGAAACAAACAGTGTATTTGTTTTTCTGTTCGTCTTTTCGGGGATCAATTGATAATATATCCCTATACGAAGATCAAACAGAATTGTTGAGTAAAATTTTACGAAAATCCATTAATAGTATTGATTTTGTAGCGTGATGTTTTAAAATGAAATCGTGGAGTCTGCGTTCATGTCGATTACCCATAAATTATTTCAGTAAGAACATAATAATAGAAAATTATAGAAATAACAAGAATAATAAAAATGGTAATAATAAAGTACACACATCGGAAAGTAGAGAACTCATTAATTACCGGGCAACGCTGGGTTGATTTCTAGTTATAAATAAAAGAAGAAAGAATGAAGCAAAAAATAACATAAAAAGAAAATACGTAAACTGACCTTCGCCCCCGTATCTACGGAATTCGCTGCTGGATCAGAGAGTGGCTAGAGATCACCCTATCGTTGACTTCAAATCGTCAGGCTTGGTCGGCCTTCGTGAGTGATGCAGCCGACTCAACCCAGTCCTGGTGTATGCTGTTTCAATTACAAATAAGACATCTACTGGGTCAAGCAAGCATATATTTGCGTAGCTTATTATAAGTTGTCTGAAACGATAGATTTTTGACAATGTGCCAGGGCCATACAAATGTTGCTGTTAGTCCAGATAGCATTAAAACTGTTGAGGTATATTAAGAATATATCTCGTAACTGGTTGAGGATTTCGTAATGTATGTCATCTGGACATCTTGTGGTATTGTGAGATTATTTTAGAGAGTTTAATAATTCTGAAAGGGTGAAAATTATTGTCAGATTTTAAGTTTTGTTTCTTTTTTTCGTCAATTTTTTTAATGTTCAAGAATTGTCTGTTATAGTTAGCGGGAGAAGAGTTCTGGGAAAAACTTTGAGCCAATGTGTTTGCGATTTCATTGGGGTCTGTAATTATTGTGCTATTCTTAGACACATTCTTGGGTGGATTGTTTTTGGTTTTACCGGAAATCTTTCTAATAATGTTCCAGACAGTCTTTGTATTTGTACTGAAATTTATTTTGGAGACAAAGTCTCTCCAGGAGGAGCATTTAGATTTCTTCATTGTTCGTTGTGCTCGTTGTTGACTACAAATGATTTATGGTAATTAGAGGCGCTAGTATACATTTGGTAGAGTGTACCGAAAGAATTGCGATTTATATTTTGAATGAGTTATAAAATAAAGCCCGAGATGAAAAGAATTGTTTTTACTACGAACCGGATAGAAACGCTGTTAGCGGAAATCCCAGCTGTAACCCGAGGAAATGTCAGAACGTGGTTATCTAGGGACAAGTATTTTCATAAATGAATAACATACATGCCGAGAAGAATAAGGTCCGCAACAGAATTCTAGTTAAACGAAATCAAGACTGAGTGATTGACGTAGATAGACACTACCCTACGGTTGAGCTAAGGTAGCAAGAGACCAATCAAAACGCGTATTGGCTGTGAAGATAAGATTGAATCCGGGCGATGCCAAGTGACCAGTCTAACTATATAAAGTGTTGCGCAAAGCGAATTAAACTGTCAGTATTAGTCAGAGAGACAAAGTCAGTAACAGTCAGCTAGAGACTGCGTTAGGTGCTGTGATTTCCCCTCTTGTAATCGAGCGGATGTTCTTTTCTGAGAAAAGTCGTTTCGCGTCGTCCGTAAGTTTAGAAGTCTCCAAGTTGAAGAAAAATACCCCAAAATTCCATCTAGAAACAAAGAAACCAGCACCATAAACCTACGAAAAGACTAAAGTTCATGTACATAAGAAGAATGCATATTATCTGAAGTGCAAACCAAGAGCTTTGTTGTGCTTTGAGTTGTTCTAACTGTCTTTGATTTAAGCATTTGTTTTCTTTGTTACTCTCCCTATCTGTTTCTAGTTGATGTGCTCACGTGCCAGGTAACTTATACCACTTAACTATACGAAATCATAGCGGCTGGCGAAGACGCTTTCTTTCAAGTTGCGAAACGTATTCCGAAGGATGAATCACAACTGATTGACGCCCCTATCACGGCCAATAACAATAATAACGACCGGAGCGACTAGTCGAGAACGATAAAAAAAGAGCCCGAGCGCGAACACGACGGTATCTGGTTGCTTGACGAAGGGACAAGGCCACACACATACTAACTGCATGAGTAAAGAAATCACGAGGTATATTTGACAAAAAATTGTTACAGAGAGACGAATTTAAAATAAATGAACATTACTTTTTTTTAAACAAAATTGAAAAAGTGAAAATAAAAATTATTCAAGTTCATAAGTGAACTTTTGTTCCCGTTTGGAGTCATCGTTTGTTAACCGCAAATTACGCAAAAATGAAAAAGATTTTGTTAAACAGAAAATAAAAGCGACATTTTGAGGGTCGATAAATTTATTAGTAAGTATTGCCGCGAAGACGTAATTTTGTTTGCGTTGTATGTACACATAATTGAAGCCTCATTTTAGTTCAATTATTAACAAACGTACCCAGTGACTCATACCAGAAGAAGAAATACATGTTAATCACATCACATTCTTTAGTAGTAGAGACGCTTTCTAAATGAATTTTCTTTTCTATTGGAAGGTTTCACCCAGAAGTCAGCGTGTAAATTAACAAGTAAATTATAAAAGGGGAACCGAGTAATGTGACACTATGTGATAAATGACACTCTATGACAATAAGAGAACAAATAGAAAATAGTAATCGAAATAGAAATGAAGAAAGTAATGTTTAGATTATGCAAGCTTCAGTAGGAATTGAACTCAAAAAATGACCGGCAAATTTTTCTTTTACTTTAATTCGCCCCAAACAAGGCACCTTGCCACTGAGACGTAAGGGGATACTGTGATTTAGGGGCCAGATTTATAGGGGCATCCTAAGTGAGGAGTTGTGCAGCAAGATGTTTGTTCACATTACTTTTAAATTTCTGCATGTTTGTACAGTCAGGGAAACAGGGAGCAGTTAGAGAATTCCAAAAGTTATCAGTTCAAGGAAAGAAGCCATTAGAGTAAAAAGATTATTCCGGCATCTGGGAACCTCAGCAATGAAGTGGTTGGATTTAGCCGATTGTCGGGTTGGTCGAGGGTATCTATATCGAGGGGGTACCAGAGCAGCAAGTTCATCAGAGTACATTCCATTGAATGTTTTGGAACCTGTCTAATAGAGAAAGGCTAGTGGTTGGTGAACCAGCCCAGATGTAACAACAATACTCCATGCATGGACGAATGGTAGTGAGAAGTTTCTAGCCCGGTAAAAGGATCATACTTTTCTTTGCAGCAGCTTTGGCCGTATCTTCTATGTATTTATTGTAATTCATAAGATCTGTGAATGTAAATTTACACTTTCTGACTAGTATTCTTAGTGATGTGGTTATTTTCACAAGGTTTCGACTGATATAAACTCCGACCTTCTTCGGGTGCATCTTTTTTAATTTGAGAATATTTATGTTAAACTCGGGAACCTATACGGAATTTCGAACTGAACACTTTATTTAATCCGCAGAGGTATGTTGTTTTCGTTCCGTCAGCCATGTCTGAGTAGAAGTATTAATTATTATCGTAACCATAGTTATTATCGCCTGTAGCAAGGATTGAACCCTTAATCTACATTGTAAACGCTGTTTGTGAAATGCTAACATGAAACCACCAAAGTCAGCTGTCCCTAGCCGCGGATAAAATAATCAGAATAGATAAATAAAATGGCGCCAAAGCTGAATGTATCCCGTCTGAGATTCGTTTGTGGCGTCCAATGTTCTACAAGACGAAGGAATGGAATTTAAGAAAAAACTCAATAAAAAATCGGACTCAAAATGATATATAAAGAAAATATATCTACAAGTATATATTAATTAGCAGTATGATAATATACGTATTACAAATATGCTACACAGAAACGTGTGTGTTTCATTCCCGAGAAAATCATCAGGATAATGACATGGATTTACATTTTAGGTTTGTTTTTATAGCTAGCCAGTGCCTTCTCTAGCTTGTAACCAATCAGAGCCGGAGTGGTGATATCTGCTAAGATGCCATCAATGGGTTAAACATAATTTGTTTCGGGCACGACACTAAACTCCCTCGGACATCCTTGAGCAAAATGTTCGCCTCTACTCTCCGAATTTCCATCTTTTCAATCCCTTTCTAACTCTTCTTGCACGCCTATTCTACTTTCTAATACTGTCGACTATTCAATCCCCCCAGTTGTCGTGAGTATAACACCAACCTGCACCTGGTGGTGAGTCCCCTAATTGGGGAGCATTGGGGAGTGTTGAGTCCCCTCTTAGTTACTATTACTCCCAGGTCCACTCTGATCTGAAGTAGTAGTATCTGTCAATCCTGTCTATTGGTTAGATAGAATCTGTCCCTGTCATAATACTAAATTGTATTGGGCATTCTTAGGAAGTGTCCTCGTCTTTACACCACTCACCACACCTAAATCCATATTTTCACATAAAGAAATTAATTACATTTTTGGAAGGATGATTCAATGAATGAACATATGTTATTTTTAATAAAATCGGTTTTGCTATAAAATCGATCGGACGTCTCACAAAATTTGGAAATTTAAATCCCATAAATACTGCCGACTTATTTTTTTTAACTTTTAAATAAAAAAAATAATAAGCTCAATGGCAGAGGCTAATACCGTTTCTTTATCAAATTATTAATATATTTTTTATTTAAATTACATTTTTTCTTTTTAATTATTTAAAATAAATTATTAATTAATCGATTTTTACTTTATAAAATGTACAATCTATGTCTATACGTATTTACACGCACATGATATTTTATCAGTTAATTTTATAAATTAAAATTATTTTGAAATATACTTTTACAAAACGATTTTTTACCACTTTTCAAAGCCATGTGTTCGCAAGGACATGTGGCGTAACGGATATAGGTGCTAAGTGATAACCAGTTCTAAGTGATAGTCTTTTGGAGGTTCCCTCCTGGGTAGAATTCATACGAAAATCAGACCGGGAGAGTCTCTGCAATTTTTGAACGATGGCTTGTTCGTTGTCGGTCTGGGGTATGGTCCTAGTCAGTCCTAGGAGGTCTACCCTCCCAGGCTTTACCTTCTCACGCTTTTCAAGAGGATTAGTTCATTGCTAATCGCCTGTGTACCGGGAATTTTTGTTCAAAATCTCACTTTCCGACATTGTGTCACATAACTTCTGGTAGTCGAAGGTTCAATCCTCAGCGTGATAGATACTAAGAATACAATTACGAATTAATTCAGAATTCTACCCGGCGATGGCTGACTATCCCCGTGGATAAAATAAAGGGCCCTTTTGAAATTCCGTAGAGATTCTCGAGTTCGACAGAAAGATTCTCGAGTTCAACAAGATTCACCTAAGAAAGGTCGGAGGTAACATCGGCCGAAACGTTGTGAGAATAACATCCAAAATGAGAACAGTAGTCTGAATGATCCAAATAATACAGATTTATTTTTTTACCAATAATCATAGCCATGTGTCAGTCGAAGATAAGGTTTGTCAGCTGAATAAATGGGGAACACTATGGGAGTACTAACATTGATTAATGGTATAAACTGCGTTTGATTACTTATGGGGCGTTCTATTATAGGAATTTTTTTACATTGTATTTGGAGACGACCAAGTGGTAATTAGTAAGGGAGTAGTGTCAGTTTTAATTAGTTTATTTTTTACTAGT
This sequence comes from Sepiola atlantica, assembly GCA_963556195.1. Classification (NCBI taxonomy): domain Eukaryota; kingdom Metazoa; phylum Mollusca; class Cephalopoda; order Sepiida; family Sepiolidae; genus Sepiola; species Sepiola atlantica. The sequence goes on along the minus strand of OY744516.1, from coordinate 107,575,922 downwards.
ACGCTTATTATTGACAAGAGCCGCTCAAGGATAAGGGTTAATGGGACGCAATGATTGTCAGCCGAAAGATGACGGACACTATGATGACGTATGATTGCTAATGACGCGGTTGATTTTAAGAATTTCTTGACATTAGATTTGAAGTCGACCTAGTTGTAATAATCAAGGAAGCATTACCGCGGTAATCTTTTCCCCAGGCGGGAAGCCCTTGCAAAGAAGCATTGTCCATGGAAGTTCAATTTTACGCTAGACACATGGAGGGAGAATGTAAAGTCTTTTTTTCGTTGTGATAGTAAGTTGTTTACAAAATATACGCCGACAAACAAATTAATCTACAAAACAATCTTATACAAAACGTGCTTACGGTTTTGGTATAAAATTACTCAACGATTGTTGACATGCCGTAAAACCAAAACGCCAATCAACTTTGAAAATCTAATTTGTTTTAATTTTTATTGTCCATTGACTTACGTCATAATTCAGATTGTAACACGCAATTGAATTACCAACATTTTCCTATGTCTGGCTCAGCCCGCGACTATCGATTAAAAAGAAACTATCATTTACAGACTATTCGTTTACAAACTATATGACGCCTATAAAACAAATGAATCTACAAACCAATCGTATACGAAACATATGTATGCTTTCAGCGATCGTTGATATGCCGTAACGAACAAACAACTCATTAAAGAAATAACCTAATAATACACTAGTAGCAACCACATTTCGGGTTCGTACGTACGTTTTCACCTTTCGCACACAATAAAAAAATGACATTGTCTGACTAGCAAAGATTGTGATTAGTGATTACTAAGGTAAAAATATTTACCCATTTAAAATTAATTGTTCGAAAATCGAATTATGTTGTCCCGTCGACTAAAACCGTACAATAAAACGAATGCCACTTTTTAAAATGTAATTATTTAAAATAGATACATTTAAAAAAGTTACATTGGCTTTATTGATTTCAAGAATCTTTAGCTGACAATTATTTTTACGGTAAGAAGACAAAGGCTACTTATCTTCTTTTCTAATATATAAAGTAGAGACGATTTCTCCCCTGTACCTTCTCGGAGTATAGGAAAATAACCACATGCATCACAGGCTACTAAACTCACCACTATACTACACTTATTCACTCGAGCGTGTTTTAGTAAATTTGTTATTATTTTTTCCTACCTAACACTAAATATTACATTTGGCCCACCATCAACGTCTCTCCGAAAAACCTACTCCATATAGGTGGTAGCAAAAACTTTTCTCCCTAACAATTCTGTACTGTTACTCTACTCATCAACACCGGGAACTAATACACACAGTTTAATTTTCACAAAACACCGGTTGTTATTTATTATTTGCCTGGTATTAATTTAACACGCATGCCAATAATAACGCTTAGGTTAATTGGCCTATTTTCCAATGTGTTTTTAACCCGGAAGTGTGGCGCAGACCGCAAGAAAGTAGGTTTCATTGTCGCCAGTTTTAGCGTTCGATCCCATCCCACTCTACCACTTATTTCTTTTTTTTTAAATTTAAAACATTCGCCAACACGGTAGACGGGGCAGAAAAAACAATAGGCCGTTTCTTTTTTTATTCGACGTCATGCAATAGGTAGTACTTTCTCCCGTGCAACGCCGGGCGACGGGTTTCGCTAGTTATTTATAAAAGAATTAAATTGTTACAATTTTAAATAAGTAAAGAAGGAAGAGACGTATCTGTGTTATTCATTTAAATAATATTTAGCTGGCAATGAAAAATATTTTTACGGGAGAATAAAAGGGTCATTTCTTTTTCTTCTTCTTAATAGTACCAACCATGACAGATCATCATCATCACCATCACCATCACCATCATCATCATCATCATCATCATCATCATCATCATCATCATCATCATCATCATCATCATCATCATCATCATTTCAAAAAGAAATATTATTATTAACAGTAAATTATGCAGATGTATGTCGAAAGCAACGTCGAGTTTCCACGTGATCCCACTCAGAGTTATAGTTAACTGTACATAATTCTATATAATGATTAATCTAGATAAAAAACAATAGCCCGCAAAAGTTCTTAATACTCTTGACTATAATGCGTATTTAGTGTCTGTAAAAAATAATGAAAAGGCCTTGCACCAGACTGAGTTGGTCAGAATGTAAGACGTTTTCGAAGAAAGTCAAGTGCGTTGAACAACAAATCGCTGATTTTAATAATGAACAATCAAAGACAAAATAATACAAAGAAGAACATATATAATTGACAATCTCTTCTTTTATTTACTAATATATCACCACTTGTCAAGATTAAAAGCCGCTCGAGGATGATGCTTAATGAGATGGATAATTTATCTGTTGAATCACGAAGAATATGATGACACGATTGAAATAATGAATGGACATACATTTTTTATTACTTATGAGGACGGTTTATGACAGGTATTTGCTGACATTAGATTTAAAAACGTTCATCTGTTACCTACAGGGAAGCAATCGCGTAGCAACGTGTTCGGCAAATAGGAAATTGATGGAAAGAAACTCTGTTCATGGAAATTCCGTTTTATGTTAGGCACACAGAGGAAGAATAGAAAGTTATTTGCAGTTGTAGTAAAAGACTACTTCTTGCTGTGAATGTATTCTAGGGAGGAATCAGAGATTAGAGCTCAGCCTAGTACTTTGCATGGAAATAGCGACAGAGTAGAGAAAGACTATCGACATCTATTCTGTGATAAGTTTTTTGTTAAACATAGTTCACCCCAAACAAGGAAGGCCGCCACTGTAGACGTAAGGGGCTACTGAGAAAAAAGAAAAGGGAGAAGGTTGGGTGGCGATCAACCTAAATTGGGATCTGCGCAGCGAGATGTCTGTTTACATTAGTTTTAAATTTCTGCATGTCAGTACTGTCGGGGAAACAGGGGGCAGGGAGGGAGTTCCAGAGGCCAGCAGCACGAGGAAAGAAGCTATTTGAGTAGAAAGCTCTCCGGCACATGGGGACCTCCACAGTGAATGGATGGGATTTAGTTGATTGTCGAGTTGGTCTAGGTAATTTACATCGAGGGGGGCACCAGAGTAGCCAATTCATCGGAGCATAATCCATTGAAGTATTTATAGAACAAGCACAAGGATGCTACATTGCGGCGATGGGACAGGGGATGGAGCTTGGTTGACAGTGAGCGACCTATTAGGTTGGCGACTCTTTTTTGGATCTTGTCAAGGAGGAAGAGACTAGTAGATGATGCACCAGCCCAAATGTGGCAACACTACTCCATGCATGGGCGGATGGTGGCTTTGTAGAGATACAGGATAATGTAAGAGATCATCCACCACTAGATTGCGAAGTCGATTTTGAATTCTGTCAAGGCAGAAAGGCTGTTCTGAGCGGTACCTCTCTAGATGTGACAGCAGTCATCCATTTTAGGACGTGTCTGCCCGTTATCCTGTAGATTGCGAGCTAAAGTGGCTGAATTTTTATGTTTCGAGATAGTGACAGAGTGTATCAGTAATATTTTCTACAACGGCAATAATAGCAGCAGCGCCCACCGCCGTCATAACGATGTCTGAAATATTTGCTTGGCTTGTAAGCCTGGCGCTGATTGGAGTAAACACTTAATTTCGATTTATATTTTACCAATCAGAAACAATCTATCGTGCGATCAAAGCACTGGTTCCCGAAGTTTATCTAGCCGCGCGAAGGCCTGCTATGTAATCAACCTGCGTCGCTCAGTCTAGCCACTAAACTCTTTTCTTGGCGCGCAAATCTATCCCGCCTTTAGCCACCGGTTAGTAGTGCTGAGACGAAGGCTTCATTATCCAAGATGGCGACCTGTCTGCACGTGGACTTATACTCATTAACATTTCAACACGCAGACTTACTTTTAAACAATGGCAACATGGACTATGTCAGACTTACAAAACTACCTGTTATTCCTATCTACGTACATACGCACTTTTGAATAACATTCTCTAATTATGGACTCTCAATGCCATTTTCATCGTCCAGACACATGGACTTCTAATAACCTCTCTATTACTAACACATTGTCGATTATTACTTGTTTAACGAAGATGAGCAAATAAAGTATACTATAAAATGTTAAAATAGAACTTTGTCTTTATATCTGCACGTAAATTTCTTATTAAAAGAGTTAGAGCACTGCATGAATAATGAAAAAGAAAACAGAATAATGAAACATATATTACTAATGGAGATTTAGTATCTGTCTGTCCGAAGCTAAAACTATACTATTATTTCTATTAATGTACTATGGTACGTCTATTAATAATGGAGATTTTATAGCTGTCTGTTTGAATCCCAAACATTACCATTACTTCTATTAATGTACTATAGTGCTTCTATTAATAATGGATATTTGGTATATGTTTGCTTGAATCAAAAACTATACTATTACTTCTATTAATGTACTATAGTACTTCTATTACTAATTGAGATTTGGTATCCGTCTGTCTGAAGCTTAAACTGCTATTAATGACCTATTGTACTTTTATTAATAATGGGGGTTTGGTATCTGTCTGTCTGACGCAGAAACTATATTATTACTTCTATCAATCTACTGTTGTAATATCTGACAATGCCTTATTTAGGGGTTAGTGTAGTATTTGTTAAGTTGTCGTGAAGCCATCCTCCCAGGTATTACCTCCTCCTTCGGATAGGGAAGGGTAGTGTAGTATATGTTCGCCGTCATGAAACTATCCTCTCAGGCTTTACTTGTTCATTTGGGAGGCAGATAGTGTAGTAGGTTTTCGTCCGTAATTATACCATCCTCCCAAGCGTTACCCCTTCTTTGTTAGGGGGTGTAGTGTAGTATATGTTCTGTGGTCATGATGCCATCTTCTCATGGATAATTACCCCCTCCTTTTTGTGGGATAGTATAGTTCCTATTCTCTTTTCACGAGACAATCTTTCAGAAGCATTACCGTCTCCTTTTTTGGGGGGGTGTAGTGTTTTTTCTGTTGTCATGAGTCCATCTTTCCAATCATTACCTCTATTTAGAGAGGGTAGTTTAGCATCTGTCCTGTTGCCATGTGTCAGGAGACCTTCTCCTCTAGGAGGTAGTGTAATATATGTTTTGTTGTCAGGATACCATCCTCACAGACATTACCACTTTCTTTGGGGAGGGGGTACTATAATATATTTCCTGCTGCCATGAGACCATTCTCTTAGTCATTACCTCCTACAATGGGAGGTAATGTAGTATTTGTTATGTTATGAAAACATCAGGCTAGGCATTAACTCCTTCTTTTTGGGTGAATGTAGTAAATGTTTGTTCGTCATGAGATCACCTTCCCAGGGATTACCACTTCCTTATGTGGGGGGTAGTGTCATATATGTTCGTTCGTCATGATACCATCATCCAAAGCTAAGAAAATTATGGGACGATAGAGGCATATTTTTGCTAATACAAATAATACAATGAATTGTATTGTATCCTTCAAGCAAAACACAACCGGAACATTTCCATTATTTTTCCCGCTCTTTCTGGTTTCTTTTCCATTAGATCTTGTCATCTCAAATATATTCAAAGTAAATTTCTTCCGCACAATTTGAAAAAAACATTTTACAATTCACTATAATTATTTCTATATCGCTTCTTACTTTTAAGAAAATTATCAACAATTGTGTCAGTCGACCGTAAAATTACTCCGCGAGTGGCGTTCATTATTGCCGCTCAACGACTGGCAAAAGAAAAATATCCATCCGCATTTAATTATATGGTCGCTTAATACAAAAGAGATACCGATCAAAACACACTCGCAATGAAAGTAAAAAAGGACGGAAATGTCTGCAACAGTTTTTTTTTTAAATTAAAATGTTATTGTTTCTATTATGAAAAAGAAGTCATTGGCCTTTTGGGGATAGGAACAAATTGTAGTATCTGTTCTGATACTACACTTCATCTTTTCTGTCCTCGGTCAGTGAAGGAGAAATTCTTGTGAACTGAGGTAATTTTATCTTTATCCCAATCCAGAGTGACCCTTTTTAAGCTAGATTTTCCTCACATAAAAAAACGACCTTATATCTAAGTCTGCCCTCAGAAGAAGTACAAGTAAATAGGGACAAGCTTTTGGCTAAGATCAAAGTGTAGTATCTGTTCCGATGGATACTGCACCCCATAGACTGGTATTGTCTTGGTCTTCGAGGCTTGATTTACGCCGGTCTATGGGTCTGTCCTGTGCAGTTCTAGGGGGTCCACCCTCCCAGGCTTCGCCTCCCCTCTTTGGGGAGGAGTAAGTTTATTGCTTACTGCCTGAGGCGCCCCTACCGGGGAATGCCGACGGGGTTGCCCAGGCAATTTTAATCCCCACTTTCCTGACCCGACCTTGGGTCACATCTTACTTGTGGGAGTAAGATAAAAACTGGCCTTGTGCCTAACTCCTGGAGAGGAGTAAATCAATACTCATCGTAGAGTATTTTATTGAACTGCTTTGTCTGTATATATTTCATGGACAGTGAAAAATTTGGACTGAATGTTTATTAATAGAATTATGCAATATGCGCCGCTTCGTTAGCTTAACATAATCGATGTCATGTTCCTCAATTTTCGTTTTTTAAGGCGACGTCGCCAGTAAACAAACTTTAGAAACTTATCGCAATTATAGACAATGCAATTCATACTATCAATATCACATTCTATCGTTTTCGTTAGCTCTTTGTAATTGAACTTTTAAGTAATGAACTGAAGTATTTATCTTCAAAACGTATGGAGGTAAGTTTCGTTTCATTAAATGTTAGCACTTTTACCAGCCACCATGTCATGTAGGTATGAAAAACTTGAGAGGAAACAGATTTTCGACTGAATGTAGGAAAAGGTTTTTAGCACCAGAAGGAAAGAGCTAAATAGAAAAATCCGGGTTGTTATGGTCCGGTGAATGTGAAGCTAATTCAGGATCACATATCCTATCGGCATAAACTAAAATTTGATTGTACCAAATATGGTTGGATTGCAGAAGAGATTGTGAATGTTTTTAAATGATTCCATGGGTGGCATTTTTTAGTTACACTATACCAGCTGCCATAGCGTCGCCATCAGTGAATAAATTGACAGGAAAGGGATATTTTTCGACTGTGAAATGTGTTCAACCACAAGTGCCGGAAAGAGCTAAAAAAAAGGCGGGATTTGAGAAGGAGGAGAAAGGGAATTGAAAAGCAAACAGAAAGTCACAATTACGCTCCTATATTGAGTAAACGTCCTCTGAGACGGCGAACGTTGGATATTTATGTACCTCCCCAGGAGGTTAGGCACAAGGCCAGTTTTATCTTACTCCCACAAGGTAAGATGTGGCACAATGTCGGGTCGGGAAAGTGGGACTTGAAAAGCCAGCGCCCGAGAAGGTGAGCACTCTGGCCTACAAAAAATGCCTGGGCAGCCTCGTCGGCATTCCCCGGTAGGGGCGCCTTAGACAGTAAGCTATGAACTTAATTCTCTCCAAAGAGGGGAGGCAAAGCCTTGGATGGTGGACCTCCTAGAACTGCACAGGACAAACCCATAGACAGGCGTAAATCAAGCCCCGAATGCCAAGACAATACCAGTCTATGGGGTGCAGTATCCATCGGAACAGATACTACACTTTGATCTTGGCCAAAAGACGGCGAACGTTGGGTTTTATTTACTCCTCCCCAGGAGTTAGGCACAAGGCCAGTTTTATCTTACTCCCACAAGTAAGATGTGACCTAAGGTCGGGTCGGGAAAGTGGGGTTTAAAAAGCCAGCGCCCGAGAAGGTGAGCACTCTGACCATTAAAAATTGCCTGGGCAGCCCCGTCGGCATTCCCCGGTAGGGGCGCCTCAGACAGTAAGCAATAAACTAACTCCTCCCCAAAGAGGGGAGGCGAAGCCTGGGAGGGTGGACCTCCTAGAACTGCACAGGACAGGCGTGCAGTATCCATCGGAACAGATACTACACTTTGATCTTGGCCAAAAGACGGCGAACGTTGGGTAGCAGAAAAGTTAGCCGAACAATATAGAAGAGACAAATAGCATAAGACATCACTAACGTATAACCATGGTATATAAAGAGATGAGTTTTGCTTCATTATATGTATGTTAGCACTTTGTAGCAGTCGCCGGACAGTCGCCATGCCATCTAGGTGTGAAAAACTGGAGAGCAAACGAGTTTTCGACTTAACGTAGGAAAAGGTTGTCTAGTAACCTGAACGATGAGCCAAGGAGAACGAGATTCAATAAGGGGTAACAGGAAGTTGATAAGCCAACAACGCTAATCGTGACTTCGAACGCACGATAGAGTAAACCGAACTGGATAGAAGGGATAGGTAGCAGTAGTTCCGAACCTAGTGGTATGCGAGCTTTTTCCATCTAGTACGCAAGCACTTTAAGTGTCATGAGTTGCAAAAATGATTGTGAATTTTATTAAGGATCCCATGAGTGACATTTTGAGGCAATCCTGTATTTGTATTGCTTGCAAATACATAAATAGAATATATATATATATATATATATATATATATATATATATATATATATATATATATATATATATATATAATGTGTATATATATGTATGTGGATGACTATATATATATATATATATATATATATATATATATATATAGTCATCCACATACAGACTGTTTCACTGTACTACAGCTCTTCAAGGGTTTTTTACCCCGCCTAATAAACCGGTATTGTCCGGGCTTTTGGGTCTGGATTTACGCCAATCTATTGGTGATTGTCGGTCCTGTGCAGTTCTGGGAGGTGCACCCTCCCTGGCTTTGCCTCCTTTCTTTGGGAAGGAGTGAGTTTATTGCTTACTGTCTGAAGCGCCCCTACCGGGGAATGCCGACAGGGCTGCCCAGGCAATTTTTAAACAGCCAGAGTGCTCAAATTCTCGAGCGCTGGTTCTTTCCCACTTTCCCGACCTAGTGTCACATCTTACCTTGATAAATAGAAGCTCTTCAGTGCCGGGATTGAAACTTAACCGTCGTGCTGACAGTTGGCACCTCTACCCATGCGCTATCATACGACACTGACTGAATGTAAGAGATCTCTCAATGTCAAGTGCCGGGAGCTCGAATTAGTTTTTACCCAATGAGCTATGCCTTAAAGCTAATAGCAGTTGGCGATATCCTTACAAATAAGCTCTACCCATAAAAAAGGAAGCTTTATATAGTCAACCCCATACAGACTGTTTCGCTGTATCACAGCTTATTAGTGCGGCTAGTTAGTGCCTGAAGCCAGGATCGAAACTCAACCGTCGAGCTGACGGTCGGCGCCTCTACCCCTTCGCTATCATACAACACTAACTGAATGTAAGTGATCTCTCAATGTAAACATTGTCAAGTGCCGGGAGTTCGAATTAATAACGCCACCTTCTCATTTATTTTTTATATTTTTATATTTTTCATTTTTTTAATTATGTTTTTAACTTATCGGCAGGATTTGATAACATGCCAAAGTGAAAATATGATTCGATACGCATAAAGTATGACTTCATCGTTATAATCGTACATAGAGAAGCTTTTCCGTATAAAGTCGCTTTCACATGCGGCCATGAAACCCAGCCTTCTTAAACGTCATCTTCAAACGAATTATGTGGATACGAGGGACAAAGATCAGAGCTTCTTCCAGAATGCGACTGCGTATGGACAAGTCTGACCAGATCTACCAAAAGAGGGTAGGCATTATGAAAGGATACTATGAAGTCGCTATCCTGCTAACCAAAAGCAAGAATGTGTTTACCACTGCAGACTCTCTCGTCATGCCAGCGGAAATATCTTGGTCAGATATGGAGCAGTTGAAAAGTGTTTTCGTATCAAACAACACTGCACAGTACCGCATTCAGATGTCGGCCTACATTACTGATCAAGTGATTGAGGGGGTGAGAGCTTCAAAGGAGGTGTTGGTGCAACAAAATTACCTCAGTCTTGAAGGATGTCTTGAACTGACCAAGGACAGAAAAAGTGTAGTGTAGTATCAAAAAAGATACTACACTTTGCTCCTACCACAAACAAGCCAAGGACTTCTTGTCATAACAGAAGCAATAACATTTTAATAAGAAAACTGTTGCAGACATTTCCATCCTCTAAGTCGGTCACTGATTAAACTTTAATTTCGAGTGTGTTTTCCTCGGTATCTCTTTTGTATTAAGCGACCATATAATTAAATGCGGATGGATATTTTTCTTTTGCCAGTCGTTGACTGGTATATGAGAAACTGAGTTTATCATGTAAGGCTAGATGAAGTAAGAAAAATGAATTTTCCATTAAAGGTTGAGTTAGAGGTCAAGCTGGCATTTCAAAAAGTCGATGTAGCAAAGATGCGAAATAGATCCTGGCTCTTTGGGTATTCGACGTCGAAGCGAACGGACGTTTTACCCGAGGATCTTCCACCGCCCCTATGGGGAATGTCCATGCAAGCATCTCGAGGAACTTGCTGTGAAAAAATTAAGCAAATCAGCAGGAAAATAAGATGCATCCCAGAAAAAATAATTGAGGTATTGTTCTTTTCGACGAATCAACGGATGTCATCGACTTCGCTCAACTACCTGCCTGTGTCCGCTTCATGTAGAGTCTAGTTCTGTGAAGACTGAGATAATGCAGAGGAAGGAGCTGTCCAGTAAAACGAAAGGAAATGCTTGGACAATTTCTTCAAGCAGAATGAATTGGATTGGAGAAGGTTTATCGGATGCCCGATTAGCAGGGTTCTACGCTCAGTTGTTTATAAACTCAATCTTGCAACATACTCATCGATTAAATGCTTCCGCACGTCCGCTTCTATCTTACTCCCACGTTTCACACGCACGTAACTTTTGAATCTTTGATAACTTGTCAACTTTTGTCAGATATCCATCGTCAGATAGAATGTGGTTTGTTTTAAAACCACCAGTATTCACGAATTGGTCAATGAATAACACAAGTATTATATAACTTGAACAAAATAATACCATTTAAACATGTTTTTTTATAAACCGTGTCATTTCCACAGGTCCTAAAACTAAGTAGTTATTAACGTAGATTTTTCAGAAATGGTTATCGTAAAAATGCAAGGTTTTAAAAAGCTATGTAGCACAACGGAGACCAATTCTTTAATCCTAGAAGATTATCCGGACGGCAGCTCATCACGTAGACAGCTTGTTGATTTGATAATACGTAGTAGCAGTTTTTCTCTCTTCTCTCATCTTCTTCTTAACAGCAGTTATAAGAGTTAAAATAACAGCACAAAACCATTTGGGGTTTAACAATGTTTTCTGTTCTTTTATTTTTCTTCTCAATCACACATACATAATACCCTCAACCCAATCCATATAGTAGAATGAGAGCAACTTCCAAAAGCATTACTGCTCTCTCTCTCTCTCTTTCTCTCTCTCTCTCTCTCTCTCTCTCTCTCTCTATATATATATATATATATATATATATATATATATATATATATATATATTTCTGGTATTCTAAAAAAGAGGAAAATCTCATCAGCGTATCCGCTACGTGTCAAAATTGTGACGCAATATTCCTAACTCTAGCTTTTCTACTGGAATTTTCAACTATTATAACCTCATGCTTACTCTTACTTTATGTGGAAAAATACCGTTGTTACATAATTTTTAGACACCTGCTTTGGTCACTCCTGTAACAAAAGAATTTTTCTTTCGAACAAAATCACAACTCAAGTTTCAAACATCTGAAGATGTTTTATTTTGTGAAGTTACAATGATACTTGGTTTCTCTACCGAAAAACAAACTTGCAAATGAAGACAAACATATCTACCAACCGAACATAAACAGACCATTAGTATGAGGCCCAAAAGTCCATCTGTCCTTGAGACCACTCGGGATTTAATCTATGGCATACAAAATGACTGACAATGACCATCTAGTATGAACATAATTTTTTTAAAGTCTGAAGTGGATCATAATCACCGCATGAAACCTCGTATCTGCAAGGACATTATTATTTTGAAGAGCCAGTCAATTTCTTCGGTGGTCGTCTGCAGCATATGCATCTATGCACTCCAATAAATACGCAGCATTACGCGTATTTAAAATAGTGGTTGTCCGTTGTACCTAAAGTACCAGGATGTTCGGAAAATAATGTCTTATTTCAGAAACAAACATTTATTCATGAACCTAATTATGGAGATTTTTCGGCTGAGCAATTTGCTTTAGGAGATCGAACATAGTTGAAAATAAACTGACATGAAATGTTTTAGACATTGCCATGATACTTTAACGTAGGTTTTTATTGTAAAAGAATATGCTACACTCCTGTTTCCTATATGTTTTAATTTATATTTTATTATATATTATATATTATATATTATATATTATAGTAAACATCGATTAACAAATGTTTTTCTCCGGAAATTAGTACTATGTCGCCATTATTGTATTTTCTATTCCAATAAACTTTTCTTTCTTATGTGTGTGTTGCTTTTTCCACATGGTAACAACCTTGTATCCTTGATACAACAGTTTTGTTCAACAATTACTTTCAAACGTTCATTGTCAAGGGTTTCTGCCCATTTTTATCTTCTTCATCTTCAAGGCTCTCATTACCACTTTGGAATTTCTTTGCAATAACTTGTGGACTCTTCTCTTTATGCTCGATTCGTCAGACAGCCAAGACTACTAGGCTAAGCATGTATCACCCATGGTCGACCCTGACCGACAGAGGCCGATATATTATTATTTACTCACTAAAAGTTCTCACACAAGTCATCAGTGATTGCTCACCGACAACCGGTGGTATTCCCTGGAGTCTGAGTGACAACGAGTCTCCCCAGATTTCCAGTATTCTCCACCTCTTTTCGATTGCCACCGCAAATAAATTTGCAGTATCACAACAGCCGTTTACCATTGATTTCTCGCTGGTAAGGACCATTGGTCTTCTCTGGGATTTAGGTGGCAATAAGCCTCCCCAAGGGCCCAGCAGTCTCTGCTACTGCTGCTGCTGCTGCATCATCATCATCATCATCATCATCATCATCATCATCATCATTATTATTATTATTCACTAGCAGTTCTCATACAGGTAATCATCAGATATTACTCTCTGATAATAACTGGTGGTGTTCCCTGGGGTCTGGGTTACAACAAGTCTCAGCAGATTTCCATAACCTTTGCAAATGACTTTGCGTTATTGATTGATTTCTCGTAGCCGCCGACCATTGGTCTTCACTGGAATTTCGCTGGCAATAAGCCTCCACAAGGTCCCAGTACTGTTCGCACTCATCCAGTGGAGGTCCGATTTGTGCTCTCCATCTTCGATCTTTCCATCCTCCTTGACCCTTCATGACTATTTTGTGTGGTATCAGCCGAGGCCGATGCCTTTTGAGGAGCACAGTTTGTAAGATTTCTTGCAGTTTCATTTCCTATGGTTCATGTGGTGTTCTTTTCATCTTGTTTTGTGTTAGTTCTGTTGTAGTTTCCATGTGGCTGGTTAATGTTTGTAGTTCATGTGGCTAGGTAACTATTATTATTATTATTATTATTATTATTATTATTATTATCATCATCATCATCATCATCATCATCATCATCATCATCATGATGATGATGATGATGATGATGATGATGATGATGATGATGATGATGATGTAGTGTTTGATTTGCTGTTCTTTTTATCTGTTATTGTTTTTGTAATTGTTATTTTTGTTGCTGATATTGCGTCATGTTTTTGTTGCTGGTAGAAGATCGATGTTCAGACGCGATTAAATCGAAAATGTCAGCATTGTCCCCTGGGCGAACAAAAAAAATGGAGGAATAAAAAACATAAAGAAAAACTCTTCTGCAAGAAAACCAGGCGCACTTTCTAAATAAAACGTCGCTCGCAGATTTGTTCATAATGAAGATTACAAGCTGAAATCCTATCAGCTAAAATATGTGTCACATCGTCTGTCCTTGAACCGACAAAATAACGAAAAGAAATGACGAGAAACCACAGAGTTTTACTGGATTTAGATTTGTTTATATATACAGTAAAGTTTTTTTTTACAAAGGCCAAGGGTCCACTCGAGGATAAGGGTTAAAGACATTGTCAGTTGACCGATTATCACCACCACGATTATTAATTAAGAGGAAGTCCTTATCCAAGATGGCTGTTAAACATGTATTTGTTTGCATTAAAGTTGAAAACAATCATATTGTAGTCGGTTGGAAAGTAACCTCGTGGTATTTCATTCCACAGATGGGATGTTCTAGGAAAGAAACTTTGTTCATGGAAGTTTTCTTTGGTTGTTGGTACAGAGAGAGTAGTAAAATAGGAATTACTTGAGTATCGTATTCGATGTGTTTAAAAGTTCATTGGGATTATAGTATTTTGGCGGTATCGGGTTGGTGTAAAGATTTGAATGAAAGGCTGTCAATGGATATTGAAAAGGAGGTTCATACAATAAACAATAAGGAAGGAGATAATATGTCTGGCATTGAAAAAAGAAAGAAAAAAGGAAATATTAAGAGGAAATAAAACAGCAAAAAAGAAAGAAGGGAAGGAATACTATGTTTGGTATTGAAAAAGAAATAATGTATACATGAAATCTTTTTCGAGAAAATGGCATTAGGACTCACATATTTGCTTCCGTTCAGTTTTGCGAGATAATGGATACTTCCTGTAAGGCTGGCTGCGCGTGTCATTATGAATCAAGGGTTGAGCAATCTCCAACCGCACTTCTCCTGAATCAACACTGCTTGATTTCAGTGGTAAAGAAAATTCCAGGACGACTGGAAACAATACCGAAATAAGCAGAGAACACATACAGCACCTGGTATTCTCAAATGGTCACCCATTTAGTACTGGCAAGGCTCAACGTCGCTCAACTTCGGTGATCTAACGGGAACCGGTGTCAATGTAGCTGAGATATGTGAATGACAGGTTCATACTTTGGCCGCAGATTTCATTTTTGTTTGTTACTTATATTCACCCTAAACAAAGTTCATTGCTACTGAGACGTAAGGGGCTACTGTGAATTAGGGACCATATTTATAGGGGGCATCCTAGGTGGGGAGTTGTGCAACGAGATGTTTGTTCGAATAACATTTAAATTTCTGCATGTTAGTACAGTCATGGAAACAAGGAGCAGAGAGAGAATTCCAAACACCTGGAGCTTCGAGGTAAGAACCTCTCTACTTATAATGTAAGGAGGCCCTTCTCTGTCCGTCTCTGAGAACTTTTGTAAAAGTAAGAAATACAATACGGCACATTTTAACTAAATTTAACTAAATAATACGTAAATAAACAATACATAAATATGCGCCGATACTGGGAATTGACACCGAAACTTTGAAGCCTCCAGTCTTCGTCTTTACCATCTGAGCTACCGATCTGAGACTGTAAGTAGGCTTGTAAATGTGAAAAAGTGAAAATTTGGAAACGAGGCTTTTCTCTCTCTCTCTCCCCTCTTTCTCTCTCTCTCTTTTCCTTCCTCTCTTTTTTCTCTCTCTCTCCCTCTTTTTCTATCTCTCTCTGTGTTGAACAAACACACGCACAAAATGAATGTAAGTCTCTCAGCGTTCAATCTCGCTTATTTAGTTTGACTTTAGCACGTTTTTAATGACATTTATTAATTAATTAAATTGTATTTTTGTAAAAATTTCAAACTCATTATCTTAAGGGAACTTTATATTTAAATTAACCAGAATTAAAATTCTACTTTTTTTGCAATTACCTTTAAACAGCCTGAAAAAAAGAATTAAAATGAAAAGTCGATCAGAAAATATATAGTAGCCATCTTTATAAACATTCAGAATGTTCGTATTTACTTGCAGAGTTAGACACAAAGTCGGTTTTTAATATGGGGAGAATCCAGCTCTACCTAAAGGGGCACTCTGGATTGAAACAAAAAATAAAAATTGTTTCAGTCTAGAAGGATTTCTCCGTCGCTAACTGAGGACAGAAAAGAATAAATGTAGCATCAGAAGAGATACTACACTTTGCTCCTAGATAAAGGGCCAATAGGTCAAGTTATTTACCTCGTGACAAGGTCAAATTATTTTTATTTACCTCCTCTCATGGAAGCTAGACACAAGGTCAGGTGTGGGGTAGCGCGCTTTGGCCTACAAAAACTGCCTGGGCAGCCCCGTCGGCATTCCGCGGTATGGGGCGCCTCAGACGATTAGCAATAAACTAACCCCTTCTCCTCAAAGGATGAGAAGGAAAAGCCTGGGAGGGTTGACCTAGAATTGCACAGGACAATACCTCAGACCGGCGGAATCAAGGCCGAAGGCCAAAACGGTACCGGTCTACAGAGTGTAGCATTCATCGAAACATATACTGCACTCTGATCTTAGCCAAAAGGAAGGACGAATGGATCAATGTTACACAATTTGTAACAAATAATTAACTATAAGGTCGTTAGGCATAATGTGAGGTTTGGGAAATGAAAATAATTTGTTGCTGTTATGAGTGAAACAATCAATGTATGATCCAGTCTAATAAATGATCATTTTATATCTACTTATAATATACCGGAGATTTTCGATGTCTGTCTTGATGTAAGTCTCTATTATTTTCTAATTTTACATAAATAAATAAACAACTTGACGGGAATCGAAACTGGGGCCTGCAGTCTTAGTCGTTACTGACTGAGCTAACTGACTGAAGGTATGAAAGACTTTTAAATTAACTCACTTAAGCAATTCACAAAACCCTCTCGATTGACTGTCACAGGAGGGAGAGACTAGCTGAAATATACGCCATTAGGAAATATATGTTGGCTAGTATTCTATATAAAGAGGACTTGGTTTTCCTGTCTATTTTCTCCTAGGGTAGCCAGAAAAAAATAATACACCCTACGCTAAGAAACTCACATCTTCCTTCATAAACTTCACTCGAGCATGTTTACAGAAAAGTTCAATTAAATTCAATCATCATACATTAAAACTACTTTGAGACCCCCAAGTCTTACTCTCCCAAAAACGTATTCGACTGACAGGGTAGCTAACTTATTTTCCCTTATCATTTAAGTCCTGCTACGCAACTCATTTCACCGGTGAAATTATTTTACGCTTGCAAAAACCGGTTTCAGATTACAAAAACAAATCAATCAGCTCTCACTTTATAACATTGACAGAATGCCGGAATTGATATTCTACGCGTAACGATTACCTGTTTTGCACGTTTAATGATGTAAGTAATTTCATATTTTCTTTAAACATGATTAATACTTGCATATTCCACATCATAGACTATTATTGATATATATATATCCATTTTTACTCATGATTCTTTATTTTCGTATTTCACAAATACTAAAAACTGATTTCGAACATACACAACGTACGTATTCGCTCAACTATGCACAATCGAGATTAGAATTTATCATTGTACAATTTTCATTTTCAAAACATTCAATACGTTACTTTTCAATAGCAAAACAATATTCCATGTTTTAAGAAAAAAATGAAGAACAAAAAATAAATAATAATGAAACAGCAATGTTTACGGAATTTCTAAAATTCTGTCCTATCAAGTTTACGTGGGAATAGTTAGACGCAATGTCACTTCTTAATATGGCGAAAATCCACAAATATTCATTATATTTTGCAGAATAACAAGATAAATAAAAATTGTCGCAGTCTAGAAGGATTTGCCTTCAATGAACGAGAAGACAACAATAACAGATCTAACACATATCACTGGTCAGACAGCAGTACCCTTTTCTATAATCGGTCAGTGAAGGAGAAATCCTTCTACACTGTGGCAATTTCGTCTTTTTCGTCGGCACATTCATTTTCCACTATTAAAAATCGACCATTTGTCTAAACATTAACACTATCTGATGTGATCTATTTGCGCAAGCGAAGTCATAATGTTGGATCCAACATAGACACCGAAGACGTACAAAGTTATTTATTTTATATTAAGATTATTTCTTTATACATCTCAATTTAGTGTTAGCTGTAAAAACACTCTTTATTTTATAGGTTTTTACGTTCTTTAGTCTTCTTTCAGTCTTAAAATTGTACACTATTCTTAAAACAAATTATTATTTAAACTTCCAACATTTTCAGTCATTTCTACTTTTCCATGCATTTATTATATCAGAGGATATAAATAAGATTTTCATTTTTACAAAATATAAAACACATTACATTTCTATTAAAAAAACAACAACATTTCCATACGATTTATGTGATCAAAACAGTAATTACTGAACGACTTCATTTGCTCAATTAATACACATCCAATAATGTTATTACATTCATTTCATTACTTTTTTGTATTCTTAATTAAATACGAAATAATAAGAGTTCTTTTTTAACACTCATACTTGAAACAAAAAATATTTCGTTAACAACATATCACAAAAAACACTTCCGTCTACACTTTGGCAATTTCTAGTTTTTTTCACTCCGAAGTTCTCCTTTTCGTGGTTACATACATTTTCCACAATTAAAAACTGACCTTTTGTCTAAACATTATAACTATCCGATGTGACCTATTTGCGTTCTGTCAGCTGTTGAATTCATTCATTCTTCGGGCAAAGGATCATGCTAGTTAGAGTATTAAGCATTCCGACATTTGGAGACCTCTACAGTAGAGGGATGGGATTTTGCTGATTGTCGGATTAGTCGGGGGTATTTACACCGAATGGGGGGGGGGGCAAGTGTCGTCGGAGCACATTTTGGAACTTGTTTGACAGTGTGGGACCTATTAGATTAGAGGCTCTTTTGGGGACCCTGTCTAAGAAGGAGAGACAAGTGGTTGGCGCACTATCCCAGATGTAGCAACAATACTCTATGCATGGGTGAATGGTGGGTTTGTAGAGATATAGGATAATGGCATGTGTTAGAAATTTCTAGCACGATAGAGGGAGACCACCTTCCTTGCAGCAGCCTTGGAAATATCTTTTATGAATTTGTTCCAGTCACATGTTCCCTGTGAATGTTAGGTCGAGGAGATTGAATGTTGGACTCTCAGGTAGGATGTTATTAGCCATCGCAAGCGGTGGTTGACAGGGTGTTTTTTTATAATTGTTAACGGAAAAGAGTTTTGTCTTAGTAACATTACATATTACCATCTATGTTTGTCCCTTTTCAACTACAGACTAGGTGTCATTTTTTAAGGATTCAGCCATTGCCTTGGATATTTGTGCGTTCGTTTTGCTTATATGTCGAGAATAGAGTGTCGTGTCATCAGCAAATATGCCCACTTCGGACACATTTAATGTTACAAGCTGAAATTCTACGAGTTAAAATATGTGTCATATTCTCTGTTATTTAAACATCGAAATAACGAAGTGAAATGACGAGAAACCACAGAATTTGACTAGATCCGGTTTTTTTTATGAATAGAGTAAAAAATAAAATGTCAATTACTCTCTTGTGTATCGGATGTTATTTGTTTAAAAGTTCATTGCGATTATGGTATTTTGGCGGGAACGGGTTGCTCTAAGGACTCTGAATAGAAGACTGTCAATGGATATTGAAAAGGAGTTTTATACAATGTCTAGCAGAAAGAAATATAAAAAAGGAAAAAAGAAGGAAATAAAGAAAGGAATAATATGTTTGGCATTGAAAAAGAAAGAAAATAGACATAGAAAGAGAAAAAAAGAAAGGATGGAATAATATATAGTGGCATGGAAGAAGAAGAAAAAAACGGAAATAGAAAGAAAGACGAAAAATAAAAACAGAAAAAAAATAATATTGAAGAAGAAAGAAAAATAGAAACTTGAAAAGGAATGTGATACAACGAAGAAAAGGAAAATTGAGAATATGTTTGGCATGGAAGAAAAAAGAAAGAAAAGAAGAAAAGAAAGAATGAAGAAAAGAAGAAAAATATGTCTGGTATTGAAAAAAAAATTAAAATTAGGAAAACAAATAAAGAAATAGAAAAAGAGAAAAAAGAAAAGAAAGAAAAATATGTCTGGTATTGAAGAAGAAAGAAAAAGAAAAAAGAAAAAGATAAAAGAGAGAAAGAATGGAAATTAAGAAATTAAATATATATCTGGTATTGAAAAAGACAAAGAGATTGAAAGAAACTAAAAAAAAGAAAACACAGAAAGGTATTGAAGAAGAAAGAAAAAGGAAAAGAAAGAAAATATATCTTTTTTATTTAATAAGAAAGTAAAAAGAGATAGAAAAAGAAAGAAAGAAATTGATGATATATTTGATATTGAATATAAAAGAAATAAATAGAAAAAGAAACAAAGAAAGAAATAATATATTTGCTATTGAAGCGAAAATATAAAAAGAACGAGGGGAAAAAACAAAAGTTTAATATGCTCGACATTGCGGAAAAAGAGAGAAATAGTAAAAGAAGGAAGAAAAAAGAAAGCAAGAAAAAAGAAGCCGGTTAAGTATATTGGTCGGAAAATGGTGAAATAAATAAATACAAACAAATAATAATTAATTAACTAACGATAAAATGGTGAAATAAATAAAAACAAACAGATAATAATTAATTAACTAACGATAAAATGGTGAAATAAATAAAAACAAACAGATAATAATTAATTAACTAACGATAAAATGGTGAAATAAATAAAAACAAACAGATAATAATTAATTAACTAACGAAAGAAAGAAAAATACATTTCTGGTTTAAGAAAAAATAATAATTACACTTTTGTAAATTACACAGCATTTTAAATTATTCGAAATAAGCGCAATAAACCCGGTTTTGTACTTAATTAAAAAAGAAAGAAAATGCTTCCTAGTCGAATCAAATTAACAATATTTTTACTATCTAGTTAAGGTGGAGTGAAAGGTAATTTGAAAGAAGTAAGTACACTTGGCATGGACACGCACCTGGCCGGAATAAAACGAAATAACATGATTGATTGTAAAAAGAAAATAATCGTTAGTTGAAGCCAGGCCACCTGGCCGGGAAAATCAAGTATTGTTGATTGTCAAAAAGTAAACAATTGTTGACTGGAACCAAACACTTAGCAGCAGAAAGAAACAGACCGTCCCCGAATAAAACGCCTGTGTTTGGTTAGATTGACAGTGAAGTTAGATTGACGGCGGCGTTTGCAAGAGGCACAAGTTGTTATACAGGGTGGGCAAAAATAAGGGTCTTATTTTTAAAAATTCATAACTTTTTTATTTATTGATTTAAAAAAATTTTTTTTTAGAATAAGTAAAGGACCCCTTCCGAAGCAAGCATGAGCCGTATTAGCCCTAAGGAACGTACCCTCATTTAGAAAACATTATTTTTGCTTAAAAAACTCAAAACAGTGTAAAAAACAATACTTTAGTTTTTGTAAGTTTTAAGAAGTGTTTTTCGGCTAAAATTTGTTTTGTTTATTTCAAAAAATCTCGGAAGCGTCAGTCTACACACACATAAAGTTTGGTGAGTTTAACTTTTATTTTGTGGAAGTTATTCAAATTCAAGTTATTCAAATTTAAAGATAGGACCCTTATTTTGGCCCACCCTGTATAATAACATCCCGAAATTGATATCGTTAGTTGATTGGCAATTTGGGCTGGAGAAAAAATACCGGTCTAATTCTTATGCATACATCTTCCTCCTTTCATTAACCCACATTCCTTCACCGCCACCGACAATAAAGATATATCATTATATTTTCGTATATCAATGTGTTGTCATTCTTCAGAGCAGAAATACTACAAATCAAAATAGCCGGGATTTGCTGAAGTTACGGTGTTTGCATCATTTAATGTTAATATTAATCTCTCTTATATCAAATAAATGTGAGCTATGAATTATTAAGAAAGAAATGAAAATGTATTACATATAATTTAATAAGCGGATGACGTGACATGTTTTACAGATTTCAATGAATGACAATCTTTTTTTCTTGCCATTTCTACTAATATTCTCCACCTGTCTTTCTCTTTTCTTTCTTTCTTTCTTTCTTTCTTTCTTTCTTTCATCTTCAATATCAAACTTATTAATCCCTGCGTTCCTTGGTTCCCTTTTTTCTGTTTTTCTTCGTCAATGGAAAACGTATTCTTTATTTCTGACTTTATTTCTTTTTTTAATTTCGGTTCTTTTGTTCAATATCAAATATATCATTTATTTCTCTCTTTCTATTTCTATTTCTATTTATTTATTTATTTTTCAATACCAAACATATCATTTCTTCCTTTTCTCATTTCTATTTTTACTATTTCTTCCTTTTTCAATACCGTCGCTCAGAGCTCTCATTCTTGCCTTGAGAAAGAACGAAATCGACTTCACAATCTATCCGTATTTCTATGGTAGGAGCTCGACTGAGCTTCAAGCTCTGTCCCCCCCCCCTCCACCGGGGGAACTGTCTCAGCAAAATCTCGTTTTGCATCTAATACTGCACAGAATTCTCCTTCCTTCCTCTGTATACCTAAAATAAAACGGAACTTCCAGTAACAAAGTGTATTTCCAACAAATTACCACTTATGGAATACGCTACTGCGGAGATATTTCCCTACAGACAACAACATGGTCGTTTCCAAGTCCAATGTCAACAGATATCTGCCATGTCATCCTGTGAAGTTATCATAGTCGTCATTCCTTTCCATAGTACTCTCAATCCCTTCCATAGTACTCCATAGAGCTTCATCATCCAATTGAAAATCTCACTAAGTCTTATCTTATCCTCGAGTGGCTTTTGACCTCGGTTAGCGGAGAACCATTAGCGCAAAAAACTTTCTTTATTTCCTTTGTTTTAACTTGTTAATAACACGAGCGCGTGTTTTACAGTTCCACCCCGCCCCATTTCCTCTGCCTCACATTTTCAGATTCTACCACTTTTGAATACTAAATCCTCACACTACCCCTTCTCCTGAATTAAAAATGTCTCCCTTCAACTTCGTTTTCTTCATATAAAGTACCCTACCCCGGCTACCAATAAACATGTGACACAAAAATAAGAAAGGAATGTACTAAGGTATTATTATTATTAGAATACGAGATTGACTGAACACGTTCGAACAACAATAGTATATGGACGTAGTCTTTCAAATGTGTTACGGTTAAAACTAGCGGGAGTAAGGCAGTTGGTATAAAGAAGATGAAGCGGGGACTTACTTCTGGTTGGAGAATTAGTAGGGGAGACTGGGTATATAAATAGAAATAGGTAGGATGTGAAATGAGAAAGAAGAGGGGAAAATGGGACGGTGAAATGGAAGGAAGTGGTACTGAAAAACAAGAGATCATATTATAAACGATTTAAAAACAAAGATCTCCCTTCGTTGAAATTTTTAAAGCATGCAACGTTATTTCATTAACAGTTTTCTAAATTATATTGAAGAAATGTTGATGCGTTACGCCACAGAAGCTTTAGAGACTACATTCTGTTTCAGATTAAACATATCTTAGTTTTTTTCTTCAACAACAAAGAAAATAATGTTCATTGCATTTATAAAATTTCTGTTTATTATTCATTTCGAAAACGATCGTCAACACATAGTCTATAGCTTATCACGTGACAGTCATCCTCGTGATGTTCAAAAAAGATGATGAAGAAGAAGAAGAAGAAGAAGAAGAAGAAGAAGAAGAACAACAACAACAACAACAACAACAACAACAATAAAAAGCAGCATAGGAAGGACGGAGAAGAATAAGAAGAAATGAATTAAAAAAGAAGAGGAAGAAGAACACAAAGAAGAAGGGGACGACAAGGAAGAGAAGAAGAAGAAGAAGAAGAAGAAGAAGAAGAAGAAGAAGAAACAATATTCAGATAAACTTTTGATGTCGGTAATCTCGACGTAGTAGAATTTCTACCAGAACAGCGAATATAAAACGAAGTATAAAAACACAGCAAAGAGCAAGTAAATCGTCAAAAGATGTCATCCAGATGATTCGTGAAGAAGTTATGACTGGGAAAATGTCGCCATGAAAGACAATCAAATTCGAAACCTTTGAGGCAATGGCCTGTGACGAGGCGACCTTAACAAAACAACATGCCATTAAATAACACTGACAAACATGTCGACAACTGAACATGTCGCCACGTGCACTCAATTTTACCCTCCTTTCTGCTCTTTTTCTCTCTCTTTTCCCTTCACTCCCCCCCCCTCTCTCTCTCTCTCTCTCTCTCTCTCTCTCTCTCTCTCTCTCTCTCTCTCTCTCCCTCTATTATGTACTTTTTTCTTTTCTTTCTTTTCTTTCTTTTCCTCTTTATTCTTTCTTTTCTTTTTTATTTCCTTTGGGATTACGTGATTGGTGCAATGCATATAGTCATGGACTATAAGATCGGCTATTGGATCTATTGTGGTCTTTTACACATTAGCACAATTTGGGTAACGCAATTTGTATTTGAGATTGGGGATAATTAGAATATTTAAGACTTTAATAAGGCTATGATATTGTACTAAATTCTGGACACGAATAACTAGACATGAGAATTGGTATATAATAGAGTACCACCCATCTGATGAGAAAGGTATCTGCCTAGCAGCTCCAAACGTCATAGAGCTCCCAAGGATAGAATATTAGAACTAAGATACGAAAAGAATTATCAGGTAACATTCAAACATTTATTACAGTTGATAAATAGACATAAACACAACATTATAACGAAAAGAATCCACGTCCCAGGATGTGTAAAATTAATTCCCGGAACAGAACAGTTTTGCACCACTTTTATGTCCCTCTTACGAAGATTAAAATCAAGATATAATGATACCAAACTTTATGTCTTATTTCAATTTTTATCAAAATCTATTACATGATTTTGATTCTAGAAAATGTCAAAAGAGTCTTAAGAACAAATTAAAATTCATGGAATCTTGCTTAATTGTTGTCTACTGACTATGGATAAAATTCAATGTAAATCTGAAATATTTTAATTTTCAAATAGAAGGTTGTGCCCATATAATACCCCCTAAACACCATTTAAAATACTCCAAAGAACCCAAATTTGGAGAATATTTATTAATTTCTGCGTAATACTGATTGTTAAAATTTCACAAAAATCGGAGGTATTTGAATTTTCAGCAAGGGCTTCCACCCTCTTTATCCTATTTGCATTAAACTAAATTAAACTTAATATAGTCCACATGACCCCCTTACTCCACGCAGCTGTGTTCCAAAATTCATAATGATCGGTTAATTAGCTTAGGAGTGGTTCATGTACATACAAATATATAAACATATACACATACTTAACGTTATATTAATAGAAATATTTGAAATATTCTACATCGTTTGGAGAAATCGATTTATTCCCAAACAAATTCCAGTTACGAAGAAAACGACGATATGGCGAGTTAATTATATGGGGAGTTCATTTCAAGCCACCAAGACGCATCACGAAAATAATGAATGACAGAAAGAAAGAAAAACAGAAAACATAACGTACGAATAAGAAAAAAAAGTATAAAGAGAGAGACAGAAAAAAAATGAAAACAGAAAGTGATAAAAAGAAAAGGGGAAATGTTAAATATTAGGTGAGTAGACCCGTTAGCATATCATTTGGTTAGTTGAAAATAACAGGAAATGAAAGTTCAGTCGGGGTCAACTTGGTCGACTCCAGGTTTGTTTGACTCGGTTGTGACAATTGATAGAAACGGATGTGACGTCACATCGTTCAAAGAGAAGGTGAGTGAGAAACGTCAGCAGTTCGGTTGGAAGCACTACACGCGTGAACATGTTCATTTAAAATGCTCTAAAATATGATTAAATATAGATTATCGACCTCTGTCTGTCTTCCCACCATCCCACTCAACTGATCAGTTATTTAGAGCAAAGATCAAGCAGAATAAACCTCCTCTGTCGTCAACAGTTTTGTCTTGACAGTCCTTTTTCGAGGTATGAAAGAACTTAATTGCCGGCAGCGTTTCCTAAGTCTTGCAAGATCACAAAAAGGGCGCGTACAGGAGAACGCAGTACAAGGTAAGATTTAGAAGTTCCATGTATGACACAAGGCTGAACTGCACCAAAAGAAAAAGAAAAAAAAGAAAACAAAATGAAAAAGAAAGAGAAAAGAAATGAAAAGGGAAAGAAAGGAAGGAAAAGAAAGAAATAAAGTATAAGAAGAGAGAATTGAAAGAAAAAGTTGGTTGTTCGAGTACATTTATGTACCATTACAGTAGTCATATATATATATATATATATATATATATATATATTAATACGATAGCGTGTGTGTTCGCGTGTCACGGTTACGTCAAAAGCTCTGCGCATGCGTGCCGTACCTAGATTTGGAAAAGGGTTAGCGACTTAGGATTTTGATGCCGGTTTTTGACGTCGGCCCGACTGGTTTATAGTTCGATCCCAACCAACCTCTAAGATTTTTTTCTACACCGAAGGGGGAGAGAGAGAGATGGAACGACCGGGAAGACACATATTAATACGATAGCGTGTGTGTTATTTTGTGTGTCACGCTTACATCAAAAGCAACGACCTTCCGAATCTTTGTATGCTACTCATGAATTATTATTAATAAAGCTCAAGGACAGAGTTTCGATAAGGTTGGGATCTACCTACCACAACCTTGCTTTACTCATGGACAACTTTATGTAGCCTTCTCAAAAGCAAGGTCTATGAACAGTGAAAATTTGTCCTTAGAATAATTCTACTCATGACCAGAGAAGAGGAACTACCTTCACTAGAAATATTGTATATAAAGAAGTTTTGTGAATTGTTTCATGTATTGTTCATTTTTTAAAACAAATATACAAATCAAATCTTATCATATTTTATCCAAACATGTATAGGTTAGGAACAAGATAATTAGTATTGAAAACATCACTTCGTGTTATTTACACGGGTCCCGCTAGTATGAAATTATTGAAATATATAATTTATAAAACTTTTGATAAGATGACGTCGCATGTTTTAAATATTTCAATGAAGGGACATCTTTTTTTCTGCCATTTATACTAATATTCTCCACATGTCTGCGCCTTTTTTCTTTCTTCTTCAATATCAAACATATTAAATCTTTCTTTTCCTTTTCATTATTTATTCATTTATTTTTGCTTTTATTTTTTTTTCAATTTCTTTCTTTTGTTCAATATCAAATATATCATTTATTTTAGGATGAAATTACAGGGAGGTCTGAAAAGTAACGGGATCGGGGTTACAAAAAACTTATTTCACTTCCAAACAACTGATTACACAGTTTCCCGCGCGAATCTATTAACTGCTTGAGGGATTATTCTTGAACGCTTCTCTGCTCTGTAATTACGGCCTTCACGGTTTTGAAAACAGCTACCCTTGATAATTCTCTTTATCACAAGAAAAGAAGAAGTGCCACGCAGCAAGATGATAGTAGTGTGGCGGTTGTTCTAGTACGGTCATTTTATTTTTATTTATTGCTTGGTATTCATCGTTTCAACCAGGGTTTTTTACCCCGCCTAATAAAACCGGTATAGTTCGGGCCTTTGGGTCTGGATTTACGCCGGTCTATTGGGGGTTGTCCGTCCTGTGCAGTTCTAGGAGGTGCACCCTCCCAGGCTTTGCCTCCCCTCTTTGGGGAGGAGTAAGTTTATTGCTTACTGTCTGAGGGGAATGCCGACGGGGCTGCCCAGGCAATTTTTAAATGGCCAGAGTACTCACCTCTCGAGCGCCGGTTTATCTAATCCCACTTTTCCGACCTTGTGTCACATCTTACCTTGTGGGAGGTAGATAAATAAAATCGTTTGTTCCTCAGTGATCATGGCCGAACGACCCGAAGAAGAGGAAGTGAACATGATTACACAATCTTTAGGATATCCTTGATCTTGGAAAAAAGAAATACTCACACGGAACAAGGCGATCATCTGATTATGGCGGGTGTTGAAGAATGACCCTTTTCTTTTTATTTGTTGATTTTTTTTCATCGTTCGTGTCTCAGTGCTCATGGCTGAACGACCTGAAAAATAGGAAGCGAACATGATTATACAATCTTCATAATCTCTTTGATCTTGGGGAAAAAGATAAAGTCACATGGAACAAGATCATGTGAGTATGGAGGTTGTTCTAGTATGATCGTTTTCTTTTTATTTGTTGCTTGGTGTTCGTTTTTCAGTGCTGAACGACCTGAAAATGAAGACGTGTGAATAAAAGTTTTAAAAAATAATGCAATGATTGCGGAAAGCTAAGACTACAGTTCAAAGACTTCAAAGATATCATGATAGATGCTATCATGATAGATGATATCATGATAAATGATAACACAATCCGCTTATAACCTTTTGCCCATAGCTCACATATCACATAGCAAACTCAGTCCTGTTTATTTTCGTACATATTTCGTATCTATAAAATGGAGTTTGCTCTCAAAGCTAACTTTGCTTTTGAAGGATTAACCAATGTAAAATCTGTGTGTAGAGAAAAAAATGTATGAGATAGAGAGAGAGAGAGAGAGAGAGAGAGAAAGAGAGAGAGAGAGAGAGAGAAAGAGAAGGAAAGAGAAGGAAAGAGAAGGGGGAGAGAAAAGAAATAAAAATGTATTTCATAGCAGCTTTTAGATTTTGTCTTTTTTCTCTCTACGCAATGTATATTGATTTCCCTCTCTCTATGTCTTTTCTGCTTTCACTCCCCCTCTCTCTCTCTGTCGTTCATTTTCTCTTAGTCTTCTTCTATACGCATAACATCTTTAAATTTCCTTTCACTCTCCCTCCTCCTCTTTCGTCCTCTATAGACATAGTTTATGTGTTGCCTATCACCCTACTCCATCTATCTCTACCTCTATACACATTCCTTCTATAAGTTGCTTCTAATTCTCTCATTCTCTCTCTTTTTTTCTCTTTCTCTCTCTCTCTCTTCGTCCCCTTTCTCCCTCTCTCTCTCTCTCTCTTCGTCCCCTTTCTCCCTCTCTCTCTCTCTCTCTCTCTCTCTCTCTCTATATATATATATATATATATATATATATATATATATTATACTAAGCCCCTTTAAGAAATTACTACTTCCCTGCACTGATGAGAGCAATAAGCTTGAAACGCTAGCGTCTGTAGGTATAAATAATTTAATATTTATTCATAAATATTATACTAAGCCCCTTTAAGAAATTAAAGTTGAGCACTCTCCGGGAAGTTAAAAATAGACTGTCAAAAAGCTCTAATGCAAAGTTCCGAATACGTTCGTCGAACACTCTCGACTAGTCTTCTATCTGTGCCCGCTTCTAGGTACATATAGATCTTAATTTCCCTAAATTACGTGACAGTTTCCGTGGGCCGAGTGGATATGGCTGACTCTGTGTACCGGGTTCGCGCCTCCCGACCGTCTGAAATTGTTACTTCCCTGCACTGATGAGAGCAATAAGCTTGAAACGCTAGCGTCTGTAGGTATAAATAATTTAATATTTATTCATAAATATTATATATATATATATATATATATATATATATATATATATATATATATATATATATATATATATATATCCTATGTACGTATAGCTTCTATGTGTTATCTTTCGCTCTCCGTACCCCTCTTTCTCTCTTTCTCTCTTTCTCTTCCTCTTTTTTCTCTCTCCTCTCTCTTTTTCTCTTCCTCTATACACTTAGAGTATACGATTATAATCACGTCGACACATCGATTTCCGCAAGATCACTAAAGTTAAGTGAAATTGAGTCTTGCCAGTAATAAATGGGTGATCATTTGGCAAGCCAAGATGCTGTATGTAACAAACAACTGCACATTCAAATTAATCTACAAATGTACGATTTCCGTATAAAAATGGTTGAGATGCCGTAAAAAACAACAAAGAAAAAACAACAACTATACCCTTCTACGGGTTTCCTGTCACTCAATCTCTCTCTCTCTCTCTCTCTCTCGCTCTCTTTCTTTTCTTCTTTTCTGTTTTCCTTTATACATATATGTTTCCTCTCATCCCTTCTCTCTCCCTCTGTACGTCTCTTTACACACCTCTAGTGTAGCTTACATCTATCCCACCCTCTGTCTTTCTTTCTGTTTTCATCTATACACATAGATTTCCTCTAACCTTTCCTCCCCCTCTTTGTATGTCTCTACCCTCTCTCTTTCTCTCTCACTCGTCCTTTTGGCTAGCCCCAGTCTTTATCTCTACGCACAGCCGATATGGCTTGCATATATCTCTTCTTCTTCACTCTCCCTTCCCTTCGTCCACTGATTTTATATTTTTCTTTTTCCCGCTATCTCTAAATTGAGGTAGAGAGAGATAGAAAGAGAGAGAAAGAAAAAGGAATAGAAGGAGACAGATGAAGAATAGAAAAAGAGGGAGGTGATGGATAAACCGAAAGAGAGGTGGGGATAGAAAGAGAAAGAAAGTGGTGATATTTTCCCGTTTCAATTGTTTCTTCGAAACCATAACTCGCAGAAATTCCCATCATCTTTCCCGCCATGGAAGATTCCTCTCTATGGAAAACACGAAAATAAAGTGTCTTCCTAATCGAGCGTCAGCTTTACCTCACACTCTATCCGTATCCCTGCTTCCCATTCAATGATTGGGGAATTATTAAGGCGGTTGCGATGGCGATTGCGACGGTGATGGTGTGGAGCCAGGATGGGTCAGGGGCGGACTTAACTAAAAAGATAGAAAATCCTTTCTTGGACTCAAAATTATGTAATAAATAAATGAATCGGGTAACCCTGTATTGAACCATAAACACCTCGTGTCTACCCGTCAATGCCGAAAACCAATCCGTTACTCTGAGATCCTCTCCCCAACAGAGCAGAATAAATAGCTTAACGCCCTTATTTTCTTTTTGCATTGAATAGACAATTAATTAATTACTCTATTAATTAATTAATTAATTTACTAATTAGTGACCACGAGTGTTATGGTTAATGAGATGGCTGGATTGTCAGTTGAATGCTGATGAATATTCTGATAGGATTGACAATAATGAATTGAATGAATAAACACTGATAACGTGTTTATAGCAAGTGTTTATTAACATTGTATTTAGAAGATGACCATACTGTAACTATTATATGACAGCGTGTTCCATAAATGAGAAGTTCTTGGAAAGAAACTCTGTTCATGGAAATTGCGTTTGATATTAGGGACACATGAAAGTTCTTTGCAGTTGTGGTAGAGACACGAGTTATTGATGTAAATGTCTAACAAGTAGGTACCAGAGATCGAAACTCAGTCGAGCACCTTACATGGAAATAACGATAGATTAGAGAAAGACTAGCTACGTCTCTTCTGTGCGGAAGTGGCTGTAGATAAAAGAGAGATCATCAAGCATTTCTCAAACAGCTTTCATAAATATGTGACGACGCTTCTTGGAACATATTTGATTCATATAGAAGTATATGATTACATAAGAGTCAGATTGTTTCTTGGGTGGTAGAACGATCCAACCATTCTTCCAGCAACTTTAGCAACAGATTGGATATAAGTCTTCTAATTTGCTGCTAAAGTTGCTGGGAAAACAGTTGGATCTTTTCTAGATGTAACAGCGCCACCCCATCTTAATGTGACAGTGTGCTGGTTGCCATACGAAGAAATTGGGAGCATTAAATATACTAGCGTATATTTGGGGCGATGTACTGAGGAAACAAGAAATTATCAATTCACGATTCACACGAGTTAGAAAGGATTCAGGGAAATATAATTCTATTATTTTGTCTACGAATATACAAAACTGTTGAAATCGGGAATTGTAGTTGGAGGGGGGTCAGCTGAAGTTAAGTATGATATAAGTTCAACAATATATGTCCGGAGTAACCAGTACATGCGAAAATTCGAATGAACTCAAAACTGAGGCTAGGGTTAGCCGACAGCCAATCAGAACGCGTATTGGCCATGACGAATGGATTTGTCTCATCAGTGTACTACAGCCTCTAACTGGAATAGAGGCTTGTTCATGTCAAATATGTCTACTTAAGTTGGAAAAGTCGCGAATTGAATTATTTGAAGATTTGTATCCAGCACACAGAAACCCATAGATATAGACACTTATTCCACGAAGAGAACCAAAGTTTCCTGTAAATAGGAGAATATATTTTTACCACGGTGTACGACGGTATCTGGATTGATACGGACCAGGGGGAAGGACTAGTGGTTATATCTGGTGACCGTTGTTGCTTATATAAGAACATATCTGACTCTTATATAGATAGAGGTTTGCATCAGGAGTCAGGTACTTTCTGAGGAAATAGAATGATACAACCATTTTCTCAACAAAGACGACATATACACAACTGCTCCAGAAAGTGTACAATCCTCTACTTATATAAGAATTAGATACGCGCTAAAATGAGGTACTGCTGACAGGTCTTGGAATGGTGTAAAGATCAAACCATTCTTTCTAGCAACTTTAGCAAGCGATTAGAAGACGTATATTCAATATTTTTCCTAAAGTTATCCGAAGAATTGTTTGATCTTTCGGCGTTTTTCTCAACTTTTCAACTAACCCTAACCCTAACCACTTTTCTTACGGACATTTTCTTTCTTTTTTCTGTGTACAATTACTTATCATGCTGCTAGAGAATTCCGGGTTTTGTGGAAAAATTTAAAAAATATTTAGATGGTCAAAAAGTGGATGATCAGTTTACGTTAAATTTATATAGGAAACTGATCTCTTCTCTCAAAATCTAAAATATTTGAAATATAAAAAACACGGAATTCTCTAGCGACATAATAAGTTACTGTACACAGAAAAACGAATTTTTAAAAATGGTGATGGTCAAAAAGTGGGAGATCAGTTTAGGTGAAATTAATATGGGAAACTGACCCCTTCTAATATCTAAAATATTTGAAAAAAAAATCTAAAAAACACGGAATTCTCTAGTGACACGATAGGTTAAAAATAAATTGGTCACTAAAACAGTAGAGAGAAACGGGTGGTGCTGTATTACGAACAAGTGCCGATCTTTTGACCACACCAGAAAGTATTTGACTCCGGATGCAATCCTCTGCATCTATATTAGCTAGGCTAGTCCTAAGAAGCATCCTCATATCTTTATAAGAAACTTCAGTTTAACATTTTCAGCGCGGACCGCGCAGATTGAATTGACGCATATTGTCTTAGATACGTCCAAACATCTCAACGGGAGGCGCTGTCCATCCGTTGGTCACTTCACTTTAAAACTAAACGTGAAGATTGAGTCAACATGCAGCCGTCGGTCGGCTTGCTTATTAATTTTTATTACACTGACAGCCCAATTAATTGAAAAAATATATAGTAATGTATAATACCTCCAGGTAAAACCAAAAAATATTTATTTAAACATATTCCGGTAATACCGAAAAACAGTAATCGTTTGACAACTCTCAAATAAAAGCGAAAAATATTTGTATTAACATTGCGGTAAAAACGAAAAACAGTAATTGTTGGACAACTCCCACTAAAACCGAAATATATGTATTTTAAAATACTCCGGTAAAACCGAAACACAGTAATTGTTGCACAACTCCCGGTAAAATCGAAACATATATTTTAACATACTCCGATAAAACCGAAACACAGTAATTGTTGCACAACTCCCGGTAAAATCGAAACATATATTTTAACATACTCCGGTAAAATCGAAACACAGTAATTGTCGCACAACTCCCGGTAAAACCGAAACATTTATTTTACCATATTCCGATAAAACCGAAACACAGTAATTGTTTAACAACTCCCGGTAATACCGGATCACCTTTATTTTAACATGTTCTGGTAAAAATTAAAACGCAGTAATTGTTGGACACCTCCCGATAACAGAAAATATTTATTTGAACATATTCTAGTAAAACTGAAAAACAGTCATTGTTGAACAAATCGCCCATTTTTACACCTTCAGTTAAAATCTTAAAGTATACAGTTTTAACAGTAACACCGAAAAATGAGAATTTTGACATCTTCCAGTAAACTGAAGAACAACATTTTTTGACACTTTCCGGTAAAACCAAAAAACAATCATGAAGATCTTAGCCTTACGGTAACACCTACAACGTTTTTTTTATACCATTCGGTAAAATAGTAAATATTTACAGTTTTTAACATCCTCCATTAAAACCACAAACATTAAATTTTCGACATCTTCTGGTAAAGGCAAGATAATGATGTAGGGAAACTAAAAAATAATCAAGAAGGTAAAACCGTAAACATTATTTTTTTACACTTGTCGGTGACAGCGAAGAGATTAATCGTTTGACACCTTCCGGTAAAAAAGGAAACATCAAGTTTGACATCTCTCGGTAAAACCAAAAACCTTGTGTTTTTGACACCTTCCAGTAAAAACTAAAAATTATTTTTTTTACACCTTACGGTAAAACTGAAAACCTAAATTTTTTTACAATTTTCGGTAAACCCGAAAATAATTTTAGTCACCACCCGGTAAAACCGAACGAGATAGCTGTCATTAAGACATCTTGTTCGGTTGACGGCTTAGTTTCATTCGAAATTCTTAGGCTGTTACGTAAGTATTCAACTCTGTTTCTTAATGAAAAAAAACGCACTTGTTTGCTTATGCTGCGTAAGATTCCGTGAGTAAATCGACTGATTACAGCCGAATCTTGCGATCGGTTGGCCAGCGTCCATTTTCGGCATTGAGTGCCTGCTGAGAGGCAGTTGGGATTTGTACGATAAGCTATTTGTTGATTTGACAGGCGTTTCAAGGCTAATATTAATGATCATCTCCGGGGTACAATGAAATAGCTAACCCATCCATTCTGGTTTGATTGCACGTTTCTATCTGTTTCGAAATCTATTAATATTCATCCTCTATCTTTTGGTAGTCTTCATAGATTTATCAATCTATCTTTCTCATTCCGCTAATAATCCATCCATCAATCAAAATCTATTCATACGAACACACTCGAGCACGCGCTCACACACGTATATATATATATATATATATATATATATATATATATATATATATGCACCTATAATTTATATATGCTCTGTAGCTTGTAATGCAACTTCATTGAGCTTGCAATTTGGAACATTTTCGGATATTATTGAAGGTAAATACTTAAATATATATATATATATTTGTAAGAACCCATATATATATATATATATATATATATATATATATATATATATATATATATATATATATTTGTATAAAAAATATATGTGTGAATGTGTATTTTTATGTAAAATTTATCGGGAAATATAATAGAAATTTTTCCGAATCTCTAAGTTCACCCCTAAGAGGACAATGGAGCATAGTTCGAGTTTTACAGCCTTTTTCAGCAAATTTCAATGTAATTACGTAATAATTTGAAAAGAAAACAATGTAATTTAAATGTCAGTTTTTGAAAGAAAATGCCGAGTCATTCTTTCTGGGACTGACTCGGCATTTTCTTTATTCGAAATTACTAGACGCTAACTTTTATTTTAATTTAATGTTTCTTGAGCTTCTCTTCTTGAGTATTGTCATTGTCAACATCATTTCTCTTCAAAGGGAGAGGGGCAAGAAAGTCGAAAAGGGTTGTTTTAGTAGTGCTCTAGAGGCATCCTTAATTTTATTTGGGTGGTTTCAGTAGCGCTTTTGAAACCTCATAAGTTATTTAAAAACGGGAGCAATTTGATCCAAAAGTGCTCAACATCCTAGATAGAGCAGGTGTGTTTACTCGCTGTTGCACGGGAGTCATAATAGTAATATTACAGTATTACATTTGGTAAGTGGTATAAGTTAATACAAAGTGCTCAATATTTTAAATAGAGAAATCCTACATAGAGCAGCTGGTTTTAAACCGCGCGTTGCCCGGGAGAAAGAATGTTACCGTGTTTTGTACTTTGCGTTACCCTGGAGTGTTCAGTATCATAGATAGAGCAGGTGTGTTTAAACGCCGTTTTGCCCGAGAGCAATAACTCCAGTGAATTTAAAGTGTTTTGTTACAGTGTGGCCTACTAGATAACAAACTCGATGCTGCCCGGGAACAAT
>OY744516.1:107527763-107535263 GCA_963556195.1 Sepiola atlantica | reverse complement strand
GCTAGCGACGTCATGCTGTGTTAATACTACACTTACAGTGCCCATGTAAACGGGTTTTCTAGGAGCTACAAATAATAAATATTTGTTTTGTTTATTAGCTATGTACGTATACGTTTCGTCCTTTGTAATCGGGACTTATCAGCACAGAGATTTGAATATTCACTACTGGTCATGCGATTCGAAACCCCGGATTCCGAATATTATATATATATATATATATATATATATATATATATATATATATATATATATATATATATATATGCCATTTATTTGTTTGTTTTAATTTGTGATGCTTTGAACGAATTCAACTATTTCTACGAAAAAGAAGTTTAGCTCAGTGCTAGTTGGTAATAATGTTTCCTTCCTTGAATGAAATGCCCCCATATGGGGAGCGACATGTATTTTTCTTTTAATATAATTATCCACGGACACGTGTTTCGTCGTCTTACGACTCATCATTTATTCCCACCTAGCATTTGGGTAACATGCTTTTCTGTATAAATAGTTGAATTTGTTCAAAGTATCGCAAATACAAATAAACAAATAAATGACGTCTATAAAAGCTATCCATTCCTCCGACTAGTGGGGATTGGTTCAGTTGAGCGTCGGTCGTCAGTAATCCACGTTTAGCCATTTTGAATCTGAGGAGAGGAAGTAAGTACATAACCGGATCGTCTGTATTTTCAGACTATTAAATTAGACGTGGATTACTTGCTTCCGCTCCGTTTATGTACTTTCTTCCCCTTCTCAAATTTAAAATCGCTGAACGCGGATTATTTATCTCAACATTGTTTACAGTACAATAAATGTGTTTAAAACTTCTTTTAAATATTAAAGATTAAACTTTTTAACGCAAATAGGTCACAAATTGAGTAAGTAAAGCCGAATAAAGTTGTTGACTAATTTCCTAACTGTATTTCTATTTCAAATAACTCATGTCGGTAATAGTTACGTTTATCAGACATTTTTATTCTTGAAAACACGGCACTATTACTCAGCGTAATATGTACCGTGTCGACCATTTATGTAATCCTGTGCCATCCTGTCATTGGCAGAGGTCAACTCGGGACACTTTATAAGTCCGGTTTGATGAACATTTCATATTAACAACATCTAAGTGCGCTATGGTGATTATCCATAAAGTTTCAGAGGTCGGATAATTACGATTTTAATTTAAATTTCTTTCGTGGAAAAATAATTACTTTTCGTTTTTGTTTTGTTTTGTTTTTATTATTCGCGGACAGCCAGATGTGAATCCGTGATTAAACTGGCAAGATTATATTCTTGCTTTTCTATTCTCTGTGATAGTCAAAATTGGATGACGTCGTCGGGGTTGACGGAAAAGCGATTATCATTCGGACATGAAATGGCAGGTGTACGCATGCGTCAGATACAATGGAGATCAATTAATGTCACTGCGTCAATAAAGGGGACTGTGGATGCTGTTCACAGCTCGGGGCCAGGGTCGACGATGGGGTTCTGATGTTGCACTCTCGGACAGGTAGTTGGAACTCGTGAAAGAAATACGACAAAGACGAAGTGTTCACACCATCTAAAAAAAGAAATTACTTTGCCGGATTTTCAAGTAGATGATTCGAACTTTTTGTGTTTCTTTCTTCTATTTTACTATTGTCACGAATATATTTTATTTCGCGTCTGTTAGTTTCCGAAGGAAAGATTCAGAATGGCGACTTTCTACCATACTCACCAAATATTGTTAAACATTAAAGGGAAGTAATCATGTCATGGGTTATTTTCATTAATGTCTTCAAAAATAAATGGAAGTAACTTTTAAAAAATTCATGTTTAAAGGAATAATTTGCTCACAAATTTTAGTCATCAAAATTATTTTCAATCTCGTCGTAAACAAGTCAATCGTGTCTTTCTTTTTTTACTCCAGAGCAAAGCCTGGTAGGTACAGCCTGTAAAATATATTTTACTAGCAGGGCTGTCCTATCAGCAGATGCATAATACCGATGAATGAATGGAGTCTGGACAATGCAAAAGTTCTCCGGACGGGCCTCTCGATGCCATATTAGTGGGAATTGCTATGTCTTTTCTTTCTTCAATGGTTTACAACGATAATCATTTCTTTACTCACTGCGTCCTGCTACATATTCCTCCGCTGATATCTTCCAGAAATCTTTCAATCCCAACATGATGACGCATAAAACAAAACACAAGCGTAAACCCAGAATCCCAATTTCTAACGTAGACCCCGACTATTAGATTTCATTTTCCAACATTAGGGGTCAACGTTCCAACTTTCCAGAGGTTGAAATTCATTTACAGTAAACCAAACCTGACCTATTATTTCTGTGCGAAACTGGCATT
This sequence comes from Sepiola atlantica, assembly GCA_963556195.1. Taxonomy (NCBI): domain Eukaryota; kingdom Metazoa; phylum Mollusca; class Cephalopoda; order Sepiida; family Sepiolidae; genus Sepiola; species Sepiola atlantica. The sequence continues at coordinate 107,532,926 of OY744516.1, read as the reverse complement.
GGCCCGTTAGTTTCTACATATGACTTCATCGTCACAGGTTACTCAAACATGACCTCAAAATCCGACCCCAAGATCGTCATGGTCATAGGATATTACGCCTACCTTAGTGACGGGTTTTAATTTGGTAGGGACACTTTCTAACGAAGGCCCTCGTTTTCCCTATATGTGTTTCCGGATTTAACTTGCTCGCAGCACCGCTTTCATCTTTACCCTCTATCGTGCCCTCTTCGATGGAGTCACTGTTATTGAGCAAATCTCTGATAAAATCAACTAGATACTGTCTGTTCACCCTTCCGCAAGAATTCATGTCTGTGGAGACTTTAATGTTCACAACGATGAGTGACTAGTACACTCAAATAAAACTGATGATATACCAGATGCAAGCAACCGTCATATTTTCTGATTTGCCATAAACAATGCACATATACTGTTCTATCTCATCTGGAATCCTTCGATCATTTAGTTGTCTCAACTATGATCAAAACTAAGTTTTGCAAGTTTTTCCACTGCAGAGTGTATCGATACTCAAGGGCTAATTGGAACAGCATAAGATCCCTCATATGTGAAATCAATTTTGAAAAAGAACCGGTCCTGCATCATATCAGATATATCTGCGTGTTTAGTCGTTGGGATTGAGAGTGTTATACTCTAACGAATATGTAAAAGAGACCAAACAGCTAGCCACGGTATACCCCTGTATGCGCCGCCGCTATTTCTGCAGAAACCACTATTTCGATTGCTGTCAATGAAATAAATGCCCTGAAACTAAAGCTTCGTTTAAAACTATCCTTAACAACAGCAAAAAGGTTATAGAAAACGCTAAAGAGTACTGCGTCCAATCAGTGAGAGTGGCTGATTAGAGGTTTAACTCCCATGAGTTTTGGAGAATAAGAAACAGGGTCATAGACAGATGTAAGATCTCTATCCCGATCATCATCAATGGACCAGAGGTGATCTATTCTACATCTGTTAAATCCAAAACTCTCGCAAATAACTTTGCAGCAAATTCTACCTTTTGCAACGAGAGTCACCTACCCCCCAGATCACCTATGGGCGAAAAATTTCTAGGCGACATCTGAATAACTGTCCGGGATGTTGCCAAACTGATCAAGTATCTCGATGCCAACAAGGTCCTAACAATATTTCCGTCATAGTACCCAAGAAACTGAAACCTGAACTAGCTCATATCCTCACAAAGCTGTTTAGTCACTGCTTAAAAGATAAATGCTTGCCATCACCTTGGAATAATTTTAAAATATTGGAAAGCGGGCCTCTGCCTCTCAATACAAATTAAGTAGTCTCATGTGCATCGCGAGTAATCTGCTTGAAGCTGCAATATATCCAGAATTTGTCAGTCACGTCAGTAAAAACAGTCTCCTTATTGACAAACAATACGGATTTCGTCTTGCAAGATCAACAGCTGACATGCTGACTGTGTTATCACACAAAATCAGTTAATCTATTGACGGGGCTTTGTTTCTAGGGCGATATTTCTTGATATATAAAACGCCTCCGATGGTTTCCTCTAAAAGCTTGCCAGTTATCGAATCTCAGGAAATGTCTTCTCAATTATTAAATCTTCTCTCTCCAATCGGTCTATAAAAGTAGTCTGAAGCTGTTATATCGTAGTAATAACAATAAATAAATAAGAACACAAGACAGGAATAGAAGGAATAAGAAATGTATTAAGAATACTTAATTACATATAATAAGTCAGTCGCAAATGCAGGCTCTAGGCAGACGTGCTATAAGCGGTACGATAAGCAGTTTGGTTAACAAAAGTGTTGACTTTATAGTGACCTGACGAATCCATCCTGTCACTATGGGTGAATCCGGATCAGTTAACAACAGAAGCACATTGTACTAATACCGAGATGCCCCAAGGATCCATTCTGGCCCAAAACCTCTTCATGATCTTCATAAATCATCTTCCAAATAACATTCTGAGATCATTCGTTGACATTTATACAGACAACACAACTATCTATGGCGGCACTTAGAAGAGCATTGATGATCAATATCTCTTTGAATCTTCTCTCATCCGATTTGGAGCACATGGTGCAATGGAGGTAAAAGTGGTTTGTTACTTTTTACACATCTAAAACCAAGATTCTCTTTTTTAACCACCAACTCTCGTTTCCTTATTTCTCTCCAGTTGAAATGAATGGCGTTCTCCTTGAAAGAAGCCCCGTTCTTTGATCTCATACGACTGACTTTCACTCAAGACCTGAAATTAAATTTGTTGTGAAGGTCGCTGGAAAAATGATCGGATCATTCTTTAACTTCGGAAAGTACATTACTCCTGATGCAGTCCTCTACCTGTATACAAGCCAGATACGTCATAAAATGGAGTACTGCCGCCATATTTGTGGAGGCGACAGGGTACACAACCAACTTTGCAATCTAGTGGGGGATGATATTTTCTTCTTCCTGCAGCCACTTTTAAACAGAAAATATGTTGACAGCCTCTCTCTACTGTATCACCATGTATATGGAAGGTGTTCGACTGAGCTCCAACCTCTCGTCCCTCCCTGTAAAACATTCCCAGCAACCAAAGCTCAGAACTTACCCTTTTCTCTCTGTACCAAAGACCAAGCAGAACTTCCATGAACAAAGTTTCATTCCTAGAGTGTTCCATCTGTGGAAACAAAATACTACGAAGCTGCTTCCGAACCGACTACAACGTCGTCGTATTCAAGTCTAATGTAAACAAATTCTTGTTTCGCCGTCGTCTGGGATAAACAATTCCTCTCAAGAAATCTTCTTCCCATTCTACCCACTGTTTATAATCCTCTCGTGACGGCAATCATCCTCTAACTGGCATTCTTTTTTAATCCATATCCTCGTGTACCCGGGCTTTGATAAGCTGTTACCCATCAGTCAAAACGTGGTGCTCTTAACTGTGTGTTTAAGTGTCATTTAACTCGCGATGAAACGATATTTTGAGTTTCTTCCTGTTCATTATACGGCATATGTTCATTTGTTCTTTTGTGTTTTTAAGTCAGATTGAACCCGGGTATGTTTTTCGTAAGATTTAACCTGCGCTTTTTTTCAACAATGAAGTTTGTCTCGCAAAGTGTGTTGAGGCGACGGTCTTTTCTTTTTTTTTGGATTACAAAAATAACAATGTTTTAGTTTATTTAGATTCGAAATTCGATGGCGTGCGTTTATATACACAAGGTTAAAGATACCTAATGTGACAGATTCCGGCTGATGAATCAATCATATTTGATATTTTCCACAGTGTTTTCGTGAAACCTAAGGTACTGATGGATTATCAAAATAATGTATGGTGCCCATTGAATGCATATATATAGTATAATTCTGTATTTTTTTGAGAAATTAACATGTGCTACTATGAACTCCTCCACCCCCGAGCCAAGATCCCAGGTAATTATTCACCAAAGTGGAAAGGCGATCGGTAGTAAGATGAGTAGTCAGCTGAGAGTGGCTAAGAGGGCGAGTCATTTCCGCTTATCAGTCACTCTGAGACAAAGACCAGATGTTTAGGATTTCCGGTCGAAACTAAATATATTTAGTAGTCAGAGTTGTTCGTGGCTCGAGGAGATACCCGAGAGAGTTCGAAATTCAACGACTCGGCGCTGGACATAGATGATAATCACTGGGGGCCGACACGACAAGACAGCTATCAACAGACAACGTTTGTTTTTTTTCGCGCTGTCGGTATCACATACACCCAGAGCACAATTTGTCTTGTATTGTTTTTACCGTAGTGTGCCTACGAAGGCGATCATCGGGATACAATTGATGCCCTTTTCCATAGATTCTACCTACGGTTACGATGGTAGACATTGGTCCAACGTGACTTAGATCGACGCTAACAAGCCAGAAGAAAAAAACAGAGAAAAAGAACAAAGGCAAAAGCTGATATGAAAGCGAAAAAAAAGGTAAAGTTTATAGATACAAGAAGAAAAAAAAACAAAGTAAAACAAAAATAGTAAAAAGCAAAAAGAAAGAAGGGACGAACATATGAATTTGCATAAAAAGAGCGAAAGAAAAGGAGAGTGATCGAAAGCGAAAGAATAAACAAAAAAGAATAGGAAGAAAAAGAATAAGGTATGGGAATTGGCTTTCTCCTTTTTTGACTCTACGCACAAAAAAAAATCGGCTCTTGGTAAAACTTCTTTTTTATAAGGACTTCCAATCTGTGAAACACATTACTGCGGGACTGCTTCCATGCTGATACAACTTGGTTGTGTTCGAATCTAATGTTAACAAATTCCTGTCATGGGGCGCCCTAAGAATAATCAAACGCACTTCATATCATTCATCAATGTTAGTACTCCTATAGTGTTCTTCACTTTTCGGATAGCATTCAATCCCATCTCATTAACCCTTATCCTCAAGTGAATCTTGCCTTGATAAGCGGTCATGCCGAAAGTAAAAGAAAAAGGTTAGCAATGTACTTCGCATATTTTTAATTGCAGTATTGTATCCCAATCCGCATGTTTGTTGTGCACAATATTCTTTAGGAGATCTTATCAAATTCTTAAATATTTGTTTCCATTGTAATAACATGTCTAACTTGTATTATGTGGATTTTTCGGACTACTATTCTAACCTTGGTTGTCATTTTCACAAAGTTTCGCCCGATGTCACCTTCAACCTTCTTCAGGTGCTTGGAATTTTTATGACAATATACAGAATTTTGAACTGAACTCTTTATTTAATCTACGATGGTAGATTGTTCTCGTTCTGTCAGACATGATCGGGTAGAAGTGTTAATTAATATTATTATTAGTTGCCTTTAGTAAGAATTGAACCTTCAACCTCCAGGAGACTGTCATTTAACATTTCGGAATCTTTTTAGATGAAGATTGATAATTCTTATTATTTGGATTATTCGGACTACTGTTAACACTTTGGATTTTATTCTCACAAGATTTCGGCTGATGTAATCTCCGACTTTCTTCAGGTGTATCTTGTCGAATACGGTAATCTTTCTGTCGAACTCGGGAATCTTTCTGTTTAACTCTGGAATCTGTACGGAATTTTGAACAGAACCCGTTATTTAATCTATGGGACTTGATTGCTCTCGTCCTGTCAGCCATGTCGGGTAGAAGCCTTGTATTCTTAGTATCGCCCGCACTGAGGATTGAACCTTCAACCTCCAGAAGACTGTTACTTAAAACTGATAATTAC
>OY744516.1:107482763-107522763 GCA_963556195.1 Sepiola atlantica | reverse complement strand
TTGTTGGATAAAGGAATCATTTGCTCTTAAGAGTAACGAAATGAACGCGCATTCTTTTACATGCGATTATGTGTTTATGAGGCTATTTTTTATTTGTCACATGTGAAGTAATTAATTTTATTTTGCCGGGAATCACGCTTTAAATTACAACAATAACAGGCGTGAATTTATATTATCACCATTATATATATATATATATATATATATATATATATATATATATATATATATATATATAGCATAGATTTATGTAAACACCTTTAGCCAATCAATGTATGTTTCAAGATATCAACAAACAATAGAATTGTGTACGATCGTTTCAGAGATCATGTATTTTTATTATCGCTATCTGATCACATCGTCAGCACAAGGTATAGACATCAAATTAAGGGTATACAGATAGCATTCATGGAATAAACATACAAACCCTCATTTATACAGAAAGTTCGAAAGACAGATAGGAGTTAATGCATGTATTCCTCAGATTATAGCAGACTAGGTTGAAACATTGTTTAGGGATGTATATAGGGGTTCTAAGTTAAAGAAAAAATATGTTATATTGGATGTAGAGAGAATCGACTCTTAGGAAACAAAATATTTATCAAATCATACAGAATATAAAGGTAATCAAAAGGCAAAATGATCTACATATATGATCTAACAATGAGAAAAGGTATATAATGGCTCTGAAGTTTATTATCAGTGAAGTGGTAGAAAGGAAATCGAAAGATTAATTAAAGGATATAGTGTATGGTAAAATTATCCATAGAAATCTTTAATATTGTGTCACTAAGTTGAAAACTTGCAATTAAGAGTTGAAGTTATAATTCAAATGAGTATTTGAAAATTAAGTTTAGGCTTCCAATATAGATTGTATATGTATGGAGTCCTACATCGGTTAAGGCAGGATCATTGATAGAGCCTCCAAACAAAACATTCATCAATAACAATAGTGATAAATTAATTAGCAATATAGAAAAGACAGTCAATAAGACAGTAGATATATTATTCACGCTGGCAGCCAGTTTAACTAAAATAGGAGAAATAATTCAACAATTATTCTGTCGTAGTAAGTAAACTTATCACAGAATACATCCTTCCACGGCCCCAGAAAAACACAGACCCGCAAAAGTCAAAGCTCAAAAGTATATTAAATCGAACAATATTGGACGCACTGGCATTATCATCAATGCTAAGTGTAACACCGGCCGTTCTAACAGAACATAACTACACCGGTTCTCACTATAAATAGTGCGAGTAGACAATCACCAGAGAGAAAAAGGACAGTATTGTAACTGTCTAGCCGAGTGCAAGTCAGTTTCCTTACCTTTGTACCTTTTATGTTAATACACTTGTTATCTTAACCCAACTTCGACTTGACTTTTTCTTTTTACTGTTGGACTACTTCACAACAGTAAGGTTAGTCTTTATTTTAAAATGTTATCATTCTTTAAAAGAGATATAGAATCACATGAAGGGGGGGGGGCTAAAGATGAATCACATTGAGGCTGACTCTTCTGCTCTTTCTCATTCTTCCTCCAACGTCAATTCCGTTAACTTTTCAATTCCATCCCGGCGTTTAGTTAAAAGAGTAAACCACCTGAACCCTGCTGACCCTTACATCCTATTTACGTGATAAAATCTCTTTACGAATATAATTATTGATTAGCAGTTGATGTACCAACCAATATTTAACAGTTTAATCTATTTGGTTGAATCTCCAGAAGCTTTGCGACCACGATCAAATGCTCCTGACGAATGCCGGGGAGTACAACGGTTTCAATGTTATGAAAATAACATTGCCCAAGATGAGCGAGACAGTCCGAAATATCTAAATAATGTTGAAACTTACGTTAGAAATAGTGCTGTCCCGGACGTTGATAATGTCTCCTCCATTTTTAGCAAGCAACTCTATCGGACCGCTGCTAACATGATTGAAAACATCTATAAAACTCATTTAAAGAAAACACCAGGAGAAAAATCTCTTCACTTATTTTATTTACTGGAATACAAAAAAATGAAGATATTTTGGGATCAAATGGTTTTCTTTAAATAGCATGGAGTTCTGACTAATGTTGGTGTTCAGCGGGAAATACAAACCATCAAAAACAAAATGGCCGCTGCTGCAAAAATAAATCCAGCGTGTGACCAGAGATATATTTACCACCCGAACCGCGTTGTCTTTGGCCCCGTTACTATATCGGTCGTTCATTTAAAATCTTAAGATAATGAAAGTTTATTGCAGACGACTTTAAATCAAGAAATAACATCTTAGTCCAATTCTGAATCGTAACCAATTGTAAAACATAACTCAATAAATCCCGGGCCTGAAACATAGATGGCGCCACTGATACAAATACATATGATTTTCTTTTATATCGTGCAAACCTTAAAATGGCACGTGTCAAAATGTGAGCTTAATCGGATTATTAGCTTACAAATTACATTTATATAAGTGAAACTACTGTTGGGAATGGCTGCTGAGAAAAATACATGTGACCAGAAATATCTTTACCATACACACCGCACTATCTATTGTCTTATTACTACTTCAGCCGTTCCTTTAGAATCTTGAAATAATGAAAGTTTACTGCAGAAATCCAGACGACATTAAAACAAAATGGATATAACATCTTCGTCAACTTCTGAATCGTAAATAATTATAGAAAAATGAGATATATACACGTGTTTCGTGCTACATTGCAATCATCAGTATGGGAGGAGATAATCCCTGTCGGTCACACGATTCGAACCCTAATATGAAAGTCATATTTGACGCGGTAGTTAGAACTTGTGCAGTTGTAGCCAGCACGTATTGTCATGGAAATGGGAGAGTAATTTAACGTCTAAATGCCGAATCCAGCGGACATATCAGCAGGCTGTCAAGAGAACTCACTATGCGGGGCCTAGAGTATTACATTACGCTATAAATTACAGCCTGTTGTCAACTTACTTAAAGTGCTCCATCTAGCGAGTGTTTTGAACTATTTATAAATAAATATTATTTTCTAAATAAATCCATATACATATGTGTTTCATGCCCTATATGTAATGCAATAATTTTCACTTTATTATCCACCTGTTGCACCGTTTACAATGAAATAACACTACTACTACTAATAATAATAGTAATAATAATAATAATAATGATAATGATAATAAACAATAAAATAATAATTTAAAAACAAAATTAGAAGATACTTATGAAGAATAACTAAGCTTATTAAAATCAAATTATAGAGTAAAAACAATACAAATAAATAAATAAATACTTATGCAGATACTCTGGCCCTTCATAGTCTTAACAAAGGAAAACGGGTATCTGAACCGAATGGTTATAAAACTAATGACCATTCACGATACACTGCAACTGAAGGATGATACGGACCGACTCTATGTAAAAAGTAAACGACAAAAGGATTGGTAAGTATAGAAGATTGCGAGGATGATAGATAAAAAAGAAAGGCTGGTTACGGCTTCTAAAAGCACCGCCAAATGCGCAATACGAAGAGCAGCGAAACTGCAAACAAAAAGGCGAGAAAAGAAAAATAGGAATAGAAGCAGTTAAATAGACGATTTATAAGACTGGCCAAAGAAATGGATATGGATACGAAAAGGACGCTTGAATAGAGAAACGGAATCGCTATTGACAGCCGTACAAAACAAGGTAATCAGAACGAAATTCATAAAAGTCAAGATAGGAAAAACTCGGAAAAATAGTAAATGTAGACGTTGTGGACAAAGAGATAAAACGGTGAACCATATAGTAAGTTTGCAACGATTATCGAGAGAAACGGAGAGTAGTTGAACTCTGGGGGATTTTTGTTTTTTAAACAGGTAATGACTCGTATGAGAACTCCAAGGGAGTAAATAATAATGTGCTTGTGTGGTGTCTTATAAGATGAAATTACCGAGGGGGGAAAGCCCCATCCAGACCTCCACTAAAAAGAAAACGGAGAATTATTTTATTTAAGAAAAAATATACATTCACAACAAGTTTTTTTCTAAACAAAAACAATAATCATCAAGTTCATTAGTTGCCTTAGGCATGAAGCCCGAATCATTTGGGAGGAGCTGGGGGTCGACGGTCATCCAATTTTGTCAAAAACTTTCGGACTTACCCTACGTTAGACACTCTCAGGAAAATACAACATTCAATTTGTTTTAGAAGGATTTTATTTAGAAATATTCATCGTGATACAACATTTACAAATATTCAAAAAAGAAAGAAAAAATGTAGTGTTAGTGCTAAGTGTTAGGCCGTCCACTGTTTTCCGGATGTTTCGAAAACAAGCAGGTAGGTCTCTAGATGGGAGTGAGAGCTAAGTTGGATGTCCAAAATAAAACAGATCGGGGTAAATATGGGAATGGATGGTGTACTTTAAGATATAATGCAACAGTTTAGGGGTTACCAGATGCAAACTAAATGTGGGGAGTGAGCATATTTGGAAGATCTCTAGTACAAAAATCAAAATAGGTTCAGGACTCATTTATTCCACTAGCTAAGGGTATTTTAATTTTGAAGGGTTAGTTCCGCAGAACCCAGGACCGTGTGTGCTATGCCTATGTAAAAAACATTTACTAGTACCCAGCTCCTCGACGGATGCATAAACTAGTGGCGCGCACCCACCTCCTATCGAACTCCATGCGATGTAATCTCCTTCAATCGCATCTGATCTTCACTTCAAGCTGATGTTTGAAGTAGAAAACACGATCCCGATCAGAAGCAGATCCAACTCCATGGACATCGTCAAGACGTGAAACCCACGCCATCATTCTTACTACGGCTAGGATGGCTAGAAAAACATTATTTTCTCCCCATGCCACGGATAGGCTACGTTGTGGATGACCAATGCTTCATTTCGGACAATCGGGTGCTCGGCATCGATGCGAGCTGTTACCTCGCTAACATACTCCTAGAGTCACCAAAGTTTGCTGCAAGTGAAAAGGGCGTGTTTGGCCGTTTCTCTTTCGTTACCCTCGCAGCGTAGGCAATAAGGATCCGTCCTCACTCCATCTTTGGTCAGCTTGTTATAAAGGGGCAGCGCGTTCCGAACCAATTACCAGGCCAGAGAGTAGTAAGAGTTGTTGAAATAACTCTGGTCTGGCGCTCAACCCCATTGAACACGAATCTTCTTCTCCGACCGTCCCAGCCGCCCATCAAGTAGATCCGACTGAAAAAACATGAACGACGCCGAAAGCTTACAATTTTCTTGCACTGTTACCCTCTGTGGACGATACAGAATGGAGAACCACTTGCGGAAGTACGGATTAAAACCCGCGGCTTCGAAAACAAATCCGAGGAAACGATGGTCGACTCTATTAAAAGCATTGGACTGATCTAAATTAATCAGTGCAGCTCCGGCGTCGTCTTCTATTCCTTCTATGATCGAGTGAATCAGATGCAAGCGGTTTTGAATCGATCTCTCCTTCACAGTAAAGTTCTGATCAGATTCAATAAAATCATAGACAACGGTCTGCAAACGGTTCGCAAGAACTTTGCCAAAATCTTTAACTCTGTGTTTAGCAGAATTATCGATCTAAAATAATCCCCACTATGCCGCTCCATTTTTCTCCAGCAATATGATCACTTCCTTGGTTACCTGTCCACTGGTGAATTCCTGAGCAGACTAATGGTTGAACACATCCTTCAGAAGAGGAATTCACATGGGCAACAGCGTCAAGTAGAATTCATAGGGCAGACTATCAAGTCCCCGATACTTGTTTCGGCCGACCTGTTTCCACGCAGTAATTATCTCGTGCTCTGTAATCATTCTACCACAGCTAGTTACTCGGGCCGCCTTCGAGGCGATTTGGCTAAATAGCTGTCAACCTCTTCGGCGCGGAGTCTGGGTAGTTGTGTGAAGCGCTTCTTCAGATGCTTTCGGAACCCTCGCAAATATCACAAATCCACGCGAGGGTATCTCTTTCCAGGTGTTAGACTTTCCAAGTATCCGAACCACGATGTAAAGGAGCCTAAAGCTGAACAGCGTCAACGTCTACAGATTAATTTAGGGCTCTCTTTAACCTAGCTTTACCTATCTGATCTTCATACCTCTCGCTAGCCAAGTTAGTTAAGGCTGCAGAGAATCCCTCCTATGTGTTGGGCATATTTGACAGCAAAACGTGTAACTTTCGCCTTAGTGCTAACCCACCACTTAATCTCGATAACCGCCCCCACTAGAGACCGCTAATAAAGTAGTAATATCTTTATGGGGTACGGTACGGTTTTGCTGGCACCCCCTAAACGGTAAAGTTTATAAAAAGAAATAAATAATGTGCCCATGTTACTCACCTTGTGACCTAGATTACATATTCCATAATTAATAATGATAAGTTCCATAGTTTAGGATTTTACCAAGCACATACACATTATTGACACTGATCCTTTAAAAAAATCTATATAAATCAATATTTGATGTAGAGCAATTCTTCTCTCTAAATCTATTATATCGCACTTATTTTTAATGTTTGGAGTAGCGCAGCCCCTAAATAGTAAAGTTTACAAAACAAAATAATGTGCCCATGTTACCCACCGCGTTTTCGAGAATATATATTTCAAAATTCATAATGATCTGTTCAGAAAAAAATTAAAAAATAATAAAATAAAAAAACTTTATATATATACACCCCTAAATGATGACATTTACAAAATATAATGTGCCCATATTACTCACCGTATTTTTAGAATATATATTCCAAAATTAATAATGATCCGTTGAATATATATATATATATATATATATATATATATAATTTATTTAGATACTGTATATTACATATTTCCTATAATATACAGTATCTAAATAAATTATATTAGCTCTCTTATATGATCGAGCACTTTATTTGATTTCTTTTCATATACAACCTGACACACACTATATATATATATATATATATATATATATATATATATATATATATATATATATATATATATAAATTTGAAGTCAAAATATAAAGTATAGTATAAATGTACAATAGAATAACTCACCTTTAGTGAATATAGGTAAAGTCGAAATACAGTCCTTTGAGTACTCAAACTACGGCAGTTATTAATATCAGCTCAATGGTTGAATATTTAGATCAAACAAAGATAGTGTAAAGTATGTTGCGATGAATAGAATTAGAACATTATTTATATCAGTTACAAGAATTCAAACACAACAAATATTTGGCGTACGATTGTTTCTACAACGATTTGGAATACTTTATTTTATAATTCAGATGATTCCAAAAGGTGTCTTCATCAGGGCACCTCATAACATCACAAATATAAGTCAAGCAAGAAAACATAAAATTTTACTATTTGAAAAATATATATCCAATTATTATAGGATACAGAACCTCTTAGTATAACATTTTCTAATGTTCTATTTATAATTTCTATAATAATAATAATAATGATGATGATGATGATGATGATGATGATGATGATGATGATGATGATGATGATGATGATGATGATGACGATGACGACGATGATGATGATAATAATAATAATAATAATAATAATAATAATAATGATAATAATAATAATAATAATAATAATAATAATAATAATAATAATAATAATAATAATAATAATAATAATAATAATAATAATAATAATAATATGGTATATAATATTTTAAAAAGTAGAATAAAATAAAAATAAAACAAAGTACAAGTTAAGATAATTAAATATTAAAATAATTTGAAGTGAAGAAAATTCTTTGTCTTCAACTTTTGTAAGTCGCGTGTTTTGATATATATAAAGTACTATTTTGTGAACACGTGCTTTTCTTAACCCCTTTTTCTGTGTATTTTCCGTGTAATATTTCTTCCATTCTCGCACACACGCATTCACCAAAGGGTTTTTTTCTCGCTTCAGATTACCTTAGCTGAAGGTTGAAGTAAACATTTTTTACCAATGCCAGCGAAACGATCAACCCTTTTTTTTTTTTAAGGAAAAATGCTGGTTCACCCCTAAATTCTAACAGATTGGGAATGTTCTAAGTGAAACGGAACGATCAGATCGGGATGACATTTAAAAAGATACATCCGGAAGTAGCAAGAAATCGTTCATGACTGATTCTTTTTTTAGTTGGGAATTCCGCCTTCCAGCATCAAGGGAAGCAACTCACGTTCTATTTTATTTTTAATGCATTTCGCATCTTCTTGTTTTCAACTTATCTTTTGTTATTTTATATTTTTTAACATATTTCTCTTGATATTTTTACTCTGTTCTTTTCATTGGTTTTCTTTAACATATTTATCTTACCAAAAGCGAATAATTTATTTACTTTAGTTAACGTAGTCTGAAGCGAGAATAACGTTGAATGTCGCGTGTGTGCGAGAATCGAAGAAATGTTATACGGAAAATACAGTCGGACAGTAAATGATATGATTTAGTTAGAAGAAGTATCGTTAAATATTTGAAGGAGGTGAGGAGAGGAAAAAGAGGAAAACGATGGAGGGAAGGAAAGATATGGGGAAGGTAGGCAAATTAAGTAGAAAACAGAAAGATGAGGCTCTGTCTCCAGTTGCACCCTATAGACCGGTGTCGTTTTGTCCTTCGGGGCTTGATTCCGTCGGTCTGTGGGGTTGTCCTGTGCAGTTCTAGGCGGTACACCCTCCCAGGCTTTACCTCCCCTCTTTGGGGAGGAGTTAGTTTATTGCTTACTGCCTGAGGCACCCCTATCGGGGAATGCCGACGGGGCTGCCCAGGTAATTTTTCAGCCCCACTTTCCCGACCCGACCTTGGGTCACATCTTACCTTGTAGGAGTAAGATAAAAATGGCCTTGTGCCTAACGTCATGAAGAGGAGGTAAATGATACATGAACCTTCAGTGTAAACAACGGAGGGCGGGTTGATTACTTAGGGGCCACGGAATCTTTAAATGGTTATATTTGTATCCGATGTTATGCATGTACGGGGAAGAAGCTCCTCATTTTTGTTTAGTAAAGGACCTTTATATTTGATAATAGAAAAGGCTTCTACTCTACACAGTCTGCAGTTTTCTCCAGGTTCACGAATACGTAAGATATTCTGCATAAAATAACGTAAAACCATTGCCCACTAGTACTGAATACATCATTAAATGATGGTGCATTGTTAGGTCTCTATAGATAAAGTAGATTCCTTTGGAATAGTTTCTTTAAAAAAATAAACACTACTTGAAACGTAATAACTAACAAAGTTTTTCTTCTAGTAATTAAATAGGTACGTATATTGTTTAAAACTACATTTTTATTTAATAAATATTTGTTTCGTGGCGGTAGTGACACGTACATTTGCCATGAAAAAGACAATTTCTAAATGAAAAAGAATAATATTTAAAAAAATCTTTAATTAGTTTCATATTTTTGTTTTTATATCTTTAATAATAACCAGTTTTATCTTGCTTACTCATTCATCCGCCTGAAGACGACCGGTCGAAAACGTTCACCAAAAACATGGATAACAACACCAAATCGGTCGTTCGACGACTGGAAAAATGGATCAGAAAACAAATAAACAGATGCTAGCACTCCTGTTCAATCAAACGTGTAATATATATATATATATATATATATATATATATATATATATATATATATATATATATATATACGAGGCCTATCTAAAACGTATCAGAAAAAATATTTCAAATACCTGGTGGGGTTGAGACCCTAATCCTTATCAGTAGGCCCATTGTGTTTGCACACACTTAGCTCACCGATCCATCCACTGCCGGAAAAAACCTCTGGAAGTCTTCCTTTGGAATAGTGTTTATCTCCGCCGTTGGGTCGCGCATTATCTCTTTAGTCTTAAAACCGTAATATATACAGATACAGATATAGATCTATTATTATATATTATAGATTATGTTTGAACGAGAAGCTTGACATTTTAAATTTTAAAGATAAAAAAACACTAAACTGTAGAAGCGAAATCGCAATCAATTGTATACATAAAATAAACTCTACATTAAGATAACCACATACATAACAAATAAATAAAGAAATAAATAAAAGAAATAAATAAAAACTGAACTGAATCGACATCTAAAGTAGCAATAAATAACAAAAGAAATAGAAAAGAAATCATTTCAATCACGCACATGCTCAAATAAGGTCAGCTATTAACTCGACACATTCACAAACCATACTCTTTAAAGCAGAAAAAAAACTTAATTCCACGGTGTTTTTGATATTTAATCTGTATAATTCACTGTTAATAGCAATATTCTTTTTGAAATAATAAATGTTCAATACTATTAAAAATGACTGTCTTCATTCCCTTAAAGTAATTGTCATTTGCAGCTAAATATTCTTGAAAAAATAAAACGAATATGTCTCTTTTTAATTTTTTAAATTTAACATTGTCTGTCTCACAGAAGCCCTACTACACTGTATTGAAGAAACGGCAAATTGCATTGGGCCTTTTGTCAACACAAGCAAAACAAAGCACACTTCCCTTAACCAACATGGAAATATTTCTTCCCTAAGTGGGACTTGTCTAAAAATGTCGACGATTTACCTATCTTGGTAGTAAAGTTGCCAAGAAAAATTTCAGAGTGTGAACTGAAGGTGCGAATCAGCAAAGCCTGGACCTGAGTAGATAATATTAAAGCAATCTGGAAGTTAAGTCTTCCTACCAAGATTAAGCGTGACTTCTTTGAAGCCATTGTTGCATCGGTACTCGTATATGGAAGTAGCACTTTCACGTTCACCAAGAGATTGGAGAAGAAAATTGATAGTGTATACACCAGAATGCCAAGAGCTGGTCTTAACATCTGGAGAGAGAGAGAGCAACTCTATGCACACCTCCCTCAGATTTCCCCCCCTGATCAGAGAGAGAAGAACCAGATTTGCTGGACATTTCTGGAGGGTTAAGGATGAAATCATCAGCGATGTTCTTCTGTGGATGCTAAAACAGGGATGTGGCCCAGTGGGTAGACCGCACAGAACCTACATCAAACAACTAACAGAAGACTCACGATACATCTATGAAGATCTACCAGGTGTGCTGGAGGATAGAGCGAGATGGCCTGAGAGAGTCAGAAGGATCCGTGACACCACCACGACTAGATGATGATGATGATTTAACTGTGTATGAATTTAATTCGTTTTAAAACAATAAATATTCTCTAAAGAATTACCGTAAAATAATTGCATTATAATATTCTTCAAATCAATAAAACAAATGTCACTTTTTGAAATGTATTTATTTAAAATTGTACTGTTTTCGGCGACTGATCGAAACAATTCTATTTGGGAACAATTCATTTTTTAAATGGGTAAAGCCAAAAAAGTTACTTTAGCGACATCAGATTAATCACTAGTCTTTGCTAATACATTTTTGTCATGTGTTGGAAAGGTGATAACGTACGAACATGAAGTGGCTTAGCGTATTATTATACAGATTAGCGAGATCCGTGGACATTCCACAGTTGCATTATTTATCTGTTCTATATTCCTGCCGTGTTTTAAAATATTCCATTCTATAGACCTCCGGCGTGAACGCGGACCCCTCGATATTATTGTACCACCTTTGTCCAAATCGACGATTCCATTTTTAAAGGGGTGGGGAGTGATAATGTAGGTAAGAAGATGAAATTGCCTTAATGTATTATTATATAGACTAGCGAAGCCCGTGGAAAATTCACAGTTGTATCCTTCTAATTACTCCTGTTTATAGAGTTTCAGAATATATCTGCTTATGGGGTTCTATCTTCAAAATCCATGTAAGAGTTTGTGACATACTTCCATTGTATGGACGTCCCGCGCGAACGCATACCCCACGAGATTATTACGCAACTGTTGTTAAAACTTAAATATACTTATCTTAGTATTCAAGTTAATATAGTTTCAGAAGGTAAACGACGTGGAGCCTGGCCAATACCAGATGGGTGACCATTTGGGAATGCTAGGCGCTGTATTTCATCTTCCCATGACCGGAATATACATGCTGTTGGTGACCGCTTGTGAATTTGATATTCCCTGCAAACTTCCTCCTTCGAAGCATCGTCCGACCAGGGCTAAATACCACACCAGGTATTTCGTTTTTTTTATGGACGTCCGGCGCAAACGAAGACCACGCGATATTATTGTACCATCTTTGGACAGAACAGATACTGCACTGAAATCAAAGAAAGTGTATTTTAGTTCGAGTTTCACGATCGACGCAACAGCACATCAGATAAATTTATAAAATTACTTTTTTGTATTGCATTTTCGCTGATTCAGCGATTCTATCTTTTAAAAAAAGGAGGAGGCTGATAACGTACGTATTAACTTGAATTTGCCGTAGCGTACCAGCGGGCCCTATGGAAATTCCACGTTTGCTGTTTTCATCTATCTGTATAGTTTACTGTTAGTAATATCCCATTTAGAAATAATATATTTATGTAAGGTTTAATAATATTAAGCAAGAGTTGGCTCTTTCTTTTCCCGGAAAAATAAGTGTCATTGTCAATTAAATATTCTAGAAATAAATAAAGCGAATGTGTTTCTTTTTTATTTATTGAAAATTGTAACATTTTAAATATTTTAAAAACAATATATATTCTATACTGAAAAAGTCCACACTGGAAACGTTCATGAAAGGCAATAAGAATAATATTTTGAAAAACCAGAACAACGTATTTTAATCTTGGCTGCGACAATGTCCCTGTGAAGAGGGATTAAAAAGAAAATTAAACGAAAAAAACTGCTTAGACTTTTGACAAAGGCGTATTTCGTCGAAAGATCTCAAGTTTTTAGAATAAATAAATAATTAATTTAAAACAAAATATATTGTTTTGGTTTTTCAAAATATTCTTCTTAATATATATTCTATTTTTCTTACCGTAAAATAATAAATAGCAGTTAAATATTTTATTTTAAATAAGTAAAACGAAAATTTCGTCCGTTTCCTCTTGTTGTTTTTTTTATGGAAATCGCTCCAGACAAGGCATGAAGTCATTGATGTAAATAACTAACAGCACGAACGATGATTATCACAATGACAGGAGATGCCTATTGGCCTTAGTCTTGAAAAGACCGAGGCTATAAATAGGAGGAAAACGGTCAGCAGGAAGAGAGTTCCACAAGCCTGCAGTTCTTGGAAAGAAGCTACTAGAATAGGAAGCTGTATCACAATGAGGTATCAAAACAGCGAATTGATGGAAACGACTAGACCAACAAGTCAAACGACTGGAACAAAAGAAGGAGGGAATAGTTCAGACGATTCTGAAGAACATATGCCATAATAGTATTTATAAAAAAGATTGGGACTAACAACATCACGTCGGAGAGAGAGAGGATGCAAAGAAAAAGGAAGGGTGGGGCTAATCAAATTACAGATAGGTTGCTGCACCTTATGAAGAACCCTCAAATGAGACAGAGATCCGCCAGCCTTAATATCACAACAGTACTCCATACATGGTCTGATGGTAGATTTGTTGAGAGAGAGAATAGCCTCAGGTGTGAGAAAGTGTTTGAAGCGATAGAGAGAACCGACTTTACTAGAAGCAGAAAGAGCAATGGATCTAATATAAGAAAGATTTGATGGAAATAAAGACCAAAAGGCTTCCAGAGTCGATTTATGCTCAAAAGCAGAGCCATCCAAGAGAATGCCAAGAAGACAATTTACATCGTTTCAAAATAGTCACTTTTTTCTTACCGTTAACATAATAAACAGCTAAATATTTTATTTTAAATAAATAAAACGGAAGTTTTAAACATTTTAAATACTCTCTTCCTTCTTACCGTAACAATTATCGTCAGCTAAATATTCTTTAAATAAATAAACCTTCAGCTATCGGGCAATCCCATCTTTTAAATGGGTGACGGGTGATAACGCACGTACGAACATGAAATTGCCTTAGTGCGTTATTATGAAGATTAGTTTTGAATATCATAAAAACTCTCAAATATATCTCTTCAATTTGTCTGATTACTTTTTGATCAGGCCTCACCTGATATGGAAGGACGCGCTGCATAAAACCAAACATGTTCTCAAAATCCTAGACGAAACGCCGGCAGCTTTTTCCAGAATTCATTGAGCATTGATAAATCCTATCAACATCTCTTGCTAAAAAGAAAGACATTGACTAAATAGTCACAACCGATGTAAAAGCGTTTTTCTATACCGAATCCTTGTGCGACATCGCTAGTTGCTATTTCTGTCCGAAGCGATCGTTCGTTACACAATGCATCGCCTGTTCATTGACAGCGCCGGGTTCGGTGGGGAATCGATGGTCTTGGTGAATGGTGAAGCCCACAAGATGGACGGACAAATCTAGTCGTCCAATTACGCACAAGTCGTCTGAGAGAGAGAGAAAAAAACAGAGATAACATCAATTAAAATAGAAATGAAAGTTGATTGGGAAATCTACCTTTTCTTTTTTTCTTTTTCTTTTTTTTTTTTTCGACATACGTCCTTGTATATCCCTGAGTGGCTTTGTCTGTTGTATGAACGGCACAGTGCTTAGATTTTTAATTGGGGGGGGGACACCACCGTGTCATTGATATAACAGAAAAAAATGGTGCTATTACTAAATATTATTAACTGCCTTTGATTAAACAAAAATATAATTATAGGAGATAATTCTTCAAGATCGAGACTTTTTTTTGTAAATCAGGTAACATGAAATAGACATGCCGCCATTAAACGGGCGACGTAAACAAAAATGAAAATATCAGAACATATGTATTCAAAGTCGGATTGGAGCAACAGCCTTTGAAGAAAAGGAACAACAATAGTGTATATTAGGCAAGTAGTAAGAGAACGATATATTCATTTATTCATTTCGTATGAATCAGACGATTATGTTGTTGGCATTGGTTTACCCGATATATTTCTAGTTATAATTCTTTCCAGGAAGACATCGGCTACTTACAGGAGGAACCACGTGAAGGTTGCCAACATCCCGAGTGAAAGTGTTTCTGTAGATCGAAGTGGATTCGAACTTTGAACACCCAAGTTGTCAGTCCGTGTCGTGAACCACTTAGCCGCCGTAACCTCCCTTAGTGTATATATTACATGAGAAGATTATTGGCTTTTAATACCAAATTCGAACTTGACACACCCAGGTCGTCAGTCCGTGTCGTTAACCACTTGGTCGCCATCCCGTCCCGATGATATATAAAGCAGTAAAAGGTGAATATACAAAAAGGTGTTTGAGAACTCGTGCCTCTGCGGAACTTACCTGATGTGGAGAAATGTTCTATTAACAAGTGCGCGCGCTTCGAGCGTCGTGCAGTTGTCGAATCTTCAGTCGTAAGAGGAAAGGTTTGCGACAACCGTCTGGGGCTTGTGTCGTAATGCAATCAAACATCAACCTTCGTCGATCGCACGATTAAAAATGGCAAAAAGATTCCCTAAGCGTTTGAGTTTATATAGACTAGCTCACGTTTACCTGTTGGTCGATCTATGCGGCTCTTAAATGGACAAGGGACCACAACCACACTGACCAATCTATGCATGTATTGTCAATTTCAATCTACAAGTGTGTTATGAATTGTAATAGTAGGTATGTGACGCTTACGTTGGAAATTCTATCTTTTGGGGTCTGTGCCGCTTAACTTTGTCGTGTCCATGCATGTTTATAAAAAGGTTCTGTCTGCCCGTCCGTCGGTCTGTCATGCTTGAGATTTAAATCGTATTTTCATTACTAAGCGCGCAGATTGCACAAACACATTTTTATAGTAATGAATCACCACTTATCAAGGCAAAAAGCCACCTGAGGATAAGGGTTAATGAGATTGTCAGTTGGATGATGAACAGCACTATGTAGGGATTGGACACACTGTGTTGAATTGGTAGAATTACTTAAGACGATGGCTCGGCAAGTACTTGTTGACATTAGACTTGAAGACGACCATGCTGTAGTCAGCAGAGTAGAAGTCCCGTGGGACTTTATTAAACAGATAGGAAGTTCTTTGAAAGAAACTCTTTTTATTTAAGTCCTGTTTGGTTTCAGGCCAACGTTGAGAGAAAAAGAAAAGCTGCTTTTAAAAATACATGTTCTTGTTTTCTTTTAATGGACTTAAAGTCGGGATGCACCTTTATTCTCTTATGTTATTGATTCACAGTAAAATGATGACTAAGTAGTTAACGATACGTCTTAACATCCCGAGTGTGCCAAATTCGAATCAGGTTCGTTCTACCAAAACACTTTCATTTAGGATGTTGGCAACCTTCACGTGGTCCCTCCTGTAAGTACTCGATGTCTTCCTGGAAAGAATTCGAACTAGAAAAATATCGGGGAAACCAATGCCAACAACAGAATCATCTGATTCATACGAAATAAATGAATGAATGAGTAAAATGGTTACAACTAGTTTAGGGGTCGTAAGGTTGCATATTATTTGGGTTAACATGAATTTATAATTTATTGTACAGAGTGACCCTAAAGAAATGCCATCCATGTGTCGCGCTATTCCTCTGGTTCCAAAACGCGTGACAGAAAAAGTGAAGAATCCAAACAAGAAAAGTTTTACATCGCTTACACTTTATTGTAGTAGAATGCGAACATTCTTTTAGCACCCTGATCCCCACATGAAGAGTCAGCTCCCCAACCCCCATAGGAGGTAGCAAAACACAGGAACATCTGCTTAATTCGACCTCAAGTCAAACTATGTTGCTTTCCCCGATCTTCTCTCGATCGGTGACGTAATTCTGAAAATTGTTATTAACACATTCATCAAATCGCCATTCCACAAAATACAAGCAATAAAATGTTTATATTTTCATTCTCGTCTCAACCATTAAATTATCAAAACAATCACAGTCGTATTCCAAACGCGACATCTACCCACACTCCTGACCTACGTCTTGTTACCATCTAGATTATAATTCTTATTTACTATCCTGCTTTGTCGATCACCCCGAGATTAATCTTGTTACACATGCAATCGCTAATAAAATTCGTCATACTTTCTGCAATCGAACCATATTTTGAACAAATAACCGTTACCCTATGTCTGACTTGTCCACCAATCATCTGAGGTTATTCAAACTTTGCAGAAAACGTAGACGGAATTTCTTCTCAATCGTAGTCACCGGTGTCTATCTTTTCACCGTCTCGTTCCATCTGCCTCGCACGAAGAACTGCCCGTTTTTGTAGAAGTTGGTAAGATCGCTATGCAAATTGCCTCTCCCATGAATCTCGTAGATGTCGAGGACTATATGCATAGCGCAGGCGATAATAGGCCGCTAACGATGGGCTAATAGGCTTTGACCATTACATTATAACCATGAAAATATAATGCATGGATTTGTTGTATCTATCATTATACTACAGCTGACTTAATCAACGTTGGTTTTCTTTGGGGCTTTGGTCCTATATATTTCAATCATACAGAATACATGCTAACATATTTCTTGGTTTAGGGTTGAGTTATGCTTGAAAAAGTATATTTTAATTGTTCTAATAACTCTTAATTTGTAAGTTACTCATTAAGGAGCTTATCTTTTAGTAATTTTCTGTCTATCACCCACTTCCCCCCTTCCCCTCTCTCTCCCTCTCTCTCTCTCTCTCTCTCTGTTCATGTTGTATGACTTCGCTCTTATTTTAAACCTTCCATCTCTCTCTCTCTCTCTCTCTCTCTCTCTCTCTCTCTCTCTCTCTCTCTCTCTCTCTTTCTCTCCCAACATTCAAATGTAATAAAAATGTAAATAATAAAAATATTGGAATAGTCCATTAAAAAGAAAAGGGGATAACACCACACGTAGCAAAAATATTTAACTCGTAGCCGACAAGGAGAGCAAGGGGAGGAATACCATTCATTCATTTCGTATGAATCAGATGATCCTATTGTCGGCATTCGTTTCCCCAATATCTTTCTAGTCGGAATTCTTTCTAAAAAGACATCGGGTACTTACAAGAGGGGCCACGTGAAGATTGCCAACATCCTTAGTTAAAGTTCTTCTGTAGAACGAAATGGATTCGAACTTGGCACTCCCAGATTGCCAGGCCGTGTCGTTAACTACTTAGTCACCGTCACTTCCCAGGAGGAATATAGCAAGCAAGCATCGACTAATTTTGGATTTTATCTTCTCATTTTTTTTAAATATTTAACTGGCCTTGCAAACTCACTCTTTCCTGCTTATAATCCAATCTAATCCGAGCTAGTAATTAAACAAAAGTCGCTAATCGAACAATCAAAGTCGTAAAGTTAATCTCGAATCTAAATGAAAGTCTAAGTACAATAACCAAAGTCGAAATCCAACATCTTTGACACGTCGAAATTAATTCCTCTCGTCAAGAACTCACTGCACGCAATTGACACTCGGCGTCACCAAACAACGCTCTGTTGAGAAATCGCCGTTCGTCTATATTGAGAGACAGCCGTGATTGGTAGCAGAGGACACAAAATTAGCATAGATCGATGATTACTTAATCCAACTTTGATCACGGGCGAGTTTCTTTCCTTTACCCAGATTGGACATACTACACGCAGAACACGAGCTTTCGTACGGGGTATTACTGATCTTCTTCGCCATAGAATCTCATCAATTTACCATTAGAACCGTAACGGTAGGAGATATAAAGAAAATGGACTGTATTATTCGATTTATAGTTAGATTATTCGGACTACTATTCTCATTTTGGTTGGTATTCTCAGAACGTTTCGGCCAATGTATCCTCCTACCTTCTTCAGGTGCTTCTTATTGAACTCGGGAATCTTTATGTCGAACTCGGAATCTGTATGAAATTTCGAACTTTAGTTCATTTAATCCACGGGAGACACGTGGCGCAACGAGTAATGTGCTACGTAATAATAAGTTCTAAATGACAGTCTTATTGGGGTTGAAGGTTCAATCCTAAGTACAGGCGATAATAAGAATATAATTAAGAATTACTTAAGACTTCTACCCGGGCATGGCTTACGGGACGATAACAATGTACCTTCGTTGATTAAATAAAGGTTTCGGTTCGAAATTCCGTACAACAGATTTCCGAGTTTGACATAAAGATTCACAAGTTCAATAAGACGTATCTGAAGTATAACTAATTAAAGGGCTCGGTTCAAAATTCCATATAGATTCCCAAGCTCGACATAAAAGATTTAAAAGTTCGAAAAGATGAACCTGAAGAAGGTCGTAGAATACATCGGGCAAAACTGTGTGAAAATAAGAATCAAAATGAGAAAATCAGTCCGAATAAGCAAAATATTTTTTTTAATTCAAATTGTATCTGATGTATAGTAAAGTTGTAATTCGTTATGGCATAATGTGCAAATAGAATTGTAATTTGTGTAAACTTTGAACATAAGTGTGAGACTGCTATCTCTATAATTATAAACTTGGGTATGTTTATATATTTGTGTGTAAAGGACTCACTTCTAAACTAATGAACCGGTCATTATGAATTTTGGAACACAGCTTCTATGCATTAGGAATCCAATGGGCTATATTTAGTTTAATTTACTTTTATGCAAAGGGGGGGGGGGGCAAAGAAGAGGCGGAAGTCCTTCGTGAAAATTCAGATACCTTCGATGTTTGTGAAATTTCGGCAATAGATATTAGGCATCAATTAATAAATATTCCCCAAATTTCAGTTTCGTTGGAGTATTTTAAAGAGGTTTTAGGGGTCAATTTTAGGCGCAAAGTCCTATTTGAAAATTTAATTACATCAGGTTTGCCTTAAATTTGATCTATAGTAATAAGACACCACTTAAGCAAGATTCCCTGAATATCAATTTCTTCTTAAGACCCCTTAAATTGAATGTAATGTATTTTGATAAACATTGGGAGAAATATTCTAGACGTAAGGTTTACTATCATTATATATTGATTTTAATCTTCATAAAGGGGCAAAAGAATTGTACTAAACTGTTCTTTTTATGTAATAAGCTAAAAAAAAGAATACTACTTCATGGTCAAAAAAATATCCAACGATGAGTGGTAGATGGATGGATTCCGGACCAGAAAACAGCAATTCTTCCCCCTTTGTCATAAACATCACTCATAGAATGTGAGAACTAAAGGACAAAATAAGGGATGCGAGAGTTACGAGGCTGCCGAAAGTAAAGCGAAAGTTCAATTTCTACTCTCTTAGAGTTCTTGGAATTCATTTTACCTGTCCTGGGACAGGTATTCTCTAGCTTTGATGCACGTATAATTTGGGCATCATCCGATTTTAATCTTTTTAAGGAGACCCAAAAGTGGTGCCAAACTGTTCTGTACGAGTGATCAGTATATATATATATATATATATATATATATATATATATATATATATATATATATATATACAGGCTTCGTTAACTATGGAGCTCTCTCTTTTTGTAATCTTTCTCCTTAATCTCTCAACGCGGTGAGTGAGTTTTCAGGTGGTAATTGGTAGTGTGGCACCGAGCGTTGTATCATCGGCCATCCCTCGGGCGCTTTCGATCTCTCGATCGTCATCAGGAGGTTATGTCTTGTTGTTAGTATCAGCCTTTTTATAGTTTTTATTTATTCGTCCATTTACATATGTATGTATGTATATATATATATATATATATATATATATATATATATATATATATATATATATATGTTTATTTATTTATTCATGAATATTTTTTTTTAATGATTAAATCCAGATAAGGCGTTAGTACCGGTATTAAATGCTATTAATTGATAGTCGGTTGCAGTTTTTTATGTGTAGGACTTCGAAGTTTGTGCCATTATTTTTACGCATGATTTTAGTGTTGGTTGTTACTATTTTTCTTATTTCTGTTGATTTTAGTTTTTAGTGTGAGGTGATGTGTCGCTGAATGGCGCTGGTATCATTTAGGTGGTATCTAAAACGCCGCGAAAGGGTTGTAGGTGTGTGACCAATATATGTACTTTATTTGTCTGTTTGGATCTTAGAAAAACATTCTTCGAATGAGCATTAGAACAAATAAAATATATATATATATATATATATATATATATATATATATATATATATATATATATATATATATATATTACTAAATAGAATTTTAAAAAAATTTTCTTTCATTTTACTTCAGTCTAAGTTCTCAGAAATCAAGGGGCCTTGTCCTCGTACTAACAGTTGATCTCTATATGAGATACAAAGGTACATAGATATTCGAATATTCTAAAAAAGTTCTCCTTTATTTCTTAAACGTTGATTTAGTAAAGAAGTTAGGAACATTAATTTTCCTTTTCCCAATAAACCAGTCAACTACGTTATAGTATATCATTCTTGTGGTCTCTTAGTCTTACCGGATTCCAGGACAAGAATTCATCTAGTTTGGTGTAGTTTCCAGCTAAGTGTTGTTACTCGAGGTAACATTACTAGGAGAAGGTGCACCATTCCTCGTATGAGCCAGTGTGTAGCTGTACAGATGGGATCTTATTTGGGTTCTGAATACTATTGTATTTTGAATATTTGGTCAGGGTTTACTTGTAGCGTGAAGTATCCTCATATCATGTTGTCCTAACAAACCCCTGTACAGAGAGACCGAAGACACTCGAAGATGCTGTTTAGTATGTAATTTAAACATATATATATATATATATATATATATATATATATATATATATATATATATGTGTGTGTGTGTGTGTGGGGGGGGGAAGGGTGTTTAACAAAGTCAAATGTTTTAACTTTAGTTGTATTTTAATGAGACATGAAAATATCTCAGTTCAATCTTACTAATATAAAACGAGAATTGATTCAAATCATTGAGATACCAGTAAATATTGCAGGCGTAAAATGACCTCAATTAGGATTTTAGGTCCCACAGAGGTCATATATTATAACCAAGAGAAATATAAATTGTATGACATAATCAATATTATGTAATCATGTTCCAAAAAAATTCAACAAAGTTGTTTTTTATTGAATTTTTGAAACACGATTACATAATATTGATTATTAGAAAGACCCCTGTCCCGGCGTTGGCCGGGATAGATATAAATTAAATTTTAAAAATATAAGTATCAGAGTTGAAAACAACTCTGTAATTTAGGTGATTAAGGTAGGATTTATCGTTGTTTTGAATAAAACAAAATATATTTCTCTATGTTTTGGGTGACTGCCCCCCCCCTCTAACGATTGTAAGTAGCGGTTTATCTGAAAAAAAAAACACTGCCCCTCCCCTCAAAGTTAATATGATCTAAGCATATGCGTGAACTTTCCAAAGTCAGTGAAAGACAAATACTCGTAGATTGAGGCAATTTTGATCTCAATCCGTAGTGCCGATTTTGGTGGGAGATTGAATTTACCAACATTGAAAATCGACCTTTCGTCTTACTCTGGCCTTAATTGGCGATTGACTTAAGGAATGTGTTGTAGTTATTTTGTTTTCGATGTCTCAACTGTTAACTAATCTGCACTTTTACCTTTCTGCAATTTCGTTGCCTCTCCACTGGGGAAGAGTTATACAATTTAATGTGTTGGAAATCCATCTTCTGGTGGAAAATGCCGCAGTCGAGACGGATTTCTTCTAAAATTGACAAATAGTTAAATAGAGGGAAAGTAATAATAATTAAAAAATTGCCGCAGTCTAGAAAGGTTTCTACTTCACTGGCCGAGAAGAGAAAAGACAAGTAACGGATACTGCATTTTAAGTTGAAGTATATTTAGAAAAGTAGAAATTAATATTGTTTGGAATATCAGTAGCAGTTTTAGCGGCGTAGAAAGTATGTAAAGAAAGTTATGAAATAAATTTGAATAATGTTCGGTATGAATTAATATCGAATAATGTTCGATGAATAGGAAAATGTAGATGAAAATAATGATTTTAAATGGTACGTTTGTCTGTGTTCGAAATTGATTTTGAAGCTTTTTAACTGCCGTGAATTAAACCAAGGAACCTTATTCGTAACTCATGTATAATCATGATAATAAAAATATACTTACATAAATCGACAAATGGTAATTTAAATCGAATGTGAGCAGAAAAATTGTACGTATATGTTTAATGTGTATTGCCTCGAAGGTGCTGTTGCATGCTGCGATTATTTAAGTCGGTGAAAAATTAAACACGTTTTTATAAATGGTAACGAATGAATAGAGATACAAAAAGAGGGAGGAAGAGAGAAAGAGAATGGGCGGTTATAATGGGTAAATCTAAAGAAGAAAAGAAAACGTTTTATGTAAAATTCCCCCAAGAAGAATACCTAACATGAAAATGAAAACACGAATGTTTGATTAATGTTAGGGATGTATGGATGGTTAAAAGTGAAACTATGAAATTGTGTTGTCTGTTAATTATTAGTTGAAGGTTCGTAGAGAAACTGATGTTACGTGCTTCCATGAAATTTGTATTAACAACTGAATGCTGTCGAAATCAACACTGCAGTTAGTTTTACGCTGTACGTATTTTTTTAAAGATTTTTAAGCTGTAAAAGTGTTATGTATAAAATTGTCTAAATGTTTAAGTAAAAAAATGAAATTATACCTGAAGCAATCGACGATTTCGCAGGGAAATGTCTAAAGTTGGTTCGATGAAGAGATTGTAGCCGCCATTTATAATCAATGTACAGTATAAGTTATTAAGTTTATTAAATGTATCCGTAAATTCCGGAATGAAATGAAGTTTATACGTAATAGTTAGAAATAACGTAATCCGATATTCTCGAAAATCAGGGAGCGTCTATTAAATTTGTGCAGAATGTATTGCACTATGTATTGACATAATGGAAGATGAATTGAAAACAATAACGATTACGTTTTTCTGAAGTATCCGTTGTTTTTTACTTCCCAGTGACAAAAGAGAAAGTATTATTATGAAAATATTAGAGAAAAAAGTTTTTGATACCATGTCTATGGAGTATGTTTTGGAAAGAAAAGTAGTATTTATTGTTAGATTAAGAAAATAATCATAAATTTCTTCAAACACGCTCGAGTGAATAAGCTGAATAGAGTGGTGAGTTTAGTAACCTATGATGTATGTGATTATTTTCTTACTCTCGCCAAAGTTACAGGGGAAAAACATCTTCAATATATAGATGTCTTACATGTTGTATCCTTCTTGGTTATACTGAATATATATATATATATGTATATATATCTGTGTGTGTGCGTGTGTGTGTGTTTATATGTGCATATGTGTATATATACACTGAGATGCAATAAGTAAATAGAAACTCTTTTTCCTTAAGGAAATCGCTCCAAACAAGGCAGGAAGACACTTAATGTAAAGAACTAACAAGAACAAAAGATAATTATTGGCCTTAGCGTGAAAAGACCATGACTATAGGTAGGAGAAAAGCAGTTAGCAGGAAGAGATTTCCACAAGTCTGCAGTTCTTGGGAAGAAGTTACTGGAATAGAAAGCTGTATAACAATGAGGTATTAAAACAACGAATTGATGAAGACTACTAAATGAACTAATCAAATGAGCTGGAACAAAAAAAAGCAGAGTGACCCTTATTTATGGGCCCTGGCTTGATTCTCCCCACCTTCCGGCCTTGTGACATATCTTTCTGTGGTGGGGATGGAAGTAAATACCGTCATGGCTGAAAGTAATTTGTTGTTCTGTGTCGGTATACATACCAGTTGAGGATTAGATCTCGACAATCAGACCGGTAGTAACTTGGTTATTTTCGTAGCCTTTTATCTGTCTGGCTAAGGTATTGTCCTGGGTAGTCATAGGAGGTGCACTCTTGAAGGCTTTGCATTAGGTTATTACTAACTGCCTGGGGCGCCCAACCGGGCAATGCCGACAGGGATGCCCAGACTATTTTTAAGAGGCCAGAGTGCCCCTTATTTATGAGCGCTGGCTTGATTCTTCCCACCTTTCGACCTTGTACCATATCTTCCTGCGAATAGAAAAAATAGCGGCCATCATAGCCACAATATCGGACGCAGATTTTGTTTAACATACTATTCTATTTTATTTTTAAATATTTAACCAATTATAGGTGCTATCGTAACTAGATGCTTGAATTAATACTCCTAATTTAAATTACATAATTATATAATGAAATTTATTTACAGGTTAATTAAAGTACTTGTATAAATAAACTGTAATTATCCTTTATCCAAGTTTAAATATTAGAGCCTCATAAAATATTGTCGGTCTAGTGTTATGCGTATTTCCCTTAGCTCTGCTTCTAATTAAAATATAGTCTGAGGTGGTGATTTAAAAGACGCTGAAGATAAAAGGGATTCAATGTGAGTTTGTGCTTATTTTCGGACTTATATTTTATCAGATCGCAATGTATAATTTTTTCGAATTGAGAACATTTTTTTGTCTTTCTTATGAGTTCAGAGAGGAAAGATCCGATATTAGCATGCAAATGTTGGTTGATCCACTGCTGAAATGGAACCGTAAAATTGTACTAAAAGTGATTGTTTAAAAAAAAATGTTTCGTAAGATAAATAAAATCTTGGCCTTTGGAATGTAACAGAATTATGTTTTATATATATATATATATATATATATATATATATATATATATATATATATATATATATATATATTATTGTGTGTATGTGTGTAAAGCAGCTACATAATGAAACTTTGATTCTAACTAGACAATGTAATTGTTTTATAATGTTAGTGGGTATAAACTTATGTAAAACACTACAATTTTAATATCTTGACGAAACTTGTTCGGCAGTTTATTAAAATGAAGACATTTTTTAGTAAAAACCAAAAAAGAAAAATCAGCGAATATGAATAACTCGTATAATTTTAGTAATAATTAGCGTTATTTACTTAGATATATTTACAAATAGATTTGAGCGTAATGGATCTGTAAACCTAGTATATATATATATATATATATATATATATATATATATATATATATATATATATATATATATATATATATATTAATCTAGTTCAGATATATTAATAAAATTAACATGAAACCAATATTTTCAAGAGTGTTCAATATCAAATAGAGGATTTATAAAGTTAAATAAACATCATCACTGCACCATTTACCCAGAGTTCTGATGATCTTACATCATTTTACAGACTGAATATAAATAAAAAATGAAAAAGAATCTCGCATTAATATCGCCGCCAGAAAAAAACGGTCGTGAAAAAACAGTAAAAAAAGAAGAAAAAACACAAAATCAAATCCAGTCCAAGGTGGCGTCAGCTAAAAATCCTTCACTGTCCGTCAACCCTTCAAAATTTCATTAATGAACTCCACCGCTTAACGAACGCTTCTCTCCCCCTCTCTCTCTCTCTCTAACTCTACATACCTATAATTCTGAATAAAGCTAGACAGAATCGGAAAGAGAAAGTTAAGAATATATATATATATATATATATATATATATATATATATATATATATATATATATATATATATATATATATATATATATATATATATATCAAGAAAGGCGTAAACTAATTCATATTTGGAACTATAAAATACATTTAATCATAATATCTGAATAAAACTAAAATCAACTGTACATGATTTTATAATAATAGTAATAGTAATAATATTAGTAGTAATAAGTGTAGTATTATAATAATAATAGGTTTGATAGTTATAGTAGTTGTAATAGTAATGGGAATGGTAGTAATAATAATGTAATAATAATAATAATAAACGTTACAGTAGTTTATTTGTGGGGCGTAAGTTTCTTCAAATTATAGTGCTAACTCATATAATTACAGGTTGGTTGATTGGTAGTACATCACTCTAAGTAATAGATGAATTAAAAATTCTATAATTTCTATACATTTATTAATATTATTTAATATATAGTTAAATTTTTTGATGAAAAATACGCAAAGATGGTTTGAGTTTTATTAAGATACTAGACCACCCGTGACCCGTTGGGTCAGTTTGTTATATTAGCTATGGAATTCATGTATGTGCGTGACACTTGTGGAGAAAACAAAAAAACTATTTGATGAAATTAAATGTAATTGTTTAAAAAAGAATATAGATAGATTTCTATGCGTCGTTCTGTTTATTATAATTGTTTTTTTTTTAAATTATAGTTACTGAATTATAAGTGGTTGGCCATACTTATAGGTAAATATGCACTGAACAGGTGAGAAAGGAAGGGGGTACAACCGGCTGTCTCGCGTACGTAACGAAAACAAAGGGAGTAGGAGTGGTGAAATCTGTGAGAGGAAAAGTGGGAGGTGGTTTCGTTCACCGCCGCTATTGATATTAATAATGATTGTTGTTGTTTTGTTTGTTTGTTTTTGTTTTTTAAAAGGGTGGAGCTTTTTTGAAACTGCGACAGACTTTACAAAGTCCTGCCGTTGAATGTTTTTAGCCGTGGAGAAAACAAAAAAACTATTTGATGAAATTAAATGTAATTGTTTTATATTTAAAGCGATATAAACATTTCCAGAATGAAAAATTTCATGCGTTCGTTAATAATAAGAGTTCAACGGAATTGGAATGACAGATTAGAAGACGATGCTATTTACGCATGCGCAACCGGATGTTGAAAACCGGAAAGCTGAAAGCTGATTGCAAACATACAAGACAATAGACTTTTAGTATTATATAGATTTGGATAAAATGCATTGTATAGTTCCAAATATGAATTAATTTTTAGCCTTGTTTTCATATATATATATATATATATATATATATATATATATATATATATATATATATATATATATGTAATTATTTGATCATTCATTTTTATCTACATACGTATACTTTTCATCCTTACGGGAATCGCCAGTGTAGAGAAACATTATTCACACCGGTCGCCGGACTCGACCCTCGGAACACGAATTCCAACGTATTAGCCCACACAGCCGTTGTTAATATCCCGGTAAATCAGCGAAAATTAATTCTATTTAAAGGCGGCTGTCGAAGTGTTCTACTATTGGAAGGAACATTGCGTTGAAGCCACGGTAACAGCTGTGTTAATACTACTCCTTACAGAGTCCAGCTTAGATTTTATTAGGGTGGGGGTGACAAATATATATACTTCTTAACTTTTTCTTTCCTATTATGTCCTGCTTTTTTCAGAATTACAGTTATATAGAAAAGGATAGGAGACGTGGGTTAAGAGGGAATGTGAAGAAAGAGATCCATTTATGAAATTTTGAAGGGTTGACGGATAGTGACCGATTTTTGGCTGACGCGCCCTTGGAATGGATTTTATTTTGTAATTTCTCTTCTTTTTCTTTTCTCGTTTTTTTTCTTCACTTCCCGTTTTTTCTGGCGGCGATATTAATGCGAGTTTTTTTGTTAACTTCAGTCTGTGAGATGATGTAAGATCATCGAAACGCTTGCTAGTTGGCGTAGACTATAATAATATTAATTTAATTATATATATATATATATATATATATATATATATATATATATATATATATATATATATATATATATATATATATATATATATAAAAACATTTAATTATTGTTACCTACAGACATCAGCGTTTCAAGCTTATTGCTCTCACTAGTGTAGGAAGTGACAATTTCACACGAAACTCGTTCACTGAGTCAGCCTAGACTCCGCAAGCTATACCCACGGCTAGCGGAAATTATAACGTAATTAAGGAGGAATTAAGTCTGATTTATGCCTTGAAGAAGCGTGCAGCAGACAGAAGACTATCGATAGAGTTCAACGAACATTTTCGGAATCTTGGTTTTAAAAAAAGTGAAGTCTATTTTTAACATCCCGTGTGTATGTGTGAGATAGAGAGAGGGTATGTGTGTATATACTAGAAGAACACATGTTTCAGGACGAATAAAATGAATACTCCGAACAGGACAGTTTTGCACCATTTTTCTGCCCGCTTAAGAGATTTAAATCAAGATCTAATGATACTAAACTTTAAGTCTAGAATTTTTATTCCAATTACCCCAATTACAGTATTTTGATTCAAGAAAATGTCTAAAATATAAGGCTTCAGCTATCGATAGGAGAGCGATCAAAATAGAATGAGTTTTTAAGAAGAAACTGAAATTCAAGGAATCTTGCGTAATTGATATCTAATGACTATGTATAAAATTTAATGCAAATCTGAAATATTTGAATTTCTAAATGAGAAATTGTGGCCATATTATGTCCCTAAACAGTTTTTTTAAATACTCGAAAGAAATTGAAATTTGGGTAATATTTATTAATTGATGCGTCATACTTAGTTAAAATTTCACAAAAATCTGAGGTATCTGAATTTTTACGACGGTCTTAGACTCCCTCGTTTTCCACTAAATTAATCTAAATATAACCTACATTGTGCACTCTTACACATTGTAGCAGTTTTCCGAAATCCATAATGATCAGTTAATTAGTTTAGGAGTGAATCCTGTACGTAAAAAATATATAAACATATAAACATTCCTAACTTGATATACATATAGATATATTTCAGTTTATGAGTAGCGCAAGTCTATTGGATAGTGCATAAATGTCTCGTGGTATTTCTTGTTCAGTCTTAAGATGTTGTCCCACATTAGTGACATTAATTGGTCAAATGTCACCTTTGGCTAAAGGTGACACAACTTGATAGATACTTAAAATCGATTTAAATATCAATTGATAAACAGATTAATGAGAGGAAGGAGGAGAACCCACATGAAGTGGAGGCATGCGATATGAGGAATAATTATGGAAAAAGAAGATGGAAATGGAAGAAATCAGTAGGGACGCAAGGGAGTGGGCAGAGAGTAAAAGAGAGAGAGAGAAATAAAAGAGAATAGAGGTGTGAGAATAGACCGGAAGACTACAACAAGAACGGTTATTCAATTGGCGCGTTTTTTTAAACAAGTGTAAAAAGCAAAAAAAAAAAAAATTTCTTAATTTAACAAGCGTAACTAATCAAAGAAAACAATTTTTTAAATGTAAGCGTGACAAAAGAAAATGATATTTATAACGTAAGCGCGAGAGACTGACAAAAATGCTATTTCAAGCAAGCGTGAGAGATAAGGAAAACTGTTTTTTCGAACATAAGCGTGACAAATAATAAAATAATATTTCAAACTTAAGAGTGAGAGAGCAAAAGAAAATGACATTTCAAACGTAAGCGTGACAGATAAAAAGTATGATTTTTCGAACTTAAGAATGAGAGATAATAAAATGATATTTCGAACTTAAGATTGAGAGACCAAAATAATATTGATATTTCAAACGTAAGCGTGACAGATGATAAAATGATTTTTCGAACTTAAGAGTGCGAGACCAAAAGAAAATGATATTTCAAACGTAAGCGTGTCAGCTAACTAAAATAATCTTTGGAACTTTAGAGTGAGAGACCAAAATAAAATTATATCTCAGACGTAGGCGTGACAGATAAATAAAATGATTTTTCGAACTTAAGTGAGAGACCAAAATAAAATGATATTTAGAAACGTAAGAGTGACAGATAAATAAAATAATTTTTCGAACTTAAGTGAGAGACAAAAATAAAATTATATTTCAAACGTAAGCGTGACAGATAAAAAATATGATATTTCGAACTTATGAGTGAGAGATAATAAAATGATTTTTCGAATTAAGAATGAGAGACCAAAATAATATTGATATTTCAAACGTAAGCGTGACAGATGATAAAATGATTTTTCGAACTTAAGAGTGAGAGATAATAAAATGATTTTTCGAACTTAAGATTGAGAGATAATAAAATGATTTTTCGAACTTCAGAATAAGAGATAATAAAATGATTTTTTAAACTTAAGAATGAGAGATAATAAAATGAGTTTTCGAACTTAAGAATGAGAGACCAAAATAATATTGATATTTCAAACGTAAGCGTGACAGATGATAAAATGATTTTTCGAACTTAAGAATGAGAGATAATAAAATCATTTTTCGAACTTAAGAATGAGAGATAATAAAATGAGTTTTCGAACTTAAGAATGAGAGACCAAAATAATATTGATATTTCAAACGTAAGCGTGACAGATGATAAAATGATTTTTCGAACTTAAGAATGAGAGATAATAAAATCATTTTTCGAACTTAAGAATGAGAGATAATTAAAATGATTTTTCGAACTTAAGATTGAGAGACTAAAATAATATTGATATTTCAAACGTAAGCGTGTCAGCTAACTAAAATAATCTTTGGAACTTAAGAGTGAGAGACCAAAATAAAATGATATCTCAGACGTAGGCGTGGCAGATAAATAAAATAATTTTTCGAACTTAAGTGAGAGACCAAAATAAAATGATATTTCAAACGTAAGCGTGACAGATTATAAAATGATTTTCGAACTTAAGAGTGAGAGACTAAGAAAATGATATTTCAAACGTAAGCGTGACAGATCAAAAATATTTTTTCGAAATTGTATTCTCATGAGAGATAAACTCGTTTATGTGTTGTACTCTTCTCTCCAGAATATACGTAACGAGTTTTTCTCTACTCTATCGCTATTTTCATTGAAAGTACTCAACCGAGTTCTTCCTCGTAAAACTTTCACAGAAACAACACGTTTTCTTACCACCAAAAAAACTTTTCTTTTATGCCTCCATGTGGATAACATCGAACAGAATTTCCATGAATAGAGTTTCTTACCATAAACATCCAATTGGTATAACACATTGTCACACGATTGCTTCTCTGGAGGCTACAACATGGTCATCTTCGAGTCTAATATAAACAAACGCTTATCATAAACAGTTTTCATAAGTCATCAAATTTTGTTCATTCCATTCATTATTTTCTATCCTCTCATAATATTCATCATCATTCAGATGTCAATCTATCCATCGCATCAACCCATATCCTCGAGTGGCTTTTTGTCCTGGTAAGTGGTTACTCATTAGTAATAAAATATATATTGAATGCTGGGTACGTTAAATAGTTTTGAATAAAGGTTATTTGCAGTTAAAGTTACACTTTTAACATTTATCAAGGAAAGAGCTGTCTAGCGGGGTTAGAGTTTAAATCAGTCGAACGGAAGAAAAACAAAGGGAAAACGTGCTATAGCTATTTGGTCAGGATTGAACTCGTTCTTATTTTCCTGGTCTATACGACGTACTTAAATTTTTTTCAGCCATGGCTCAACACTAATGGGTCACTATGTGCAGAACAATCCTACGACTATTAAAACAAGATACATTGCTTATCTTTCGAACTTTCTTGCATGCGGTTTGTTAATTGTCATTCTAACGCCTTAAAAGTTTTCTTTTAATTAGACTTTTTAAGTGTGTGCCTGTGCCAAACAATGTAATGTTAAATAAATAGCTATCATTGTCAGCTGCAGTAATTCTGGCCGGTATCGTTAAATTGTTAAGTTTATTGCGGTCAAACAGTTTAATTCGAAAGTATTTTTTTAATGACGGAATAAGTTCAATTCTTCTTTAAATTACTTGTTTATTTGAAACTACGATTGCATTTCGAAAGTGAAAACAAAAAAAATCAAATGTCGGGAAAGGCAAAAAGAAGAAATTAACTCATTAAGTACAAAAGAAAGACAACAAATAGATTTTGATAAAGATAAAAAAGACAAAAAGTAAGATCATAAAAATATAAGAACGAAACTTTTAGAGAAATAAGGAAAGAGAGAGAAAGGCTAAGGGCAAAGTAATCGTTGTTAGGAAATTGGAAATGCTGGCTGATTAAATTCAAGTGCTTTGGCAGCTAATATGACGTTTATTTGATACGACGTTTATTTGATAAGACAATTGTAAAAATTTAAGTATTATAGGATTCTCGAACTTAGACCAATATAGCATTGCATCTGACAAATTGATATTCGCTTCTGACCAGCCAGTGAATTATGGAAATTTTAAATGTGTGTTTTTACACGGAAAATAGAAATTCCAATTGATTTCATGGATTTAATATTCTATTCAACCCGATAATCATTTTATTAGTATAAACTTACAGAAATTCACCGTTTATTTTTATTAGATAATATACAGAGCTGATTATGCGTTGCTTTCAAATAGAAAACTTAACATCGCGTCTTGATTAAAAGTCTGCGTTGGTTTAAAATGTCTAAAA
Source organism: Sepiola atlantica (assembly GCA_963556195.1). Classification (NCBI taxonomy): domain Eukaryota; kingdom Metazoa; phylum Mollusca; class Cephalopoda; order Sepiida; family Sepiolidae; genus Sepiola; species Sepiola atlantica. The sequence continues at coordinate 107,489,948 of OY744516.1, read as the reverse complement.
TCGCTGGATACGTAATTAATCAGATAGTTTACTTTATTTAAATTGATGGTACGCTTTAAAATTAAATCGAAACAATTATTATCAGAGTTGCGGAGTTGTAAGGAGTCAACGGTTTGGGAAGGTTTCGGTGTCGCAGTCGGATATTTTTTAATGCGAATAATCGGAATTAGAATCTTTGGAATCCTAGGAGTCGAATTCAGACCTTATACCTTCTGACTTCACAACCCTGTTTAATGTATATAGGATTACTTATTCACAATTTCATGTCTAATTCTTTGCTAAAAAATGTAAAACGTACACACATAAATAATGCCCGTTGATTGCGAACAATAACCATAATTTCATGATTACTAGTGTTCGCATTCAGCAGATTTTTAAAAATATTTCCACCAAAAGATAGCCACATGTTTTCATTTTGTTTCTGATTTGAAAGACTTTTCGAAATTTTATAGACTTTGAAATTTCAAAGATATTTTTAATTGCAAAATCATTTTGATTCTAAATACCTTTTTAATTTCAAAAACTTTTGATTTCAAGACATGTTTAATTTCATAGATTTTTAAAATTTCAAATACATCTTAATTTCGATGACTTTTCAATTTCAAATGCATTTTTGATTTCAAAGACTTTTCTAATCTTAAAGATTTTTTAATTTTAAAAATTTTTTAAAAATGTATATGCATTATTACTTTCTAAGACGTTTTTAATTTCAAGTACTTTTTGAATTTTAAAGATGTTTTAATTTCAAACCCTTTTTTATTTCAAGACATTTTTTATTTTTAAAGACTTGTTTATTTTAAATATATGTTAATTTAATATACATTTTAATTTTAAAATACTTTTGAATTTCAAAGATTTTGTTTTAATTTCAAAATTTTTAATTACAAAGACTTTTTAATTTCCAATACTTACTGCTTTGTTTTCTTTACAATTCATGATCGATAGGGAGTCGAAGGAAATTTTGAAAACATCAAACTGTTGTTTTGATATCAATTTTAGATAATTAATACACATATGCAACTGCAGAAAAGAATTAAATGTTTCAATATCAATAATTGTCATATATTCCTGACTGAGCGAATTTCGAAAAATATACATACATTACTGAGCAAACTATACCGTACTAATTAAATTTGACATATTCATAGAATAGATACGTTATTAAAAATACAAATAAATGAACATTTAAACATGTTGGACAAAATTCAAGTAAGATAACTCTCGTGCCACGCTGGGTAGTAACAATGTCTTAAATATGAAAAGTTTCAAAATTAACAAGATTTTATTTTCTTATTTCCTTTTTCACAAAGATAACTATTTTCTTTCTTAAACAAAGCCACCTATTTGACTTGGAACACAAATTTACTCCGCAGCGTGAATATATATATATATATATATATATATATATATATATATATATATCAATTTTTACACACACAAAAGTATTCCGTGTGCGCGTTTCATAGTTTTACTAATCGTCAGCACGGGTCGACTTTGACAGAGGCTCGAAACCACGACCACGATGCCCATGGTCTAGTAATTTACCTCTGGTCCTCTGTCAAATTGTATGTGTTATTTTTAGCGCCTTAAATCTAAGTTTTTTATGTTATTGTTTTTTCTAAAGCGCCATTGAACAAATGAACACTCATTCAATTACACATCGCTACCTTAGCGGTGATAGGGTTATTTCCCTATTTAAATGAATTTTACTGCATTCTGTCGCCCCCCCCTGGGAAGTATATTATTTGTTTGTTTCTTTTAATTTTTATTATTTATTTTTATTTTTACAAGCACAAAAGTAATCCGTGTAAATATATATATATATATATATATATATATATATATATATATATATATACATGTGTGTGTATGCGTGTGTGTGTGTTATAGCGTTCTTTTAGAGAGAGAAAGAGAGAGTAATAGATCAAGTTCATTCACTCTCTTTTTTTCAGTATGATCCTTTTATTCTTTCCTTCTTTCAGATATTCTTTTAAATATAATGATACTAGAATAGTACTGTTTAGAACGAGAGAAATAGAGAACGGTTTATACCTTTAGTTTTTTTTTTACTTTATTTATCGCTAACAAGCTCTGTCTACCATTAAAGACGCCAGATACATTTAAAACTAATAAGATGTTCCCTCACGTGTCCTTTTAACAGACGTTTTCTTTCTTTTTTTATAAACATATTTGATTTGAAAAAAAAATGTTTTTGCTACTAGTTGGGCGTAAAAGCTCAATTCTATAGACTTTACAAAGTAACATGGCGGATCGACAGTTTAATATTAGTCGATAATGACAGAAAGAATAATGTGTGTATACATTTAGTTCTATTTTCTTATTCATCACCGTTAACAAGCTGTATGGACCCGGCATTGTCCAGGAGTCTTTTTACGTTCATGTTTGTTTCGCGTATGTTTTTTTTTATTAACTATGACGTTTCTTATTTTATTTTTTCATATTTTCGTTTAAAATGGGTTTCGGCATTAATTACAAACAACTTAATTTTTACTTAAACCATATTTTAGAAACAATATTAACATTTCAACACTAACTTAATGCAAGTATCATTGTACACGTGAAACGCGGATATTTAAATAACTAAAAAAAGTGGATTTGTCGAACACTCCCAGGTAGAAACGAATCTGAACCCATCAATCCTTAATTATTTTGATATGCCAGGTTACGTCCCACTTTACCCTAAATACTAAGACACGGGCTTGGAGTCAATATTCGTAATAAATCCTTAGAAAACTACCAACAGTCTGTAGTAGAATGGGGCCAAAAATGCATGGTTCCATTTAATGCTAAGACGTAGCTCCTATTCATAAACAACTACAAAAAACCTTTCCTACTACCGATTGTCATAATCAATATTACCCTTTCCGAGAGTTCAACGTTCAACGTCCTTGAACTGATATTCTCAAACAACATAAGTTTGAATAAATACGTAGAAGATACTGCTAAGTCTGCTGCAAAGAAGGTAACCTCCCTTTACCGGGTTAGAAAACTTCTAAACATTTGTAAGTATCTTATAAAGCCGATATTCGTCCGTGCATGGCGTACTGTTGCCACATCTGAGCTGGCTCTTCATCTTTGACAGGGTACAAAACAAAATGTCTAACGTATTGTCTTCCAAGCTCAAGATCCTGTCGCATCACCGCAGTGTTGACTCACTCTGCTTGTTTTACAAGTACTACAACATAATGTGCTCCGATGAACTTACTGCATTTGTACTCGCCTCAACGTAAATAATTCAAGACCAACCAACTAGCGGAAAAAATTGCACTACTGCACTATAGAGGTCCCTAAAAGCCGGAAGATTTTCTACTCTAATAGATTCTTTCTTCAGGACGCTTTACCTTTAGAATCCTCTCCCTGCTCCTTATTTACCCAATCATACCAACATGCAGAAATTTAAATGTAACGTGAACAAACATATTGCTGCCAGGATCTCCAGCTAGGTTGTTCATTTTAAATCTGACTCCTATCAAAGTAACCCTTTTACGCTTCACTGGCAATATGCCTTGTTTGGGACGAATAAAAGTAAAATGTTGTTTTTTTTTAAAAATTTTAACACTCTTTATCTCTTTCCATAACCACTGCAAATCATTTTGCGTTATTGCAACAGTTGTTTACCATTGATTTCTTGCCGGCAACGACTGTTGGCAATAAGACTCCGCAAGATTCCAGTATTCTCCGCGCCCTTCAAGTTGAGGTCAAGTCGGTATTCTCCCTCGTCTTTCCATTCATTTTGTATGATCCCAGCCAAGACTGGTAGCACAACGCGCATGTGGTCGTGCGTGGTTTTTTATTGGGTGGGGGTAAGTATGGGTTTTCTGGTAGTTTCAGTTCTCTTGGATTCGTATGATATTCTTTCTATTATTTCGTTATATTTCTATTTCAACTTACCTGTGGCTCGTTAGAATCCGTTGATTATGTGGGTTGGTTTACGCACACAAGGATTTTCCTAAATAGTTCAGCTGTTTTTATTATTGCTGTGCGTTGTATGGTCTTAATCTTCCCTTTGATTGCAATCTCTCTTCGTCGTTTTTCATGCTCTTGAGGTTTGATATGGCACCTTTCATCTTGAAATTCAATATGGCAGCTAAGTGGTAAAAAAATACGCAATGCATATTATTACCATTGGATTCCTTGCCCCCCAAACCTACATTTAGGCACCAGAATTGAGTCAACAGCAATTTTAGATCCACAGATAAGCGCAAATGTAGATTTCAAATGGCGGCCATTTTGAATTCCAATATGGCGGACATGAAGAGAGAATTCCGAGTGGTTCAATATCTGAAAATGTTTGCCATATGTCAATGTACATTTGTGCCAAATTTGGTGATTGTATCACAAAATGTACAATAGGTTAGCTATGCTGTCCACTAATAGAGATTATTATTATTATTTGTACTCACTAGGAGTTTTCACACATATCATCGTCAGTGATTGCTCACCGACAACAACCAGTGGTATTTCCTGTAGTCTGAGTGACAACAAGTCTCCCCAGATTTCCAGTATTCTTCACATCTTTTGGATAACGATGCGGTATCGCAACAGCCGCTTACTATTGATTTATCGCTGGTAAGGACAATTGGTCTTCTCTGGGATTTGGTGGAGTTCTGGTTTGTGCTGTCCCTCCTCGGTCTTCTCATCCTCCTCGATCCTCTACAAATATTTTGTCTGGTGTAAGCCTAGGCCGGCACGATTTGTAAAAAACAAAAATTTTTAATTAATTTTTTTTATAATTTTAAATTTTTTTATTTTTTTATATTTTTATTAAAAAAATTTTTTTTAATGTTATTTTGGGGTGGGGTTGGGAGAGAAGGGGGAAGCTGATGGTGTTTCTGTTAATTTCTGTTCCTTGGTTCATTTTTGTGTGGTGATAGCTGAGACCGGTGTACTTTATTGGGGGTGGGGGATATTATGAAGTGATGTTTCTTGTAGTTTCTGTTCCTTGGTTCGTGTTGTGGTGTTCTTTATGTGGTTTTGTTTTCTCCCTGTTGTAAATTCCTTGTGACTGGTTACCCTTTGTAGCTTATACAGGTTGGTTTCCGCATTCGAGGATTTTCCTTAACGTTTGAGCTCTTTTGATCATTGCCGTTCTTTGTATGGTTTCCATGGTCCCTTTGATTCCAATTTCTCCCAGTCTTTTCTCCAGGTTTTTTGGGGATTGTTCCTAGTGCTCCTACGAGTATTGGTATTATACTTACTTTCTTCATGCTTCGTATTCCTTTCAGTTCTCTGGCAAGTACTGCGTATTTACTTCGTTTTTCCGTGTCTTTGATCTTCACTCTGTGGCCTGCTGGAACGGCTAAGTCTACGATTTTACAAGATTTTTCCTTCTTATCGATTATAATAACATCAGGTCTCCTTGCTTGTATGAGTTTATCTGTTTGTATATCCATATCCCAGAGGATTTTGTGTTTTTCGTTTTCCAGTACTGTTTCTGGTTTATGTTTTTACCATTTGTCTGCGTATTCTAAATTCAATTGTTTGCACAGCTCCCAGTGTATTACTTTCCCAACACAGTCATGTCTGTTCTTGTATTCTTTTGGGGCAAGTTTGCTACATTTAATATTATATGATTTACTGTTTCGTATCTTTGTCCACACAGTCTGCATTTACTATTTTCCTGGGATTTATCTATTTTAGCTTTAATGTAGGTTGTCCTAATCGCATTGTTCTGTGCAGCCATCAGTAAACGTTCCGTTTCTCCGTTCAAGTTTCCTTTTCTTAGCCATGTTCAACTATTTTCGTTGGTTTTTTCTCTTGTGAGTCTTATGAAGCATCCATGTAGTTGTTTTTCTTCCCACTTTTCTTTTCTTGCCTGTTTGTGTCCAGTTTCAATGCTTCCTGCGTTATTCGTTGGACGGTGTCTCTTGCTGCGGTGATCAGCCTTTCTGTGTTCTGGTTTATGTATTTTAATATTTGTACTTGTGTATTATTTCTTCAAACCAATCATCCCGAGGAAATCTTGAAATAAAGACGAAACGTTGATGAATAATATTTTTGGTTTTCCTTTTTTCATTTTCCATCATGTTGGAATATTATTTCCATTTTTATTCATAATATGTATATAAATATTATTTTTATTATTATACTACTAAAGCTGAATGAATCAACTTTTGTTTTCTTAAAATCTTATAAGTATTACCTCCGTTGGTATTACAACCAATAGAATCGCTATTTATATAGCGAGATATTGAAACGCATATGGTTATATTAGCGATATATATTACGTTACGTATTTGAAGATACTATTTAGTAATTTCTTTTATATTTATTCTCATCGTTTTTTTTTCTTTCTTTATAATTAGTGTTCGTGTGTTCCTTTCTTCCTTCCTAAGTTTCTCCTAACTTTGTTACGTCGATTGTGCGCGTCCATCTTGTCAAGCATTGGACTTAACAACGGTTCCGCTAACTAATGGTCATGACGTCATTAGCTAATCCGAAGGTAAGTATGCCCACACAACTCAAGAGATCAGCGAGACGATTAAAGAATGGGAAACATAAAATGAATGTTTAAAAGGTGAAATGTATATTTAATCCCTTTCTAAAGAATTAAATTGACGTGCAACCTAAACTTTTTTCCCGACAAAGTATAGTCTTACTCCGAGAGACCAAAGAACTTTCACTTAACGAAACGGCGAGAACGGAAGAGAAAAAACTAGGAGGCCCAGTAGGAGAACAATTCGAAGTTCGTTTTTATTGTGTATTATTTGGATTATTCGGACTACTGTTCTCATTTTGGATGTTATTCTCACAACGTTTCGGCCGATGTAACGCTCGCAAGGATCTCTGGCGTAACGGATATATATGATAATTCAATATACATTGAAGACATTGCCAAGACTGCCGCAAAGAAGGTTGTCTACCTCTACCGTGCTAGTAAACTCCTCACACCTGACATTATCCTGTATCTCTACAAAGCCACCATCCGCCCATGCATGGAGTATTGTTGTCACATCTCGGCTGGTGCATCATCTACTAGTCTATCTCTCCTTGAAAAGGTCCAAAAAAGAGTCGCCAACCTAATAGGTCCATCACTGTCAACCAAGCTCCAGTCCCTGTCCCATCGCTGCAATGTAGCATCCTTGTGCTTGTTTTACAAATACTTCAATGGATTATGCTCCGATGAATTGGCTATTCTGGTGCCCTCTCGACGTAAATTCACTA
>OY744516.1:107287763-107477763 GCA_963556195.1 Sepiola atlantica | reverse complement strand
CACATCGAGTCACATACAAAGGGAGACCACGCACGCGTGGCTTGTTTTATATATATTGCACTATATGTACTATTGAGACTTTCGTATATAGGTTTGGATTTTTCTCTATCAACATACTTTGATTAATTTGATATAACCTAAAAGCGTCATATATATATATATATATATATATATATATATATATATATATATATATATATATATATATATATATATATATATATATATTGCAATTTGTGTTAATATCTGTTTTTTGTTTTGTTTTTTTTACGTAAATTAAATGTTGTCGGGAAATGTCTTCGCTCTTTCGTCTTTCCCCATTTGTCTGTGTATTCATATTTAATTTACAACCCGACAGTTGACACGATAACAGATTTTTTTTATCAACATTATTTTCATTCTCAATTTACTGTTGACAACGACATTTTCAGACGATATGATTTCAATGGTACTTGATTATGGACACTTTGAATTGTGTCTGTCGAAGTAAATAGCGTCTGTCGGATAAATAGTAAAAAAAAAAGGTGTGACAGACCAAGAATAATACCATTTTAACTAAAACGTAATATAGACCAAAAAATATGCTATTTAAACTCATGCGTGACAGACCGACGAAAATTCCATCTGAAATTTAAACGTGACAGACTAACGAAAATGCTATTTTAAATTGTAGTGTGACAGACAGAGGAAAATATATTTCAACATAAGCTTTATAGACCGACGAAAATTATGTTACTAACTAAAGTGTGACAGACCAACGAAAATGCTATTTCAAACTTAACCGTGATAGACCCGCGAATATGCTATTTAAACTTATCCGTCACCGACGAAATTCTAGCTGAAACTAAGACATCAGAGACTAACGAAAATGCTATTTCAAAGTTAACCGTGATAGACCCGCGAATATACTATTTAAACTTATCCGTCACCGACGAAATTCTAGCTGAAACTAAGACATCAGAGACTAACGAAAATGCTATTTCAAACTTAAACGTGAAAGACAAACGAAAATGCTATCTCAAACTTAAACGTGAAATATTAACTAAAATGCTACTGCGAACCGAGAACAATGTTATGTTAAACATAAGCTTGACAGATCGAAAGGATTATATTTTAAACTTAAACGCGACAGACCGACGGCCCGAGTCTCTCATAGAGATACGATGACGCATAGTAAGTAAAATATTAAAAGAAAAAAATGAAGTATCAATTGAAGTTGCCACGTGTGAGTGGGCGCCCTTGGCCGACGACAATCGATGGCGTCACACACTTGGCGGCTCGCTGTGGATTTTTGAGGCGTCATTCCTACTTAGCTTTATATATTTTTATCAGCTTCCATTTGCTTCCTCATCACTTTCATGCGATTCATGACTTCCTTGTTCATTTGGATCCATCCTTTACCCTCTCTCTCTCTCTCTCTCTCTCTCTCTCCCTTTCTCTCTCTCTCGCTCTACCCCTCTCTCTCTACCCCCTCTCTCTACCCCCTCTCCCTCTCTCTCTCTCTCTCTCTCTCTCTCTCTATCTATCTAAAACATGAAAAAAGATTTTTAAAAAGAAGTATGAAAGAGTGAATATATATATATATATATATATATATATATATATATATATATATATATATATATATATATATTCACTCTTTTATACTTCTTTTTTTAAAATCTTTTTGGAAAAATATACAATATTCATAATATTGGCTCACGGGATTTATATAGAAATATTTTTTATTTTTTTTATTTTTATATCTCTTTAATTCTTCTCGGGTTTAAATCTCAACTGTTACTTTTCACCCTTCCCCTTTTTTTCAAAGCTTATTAATCTCTCCCTATACTAAACTAAAACAAACATACATAACACTCTAAGCAAATAACGCGTCCAAACGAGAGTGACACGTGACTTCACATTTCCGAAACAGATGACAACAGAACCTGAAGAGAGTCGGATGGCTAAGTCCTTCTGTTCTTGAAACCGACGGTACGAATGTTGTACTAATTTTTCTGTACAAAAGTAAATATATATATATATATATATATATATATATATATATATATATATATATTTACTCTTTTATTTTTATTTTTTATCTTTTCTTATGTTTCCTTCCTTCTTTATTTTATACTTTTCCTTTCTTTATAACGCTTTCCTTCGTGCTTCATGTTCGTGTATTTTTATTTTTATTTCTTTTATTAATACCTTGTTTTCGATTAACAATTCTATCTCAATTTCGAAAATGTTTCATCATTGTCCTCACTCCGCCTTCTTCTTCTTCTTCTTCTTCTTCTTCTTCTTCTTCTTCTTCTTAATAATAATAATAATATTTTCATTATAAGTCGTTGTAGTAGTAGTAGCAGTAGTATACTTTCTTTCCTTCTAATTCACCTTATCTTCTCTTTTTTATCTTTTTCTTCTTCTCCTCCTTTTTCTTCATGTTCTCCTTCCTCTTCTTCTCTTTTTCTCCTTCTTCTCCGTGTTTTCCTCCCCTCATCTTCTTTTTCTTCTTCTTCTTCCCCTTCTTCTGTGTATTCTTCCTCTTTTCCTTTTTTCCTCTTCTTTCTTCTTCTTTTTCTTCTACTTCTTCTCCTTTGCCTCCTCATCCCGATTTTCAATCTCATCCTCATCCTACTTCTTCTCTAACTTCTCTTTTTCTCCTTCTTCTCCGTGTTTTTCCTCCCCTCATCTTCTTTTTCTTCTTCTTCTTCCCCTTCTTTTTCTTCTTCCTCTTCTTCTTAATCTTCTTAACTTTCAACTCGTCTTCCTGCCTTTCCTCCTCTTTTTCCACTTCTTATTTTCATCCTCTCTTCTTCCTTTTCTTGGCTTCTTAGTTCGTCCAACGGATACTCTCGCCGACCAATTGACAGCTATGGGTAAAATAGTAACTTGCGTTCACATAATCGCATACTATGATGTTTTCATATTGGATAACTAAAAAGGGGTCGATATGCTGTAAAAGGCTTTTTTCTTCGATCTTTACTTTTCTTCTTCTTCTTCTCCCTTTTCTCCATCTCCTCCTCTTTCCTCGTTTCTCTCTTTATTTTATTTTCCTATGTTCTTCTCTTTTCATTTCACCTTCATTTTATTATTATTTTATTATTATTATTATTATTATTTACTCACTAGGAGTTATCACACTGGTCATCGTCAGTGGTCACCCACTGCCGACAACCTGTGGTATTCCCTGGAGTCTGAGTGACAACAAGTCTCCTCAGGCCTCCAGTATGCTCCACCTCTTTTCGTTCATCACCGCTGATGACCTTGCGGTAATCGCAACAGCCACCTACCAACGATTTCCCGCTGATAAGGGCCATTGGTCCCCTCTGGGGCCCGAGTGGCAACAAGCTTTCCCAAGGTCCCAGAGCTGTCCGCGCTCTTCCAGTGGAGGTCTGGTTTTGCGCTTTCCCTCCTCGACCCTCTGTCCAGAATTTTCGTGGCGTCAGCCTATGCTTGCGCCTCTCTCGTGCGGTTGTATTTTCCCCGGTTCTGTTGTTTTGTGCTTCCATGTGTTTGTTCTCCATTCGTTGCTTATGTGGGTTGGTTTCCGCATTCGAGGACATTTCTCAGGATTGTAGCTGTTTTGATCATTACTGTCCTTTGTATGGTCTCAGTTATCCCTTTGATTCCTATTTCTCCTAGTCTTTTCTCCATGTTTTTGGGGACTGTTCCTAGTGCTCCTATGAGTATTGGTGTTATACTGACTTTCTTCATGTTCCATATTCCTTTCAATTCTCTGGCAAGTTCAGTATATTTGCTTCTCTTTTCCGTCTCTTTGATCTTCACTCTGTGGTCTGCTGGAACGGCAAAGTCCACGATTTTGCAGGATTTTTCTTTCTTGTTGATTATTATCATATCCGGTCTCCTTGCTGTTATGGGTTTGTCTGTTTGTACATGCATATCCCATATGATTTTGTGTTTTTCGTTTTCTAGTACAGTTTCTGGTTTGTGTTTGTACCGTTTTCTTGCATATTCGAAATTCAGTTGTTTGCACATTTCCCGGTGTACTTCTTTCCCCATGCTGTCATGTCTGTTCTTGTATTCCCTTTGTGCTAGCTTGCTGCATTCACTTATTATATGATTTATCGTTTCGTCTCTTTGTCCACACAATCTGCATTTGCTGTTTTCCTGGGTTTTATCTATCTTTGCTTTAATAAAGTTTGTCCTAATCGCATTGTTCTGTGCGGCCGTCAGCAGAGATTCCGTTTCTCTGTTCAGGTTTCCTTTTCTTAGCCATGCCCAGCTGTTTTCATTGGCTTCATCGCTTGTGAGTCTTATAAAGCGTCCATGTAGTTGTTTTTCTTCCCACTTTTCCTTTCTTGTCTTTTTGTTTCTGGGTTCAGTGCTTCCGGGGTTGTTTGTTGGGCTGGTGTCTCTTGCTGTGGTGATCAGTCTTTCCGTGTTCTGGGTTACATATTTCTCCAGCTCTTTTTTGGTGTCTTCCACACAGTCTTCTATACTTACCAGTCCTCTACCTCCTTCATTTCTTTTCACGTAGAGTCTGTCCGTGTCGTCTTTTGGGTGCAGTGCATTGTGCATAGTCATTAGTTTTCTAGTTCTTTGGTCAAGGTGCCTGAGTTCTTCTTTGGTCCAGCCTATGAATGGTCCAGAGTATCTTATTAGTGATACAGCCCATGTGTTTATCCCTTTTACTAGGTTTCTGCTATATAGTTTAGTTTCTAAGAGTTTCCTTGTTCTTCGTAGATATTATTTTCCAATCTTCTCTTTCATTTCTGTATATTTGATTGTGTCTGCTTCCAGAACTTCCAGGTATTTGTAGCTATCTTGTTCTCCTAGCGCCCTCATCTCCTCTTGGTTGGGGAGTTCTATACCTTCTGTCGTTTCCAGTTTTCCTCTTTTGATCTCTAGCAGTGCACATTTTTCTATTCCAAACTCCATTTGGATATCCTGGCTGAATATCCTGGTTGTGTTTATCAGCTTTTCCAGTTCTTTTTTGTTTTTTGCAAACAGTTTAAGGTCATCCATGTACATCAGGTGGTTTATTCTTTGTTCTGTATCCGTAAACCTGTATCCGGCATCACACTTTCTGAGTATGTAGTTGAGTGGCATCATGACTATTATAAACAGTAGTGGTGATAGAGAGTCTCCTTGAAAAATGCCTCTCTGTATTTTTATCTCAGACAGGTATTGTCCTCCGGCTGTCAGTTTTAGTCTCCATGTTTCCATTGCTTTCTGGATGAGATTAATAATCCTGTCCTGTATCTTGTATATTTTTAAGCATTCAATTATCCATGTTTGGGGGATTCTGTCGTAGGCTTTCTTGTAGTCAATCCATGCCATGGTTATGTTCTTTTGTCTGCTCTTCACCTCCTTCAGAGTCTTTTGATCAATGTATAGTAGATCATGTGCCCCTCTTTGTCCTTTCCGGCATCCTTTTTGTTCCTAGGGGAGCAGTCCACGTTTGTCCAGGGATTGGTAGATTTGTTCTCTCAGTTGTGCTGTGAGAATTTTCCACATTATTGGTAGACATGTTATCGGTCTGTAGTTGCTGGGGGTCGTTCCCTTTTTGGGGTCTTTTTGTATTAGTGTTGTTCTTCCTTCCGTCATCCATTCTGGTATGTCTGTTTTGCGGATACATCCGCTCAGTTTCTGCGCTATTCTTTCATGCAGGGTCGTGAATTTTTTAAACCAGTATGCATGTATTCCATCGTGGCCTGGTGCTCTCCAGTTTGCCATTTTTCTTAGGGTTTTCTTGATCGTTTCTTTGTTGATTTCTGTTTCGGTTCTTATTATTATTATTATTATTATTATTATTATTATTATTATTATTATTATTATTATTATTATTTCATAGTAGTCTCAACTTTTGGATGTTTTTAGTTGGAGTTTTCTTTTTTTAACATCAAGTCAATTCCCTTGACCTTAAACATTCAAGCTGTACCTTAACACTTTCGCTGTTCCTTACAGGCAAGCCTTTTGCAACATTGGAAAAAATTGTCTTGTCAATCTGTTTAATTCATTTATTGTGACTTTTCGTTATGGCTCCAAGCGTTCCAATTACAACGAGGATCACCTTACTTTTTTACATTTCCATAGTCTAACTAATTTTAGGTCTTGATATATATTTTTTTTTCGTGTTCTTTTTCCTGCACTCTGGTATCGAAGGGGCAGGCTATATCAATGATTAAGCAAGTTCTCTTGTTTTTGTTTAGAAAGATTCAGTCGGGTTTGGAATGTTCAAGAACCTTATCAGTCTGTATGCGCATGTCCCAAAGAAGTTTGACATTGTCGTTCTCCTGTACCACTTCTGGCTTATGCTCATACCACTTCTCATTGTGATACAATTCATAAAGTTTGCATATATTCCAGTGTAGTATCGAGCGACGTTGTCGTGTCTCCATTTTTTAAACTGGTGTTGTGCTAGCATTGGGTATTCAGATAAATATGCGCTAAGGTTTCTTCCCTTTCATTACACAATCAGCATATCGATTATTCTGCAGTTTTGTCAATGTAATTTTTGATGGATCTAGTGCGGGTGGCTTGTTCCTGGGCTGCCATTACGGTGCTCCCGGTAAATCTTTTGAGATCACCTCTGACCAACCAATTCCAGCTGTCATTATCTCTAAATTCAGTATTCTTAAAGAATACACTGTGTAGTTTCTTTCCAAATGATTTTAACCCTCTCTCTTGTAACCTTTGGTTCTTTTTCACCCCACTTTTTAGTATTTTCTCTCTTTTAACTTCACGAAGAAAAATCTAATTACTTTCAGAAATATATTTATATGAACAACCTTCTTCTATATTCACAACATTTTCAACACTAAGTAGACCTCGACCACCTTTCTTTCTAGGTAGGTACAATCGATCTGCATCTACCTTCATTTACAAAAGCTCCATAAATTGTAAGCATTTCCCGTGTTTTTTATCTAAACATTTTAGTTTATCTACATTCCAGTCAAGTATACCGTCAGTATATCGAATGATAGCTACTGCTCTGGCATTGATAGCATAGATTGTATTTCGACTGTGGAGGTGTGATTTAAGAATACTCCTTACTTTTCTGTTGTACTCAGCTGTGACCTAGCTTTTTATTTCCTTGTTTTTAATCTTATTCACTTCCAGAATTCCCAAGTATTTGTAGCCCCTCTCACTGTCTACATTCTTCATCAGATCTGTTATTGGGAGTTCAAGGCCATCTGTTTACCCCTTTTTATAACAAGAATGGCAATTATTATTATTATTATTATTATTATTATTATTATTATTATTATTATTATTTCATTCTTCTCGTATTAACTCGATTTTATCTTCTTATTCTAGTCAATCCTAATCATATTGCATCCACGACCCTCCACCTACTTCTTTTGTTCATTCAACCCCCCGACACACACACACAATATTTCTGAACTTGCTTTCAAGACTTTCTGTAATCTGAACGTCAAAAGATTTTACTTTTTCCAATGTCGCATTAGTCGATTTCAGAATATTCATTCCCTTGCGACCTGACACATACGAGAACCCTTTACACACACATACATATACACGCACACACACACACACACACATATATATATATAAGTTATGAAAATATATGTATGGCAATTAAGCTACACAGAGGCTTCCGCGTTTCATCCCCGTAGGAAATTGTCAGGCTAAAATTGTGTATTTTCAACATATTTTCATAACTTACTACTTACTCACATATGGAACACTAGTGAAGTAAATTCTCAAAATTGATACATAAAAGATTATATCATCTTATAACATTTTATGTGGATACATGAAACAATAAATTATATATATATATATATATATATATGTATATATATACATAATTTATTATTTCATGTATATAAACTTATATTATAAAATAATATATTACGCATATATTTTTCTAGTATTTACCTCAGCAGTGTTCAATACGTGAATAGAGCTTACAGGTAGTATGAAAGTAAATGTGTGTCAAGTATGTTAATTGTTCCTTAGTGCAACCGTATTCTCTTCTGATTATATATATGTATATATATATATATATATATATATAATTATTATTTATGCATATTATAAAAGAGTATCTTTATAAATATTTTTAATTCATCTTAAAGAAGTTCTTAATATGATAAAATTATGTTCATTATTGTAAATAGAACATTTTTATCGTTGTATGCAAGTAAAAATACTCATACACATACACACACACACACACACACACACACACATATATATATATATATATATATATATATATACTGAATATAAGAGACACCTCATGTCTAGATATCCTGTGGTAGATCCTTTCAATAGTCTGAACCAGGATCTGAGTTTCGGAGAGGATTTGGCTGATGAATTTGGCATAGTTGGGATTTGTTTCCCAAGTACTTTCAAACCCATCCGGGTTCATCTTCAGAGGAATCTGTACCTGATTAACCTCATTCCCCTGAAGAGTGGCCCGGATGGGTCTGAAAGTACTTGAGAGACAAATCCAAACTATGGCAAATTCATCAGCCAATTATCCTCCGAAACTAAGATCCTGATTAGGACTATTGAAAGGATCTACCAATGGATATCTAGACATGAGTTGTCTCTTATATTCAACAATACTTGCTTGCAAGAGAAGATGCTGCCTATATATATATATATATTATATATATATATATATATATATATATATATATATATAAGTATAGTATTAACACAGCATGACGTCACTAGCTTTAAATGCATCGTTCCTTCCATTAAAAAGAAGTAGAACGCTCTCAGACGTTATAACCGCCGATAAAGTGTTACAATTATCTCAGTTTGTTCGCTATTTAAAATCGGCTGTATGGTTAAGACGTCGGATTTGAGTTGCAAAATACTCGTAATCCGGGGTTTCGAATCGCATGACCGGTAGTGATTAGTCATATCTCTATGCTTATGAGGCCCGATTATTAAAAAGGTCGAAACGTATACGTGCATAGATAATAAACAATAACAAATATTATATATATATATATATATATATATATATATATATATATATATATATGTGTGTGTGTGTGTGTGTGAAAAAGGAAAAAGAAAAACAAATTAAAAGCAGGAATAACTCATAAAATACGAAAGATTTTACCGGTTTCTTTCGGATCAATGAACGTCTTCAACACAAGTAATACGAACGAAACTGGTAAAATCTGGAATTTTTTATGATTTATTCCTGTATTTAATTTGTTTTCTCTTTTGTCTTTTTCACACATCCTGTCTTCACGGCATTACATCTTTTACTATATCGTGCATTTTATCCTCATATATATCCATGTATAGGATTAATTCATAAACTAATGGACCAACCATTATGAATTATGGAATATCTATTCTAGGCACATTATTTTTTCGTAAATTTACCATTAGGGAAGATGTTCGTATCCCCCAGCGAAAACTTTAAAAATAAGCGACATTCAAACAATTTTATAGAAAAAAAATTCTATATAAAATGTTGAGATTTAATACGCGCGAGTCTCAATATGTATTTGCCAGGTAAACTCGTAAACTAATGAACTTATAATTATGAATAATGATGTACGTATTCTATGAGTCGGTGAGTAGCATGGACATATTATTTGAGTTTTGTAAATTTTACCAGATGGGGGGTGCAAAACCGCATCCTTCCTTCTAAAATAAAATAATTTAATTAAATCTAATGCTATACATATTGCTTATATTCGTTCTGGACGGGAAGGCCTCATTTTTGTAAGTGAAATAGACAACTACCATCTGCGTAAATGCAAAGCTCTTCGTGTAAACAAATGGAGAACTGTTCGGCTATTAACAATGTTTATGGGAGGTGACTGTGGTTAAGTGGATATCGACACGGACTGAAGACCTGGGTGTTCCAAATTCGAATCCAGTCGGTTTCACAGTACAACTTTCACTTAGGGATGCTGGCAACCTTCACGTGGTCCTTTCCGTAAGTACTCGATGTCTTTCCAGAAAGATTTTTAACTAGAAAAACCTCGGGGAAACTAATGCCAACACCAGAACCATCTGATTCACACGAAAGAAGAAGAACAACAATGTTTATACAAACATTGAGATTTCGCTTACTCACAAATGGTTAAGAGCACCGACTGTTGGCTAGATGTAATCCACGGACACAGCCGAATGGATAAAATTTGATAACTTAAGAGGAAGACTTGACAAGTATTTGTTGTTATTTGATTTGAAGACGAACATATTGCAGTTTGCAGGAAAACAGATGAAAGTCATCGGAAGTAAACTGTGTTCATAGAAATTCGGTTTGATTTTAGGTACACAGAAGAAGAAAGAAAAGTTCTTTGCGGCGTTGGTAGGAAGACTAGTTCTTGCTCAGAATCTTTTACGGGGATACACCAGAGATTGAAGCTCTGTCGATCACCTTCCATGCAAATAACGATAAAGTAAAGACTAGTAACGTCTCTTCTACGAGATGGATAGGCTGTAGGGAATAGAACAGACCATCCCCACTAGATTGCGAATGTTTATAAAAATGGTTTATTTAAAAAGACAGACACTCACAGATAAAAACAGCAGATATATTATATATATTATATATGCGTGCGGGAGAGAGGGGGAAGGAAAGAGAGATACAGTGTAAAACAAACAAATAGACATATAACTCGACTCGCTGCACAAAACCACACTGTTTGCGACGCTCTCAATTGGGGACAGCACCCAATCACGTCCTTTCTGCTTGAAGTCTCACCAGCCAAAGAGACATAATGTCCCCAGCCGGAAGTAACGTGGTTTTATTGACTAGAGTCACATCTGAACTTTAAGGTGTCACTCAAATTTTTCTATTCAAACACCGCCTTCGTTATATAACATTACTGCGAACACAAGCGAAGCATAATTTTTTTCGTCATTTTTGACGGGGTGTGTGCACTTGTTTTTAAGTTATGTCGACAGTTTCATGACGTAAGCTTCTGTCTATTTCTTTATGGAATATATTTTATTTTTTTTATTAACTAAAGGATCACTACATATTAAGAATACAAAACTCGAGGATACGAATTAATAAAATGCATAGATTGACAGTTAAATATTGATGAATATTATGAGGTGATTTGCAAATAATAAATGGAAATGAATTACATTTGATGGCATATGTTTCGAAATATTTAAGATAAGGATTGATAATTTGTATTATTTTGATTATTGGGACTACTGTTTTCAACTTGTATGTTATTCTTACAACGTTTCGGTCGATGTAACCTCCGACCTTCTTCAGGTACGTCTTGTCGAACTCGATAATCTTTCTGTCAGACTCGGGAATCCAAAATTCCGTACAGATTCCCTATGTCGAGTTTGATAAGACGCACCTGAAGAAGGTTGGAGGTTACATCGTAACGTTGTGAGAATAACATCCAGGATGAGAAAAGTAGTCCGAATAATCTAAATAATACAAACATTTGATGAGTTATCGGCACGGTTTATGACAAGTGTGTTAGTTACCTTAGATTTAAAGATGACTATGATGTAGCCGTCAGGGAAGCAACTATTTTAGACGTAAATTTATGCCAACGCGCAAATACATGTTGTAAACGATTTATTGTACAGAAGTTGCCATTTTATCCTGAAAGGAAGGAACTGAGGTTTTATGCCTTTCTCAAGACAGTATGACATTAATAAACGTATTAGATTCCGCTGCTGGGTTTGACCTCGGTTTGCTGATTTTGTAATCCGTATCGATAACTATTTCTCCATCCGTATCACCACGGACACACCCTGGAAGATTGTCAGGAAAATTAATTGAGTTAATGGTCCGAAAGTTTAAATCACCTGATGTCAAGCAGACTTGTTGGATGGCAGTAAAGGAAGATAATTATGTCTGCGAAACGGATGTATCACTCTCAAGTAGCATCACCGTATGCCTCTCCTCCCCTCCCCAAACACTCTGCAACCAACATTATTTCCCGAAACAATCTGTCACGGCGCAATATTTCTTATCTACATTATTTCAAATGATGCAATCCTAATCTATAATAATCTTATTAAAATTCTCCCAGAATCCGTCTGTCCGTTCGAATTGCAAAGGCTCCGTCATTTCAGGCTCGAATTCAACCAAATATTTAAATATTGCTGCTGTGCACAAAAGAATGACGACGAAGATGTATTATCAAAACCAGCAACAACATACTCACTCTGACCGCATATTTTTGCAAGTACATACGGCAGAAGAAACAGATATTGCAGTATTACATCCTCCCAAACACTACCTCTCCAAAAGGAGAAGGTAATGTTTGGGACGATGATCTCATGATAACAGAACAGATACTACACAACATTCCCCCAAAGGAGGTAGTGCATGGAAGAAATGATTAAATTTGTTTGTTTTTTTTTTTCACAGAAAAAAATCATTAGTTCTATGACTCTGCAGTTTAGTTGGGACCCATTTAAGTGATCACTTATGCGTCCCAGGCATTATCTGCTTTTTGTGGGAGAAGGCGATCCATTCTTCAATGCCATTAAAGATTTTTTTTTTTTTTTTTTTTAGAATTTTATTTGCTTTGGTAATTATTTTAAACTAAATGAATACCTATTTACAGATGAATAAAATGAATTCCCCGAACAGAACAGTTTTGCATCACTTTTACGTTTCGTTTACTCTCAATGTAAATGGCGACACGTTCCCAAATGTGACCGTAGTACTTCATCTTAGGGTATATCAGAGTTCTATACAGGTCGAGAGTTGCATAAGAAGTCAGGTACTTTCTGGCACAGGAGAAGGACACAACCATTTTTACAGCAATTTACTAATTAGTCACTACCTTTTGAGCGTCGAAAGTCACTCAAAGATGGGGGTTGAATAAATAGGATAGATTATCAGTTAAACGATGACGAATATTATGAAAGGACTGAAAAAAATAAAAGAGGAAAAACATAACTATCATATAGATGGAAAGAATTTTCTACAGGAATCCGCTCGTATGTAAATATCCTCCACTTTATAATAAAAAGCAATGTTTATTGATATATATATATATATATATATATATATATATATATATATGTGCGTGTGTGTGTGTGTGTGTGTGTTAGTATTTCATGTATCCACATAAAATTTTATATGTATCAATTTTCAGTATTAACTTCAGCAGTGCTCTATACGTAAGTAGAGCTAGGTAGTGAGCTATGAAAATATATTTATGGCAATTAAGCTACACAGAGGCTCCCACGTTTCATCCCCGGGGGTAATCTTCAGGCTAAAAAGCATTTTAGCCTGAAGATTCCCCCCCCCTCGGGGATGAAACCCGGGAGCCTCTGTGTAGCTTAATTGATATATATATATATATATATATATATATATATATATATATATATATATATATATATATATATATATATATATATATTATTATTATTATTATTATTATTATTTCATGGGTCTACATAAAATGTTATAAAGAGATATCATTTTCAATGTATCAATTTTCAGTATTTACTTCAACAGTGCTCGATACGTGAGTAGAGCTAGGTAGTAAGTTATGAAAACATATTTATGGCGATTAAGCTACACAGACACTTCCGCGTTTCATCCCCGAGGGGAATCGTCAGGCTAAAATATATGGAGTTAGTTTTGCCGGGTGTTTTTACATACACGTCTAACTAGTTAACCAATCAGATTCGTTGTTATTCTCTTAGCCAATCGTTGGGTTTCTCACAAACAAAGGGTGGGTAGATTTTACTTCCTATTCTATTGTTATGTTTTCTATAGGATGACTCATCCCTGTTTATATATATATATATATATATATATATATATATATATATATTAATTTTAAATAAATAATATTAAATTATTTTACCTACATACGCTAGCTTTTTTAGCTTTCGCTCTCATCAGTGCAGGGATGATAATCTCAGACGGTTGCACGGTTCGAACCCCTGTCACAGAACTAACATAGACTCAGGCCACAATACATTATCACATTCACGAAGGGAATTGGTCGTGTTATCCATGTAGTTAGAAAATATGGCACTAAGTAATCTCCCGATTCCGGTTGGGCCCATGCGAAGTGTCCTACATTATGTTGTAATGTTACCGTGATATTTATTGAAGTGATCCCTGACACTGTTCATGTCAGTAGTCTTTACAAGGTTCTTGAAGCGTCTTTTGATGCAGTAGCTTCTGATTTCGTTTCATGATTCCGGCGGCAGTATGTGTCCGATCGCTGTTGCTGTCCATCCGTTCTGTCCAGATTCACTGCTCTGTTCATTATTATCCGTTTCCATATTTTTCGTATCATTAGAACTAGTAATAGTATCAGGCTCACCTCTGGCGACAGCGGGATCGAAGTAGGAATCGAGACCGAGGTAATGCTTTGCGCGGAGTGCCTCTCTCGACAAACTTCCAAGTAGTCCTATAACCTCAGAATCTTTGTAGAATTGTTCATCCGCTTTCTTCGTTTGATTCTTACCGTAGTTGCAGTCGTGACGTTCAGCTGCCCAATCTAATTTATTTAAAGGAGGTAAGTATTTGTTTCTTTTTAAATATGTTCCCGGGCCTAAGGACCTATGGTACGGTACAGTCCACGCGATCGGTTTTTTACGAGTGTCCCTTCTCCATGTTGGTCGCATAATGACTACTTTCTTCCTTCCGTCCTTGTTTTGTTTTCGTATTGCGTCATTTCTATTTTTAGATCTTACGTCATCACTAAAGTAATTTTCTGTTTATCACAGGCAATGCATATTACTTATAGTGACACTACCCATTTTAGTGATTGCTTACTGCCTGAGGCGCCCCTACCGGGGAATGCCGACACGGCTGCCCAGGCAATTTTTAAACCCCACTTTCCCGACCCGACCTTGGGTCACATCTTACTTGTGGGAGTAAGATAAAAACTGGCCTTGTGCCTAACTCCTGGAGAGGAGTAAATCAATACCCATTTTAGTGATGCGCACGCAGCTCTAGTGTAGTCTTATTACGTTACCATACCAGACGTCTGTAATAAAATCGAATCGTCTGGTATTTTAACGTAATAAAACTACACTAGAGCTTCAGAACATGATTGAGTTTTGCAAAGGGAAACGAAAAAAACAATAACATCAATGTTTGGTGCATTTGAAGTCAGGAGACCGATATCTTCAAGCAGCCTTATCTAGTAGCACCAGGTATATATATATATATATATATATATATATATATATATATATATATATATATATATATATATATATATATATATATATATATATATTAGATTTTTGAATGTGAGATGATATATATTATTTCCAGAATCAGACAACGCCGCAGCCCACAACCTATAAAAGAAACAAACCTGTACTCGCTTGGCATGCAAGTGACTCGGGTTTCGAATCCTGAGTTCGGATGTGTTCTACTGATAAGCCCAAAGGAGGGCGAAACTCGAGTCTAGGACTTCCGGTTTGTTTCTTTCATAGGTTGTGGGCTGCGGCGTTGGCTGATTCTGGAAATAATTATATATATATATATATATATATATATATATATATATATATATATATATATATATATATATATATATATATATATATATATATATATATATATACAGAATAGAAGAAAAAATAATATATAACTGTTTCATTTACATTTCTGAAATTTTACTTTCATATAAAATCATTTACAATATTTCTCGCCATCTTTGAATAAAATAGCAACCTGTGTTCAATTTATCGTGTACACCAGGTTGGTTTCATGCTTCGCGGCAGATGAGCGTGTTGATTAACAATCAATTCTCAGTGACCGTGTTCTAGGTTCAATCCTTACTACAGGCGATAATAACTAAGAATAAGATTATAATTAATTAGCATTTCTGCCCAGTCAGGGCTGACCAAATAAGAACAATATATTCATGTGGACTAAATAAGGGGCGGGGGTCTTGCTTCGTGTGAGTCTTCGAGTTGGACAGAAAAATTCCCAAGTTCAAAACATACACCTGAAGATAGTCGGAAGTTATATCGGCTGAAACGTTGTGAAAAAAATAACAACGAAGATAGGAATTTTAGTCTAAATAATCCAAATAGTTTGTCGGGTTTATTGATATTTTTCTCACTATCCATTTCAATTTGGAATTTGGAATACGATACAAAAATAAACTAGTAAAAATCATTCTTTTATTTTTTTTAAATCGTAACTAAAACACATCACTATTTCTAAAGAATTAGAGACTTGTATTTACAAATAAGCATAAGATAAAAGAGCAAGATTTATCACAATACACAAAGAGCTAAAAGTTCTCGAGACTCATAGAAAACGGAGAATTATCGGTGAACGAGACGTCTATTAAGCTTCAGTGAGAATGCAAATACTCTGGATTGTAAAAAATGTTCAATGTCTATCTCCTGAAAACTCAGAATAATCAGGGTAGAGCTTAATCAAAGCTTCCCATATCGAATCTATTATTTACATTACGCCGACTGATAGTGTTTTGAGCGACATCGCACACGGAATTCTTTTAAATATTCGTTTATACTTTGGTTTGAAACGAGCACCGTTCCAATGACCGGCTGATATTCTCAAAGATATAATTATTCCAGATGGCTTCAGTGTTTCAATCAATAAATTGTCCGATTCTACAGCCTGTCCAACTTGTGACTTTAAGTCATCAGTTATGTCTTGTCACATTCTTCCTCTTTTACTTTTCCCGCCTGTTTTGGCTTCATTTTCATCGTCGATTTCACAGTCTAACAATTCTTTCACCGTTTTCCTTCAATGAGAGTCACCTCCATATTTCCCAAGGCGAGAAGTTCCTGTTTCCGGCAGAATGTCGCTATGCCTGAGATTCCGATCAAGTCGCTCCATCTTTCCCTTCCTATAAATCAGTGAAACATTATGGGGTGGAGATGGGGATGTGGATGGGGGACTGTATTCGAGTTTTTGAAAGAGAGAAAGAAAGAAAGAAAGAAAGAGAGAAAAAAGAAAGAAAGAAAAAGGAAAGAAGGAAAAGAAAAAAGAAAGAAAGAAAGAAAGGAAAAGAAAGGAAGAAGTTAGAACGAAAGAAATTGAGAAGATAGGGAAAAAGGAAAAGGGAAAGAAATAAAAAAGAAAAAGAAACAGAAAGAGACAAACAAAGAGGTGGAAACAAACGGCTATGAAAAGTAAGAGATAGAAACGTTGATGAAGAAAAAATCTAATTATAAAAAAGACGGAAAAGAAATATAGAATGAAACAAATGAAAGAGGGAAAAGAAATAGAAAAAGAAAAAAAGAGGGCAAAATAGAAAAAGAAAGAACGAGAAAAGAAGGGACAAAGAAAAATGGAAAAAAAGGAAAAGGAGAAGCGAATCGAAAAAAAGGAAAGAAACAATGAAAGAGAAAACTAGGTAAGAGATCTTATTTACCTGCCTCCCCACGATGGCAAAGGGTCTATTTTTATGTGACAAAAATCCAGCTCCTCAAAATGGGTCACTCTAGATTGGGACAAAAATAAGAATTGCCTTAGTCTACAAGGATTTCTCCCACACTGATCGAAGACAGAAAAGATAGTACACTTTGATCCCAGCTCGAATGCCGATGTGACATATAAAGGGAAGGAAACGACCGACAAAAGAAAAAAGCGATGGAAAAATTTATGAAAAAAAAACAGATTAAAAAGAAAAACGGAAAGGAAAAAAGAAAGAGAAAACGAAAAAAGACAGAAACAACGAAGAAAAGAAAGATGGAAAGAAAATAGAGAGAAAGAAAGAAAGACGGAAAAAATTTGAGAGAAAGAAAGAAAGAGTAAAAACCAAAGACAGAAAAGAAAATGAAAGAAAAAAGAAACAGAAACAGAAGGATAAAAAAAAAATGAGACAAAGAAAGATGGAGAAAAGGATGAGAAAACAAAAGAGAAAAATGAATAAAAAAGATTAAAAAAGAAGCGGAAAGAAACAAATTTGGCAACTCAGATGACCGATAGATAAAAAAGAAGAAGAATTAATGTTAAATATTGACTTGACTCGACTTGACTTGGTCCCTTAACCCCCTCCTGGGTCGTAGGGGCGCTGCACCAATGAACTCCACACCAGCTGTCTCCACTTCTGACGGTCATGGGCAATGGACTGGGTTGTAGCGAAGTTGTAGCCCGTCTACTCTTTGATGTTGTCCGTCCATCTTTTGTGTTGTCTACCTCTCCTTCTCTTGCCTTGCACTGCTCTCTGAAGGATGGTTTTGGAGAGACCACTGCCCCTTGTCACATGACTATACCATCCAAGCTTTCTTTTTCTTACAGTTGTCAGTAAATCTTCGTAGTTGTTCAGATTTGCGTTGATGAGCGCGCGAACTTCTTCGTTTGTGACACGGTCTGAGTAAGAGATGCCAAGCACTCTTCTGTAGCATCTCATTTCTATCGTTTGGATCTTTCTTTGGAGCTCAGCCGTCAAGGTCCATGACTCGCATGCATACAAAAAGATGGATAATACTAGTGTATGCAGTAGCTTCAGTTTGCAAGGAAACTAATGTTTCCGTCTTTCCAGATTGATTTCAGTTTTGCAAGTGCTGCTGCCGTTTGTGCTGCTCTTGCCAGGATTTCAGTCCTGGATTCTTTGTTGCTGAGTATAGCGCCAAGGTATTTGAACTGGTTTACGGTTTCCAGTTCTTGGCCGTTGGCTGTTATCGTTGTTGATAATGGTTGTCCACTATTCGTCATCAGCTTCGTTTTTTCAGCATTGATCTCCATTCCGTACCTTGTGGATGTTCTGTCGAGACGGCTCACTAGTGAGCCGCCTCGACAGTTAAATATTGGGCGAGTATAATTTTGTTAGTTGACAATAACAGGAAATAGGGGTCAGTCGGTGTCAGCTTAGTGTACGCGGATGTAAACTCTACCTCCTGTGTGCTAGAAATGGATGTGACGTCACATGGACCAAAGAGTGAGGAAGAGAAGTTGTCAGTTCGCTTGGATTCACGCACGTATCAACTTGTAATTTTATAGATGTCCAGTAAGATATAATTAAGCAGTAATTATCGACCTCTCTCTATCCACCCCCGCTCCACTGGTCAGTGGTTTTGAACAAAAACAAGGCGAATAAACCACTTCTTGTCTTCAACCGTTTGTCTCGTCTTGATCCTTATTTTCGGAGTATGAACGAACTTGTTCCCAGGTGGCGTTTCTTCGGCTGGGCAAAAACGAACCGCCAACAAAGTAAGTTATGAATGTTGATGTATTTTAATTGATTGTGACTTGTGAGACATCACACTAAGAAGAGAAGTCTATATAACATTGATATTGAAAGAACATAATTCAATTAGAAATAAATAAAGAAAAGAAGGCTTAGTGTTTTGTAAAGAAGTAGTACCTTTTAGAAATGTGACATATTGTAATATGTGATGCGTAACGTAGTCTCTCCATACTAAATGACCATGTACGCTGAAGAGCTACCTCCTTCACCAGCTTAGCCCATTAATATGCATGGGTATAGACAGAACTGTGAGGATCTAGAGAAGTAACCCATTAAAATGTATTCGATACAGTTAGTTATAGTTCCTGTGACGACCATCAACAAACGGATGCTTTGACAAAAAGAACATCGTAGCTTTGCGGAAGACCATTCTTGATAACAGGGAGTTTTTTTTATTATTTACTGATGGATTACCGCTTATCAAGTCCCGGGTGCGTTTGAGGATCAGGGTTAAGGTGCACTGTACCTGTGAGCAGAGAACGGTTAAATGTAAAATATACAGGTTTTGCAGGCTATATACTTATTCATCCCTTACGATGCCTTTAGCAAATATTTCAGTATTATCTGCTAAACCACACATTTGAAGACGCAACAAAACAATCGACTTATGTGTGGAGTTTTGTTCTCAAGCATGTGGTGAAGTTCTCCGGAGTATGCACATGAAAGAATAAGAAAAAAGACAGAGAAATGTACATAAAGAAATTATTTAAAAAGAGAGAAAGTTAAACAAAAGATCGTCTTGCTTTTTAAATTTATCATAATACAAACACACAAATGGAAAACTGTATTTTTTATATTTAATTCAATCATTCGAATTATAACACACTCATTCTTGGGTAGTTGTTGTCTTCTTTGTTGTCCTTTTAAGGATCCCATGGATTGCCTTCTGAACAACCGGTAATACCACTTATTGTGGTATTCGCCCAGTGTCGAGCAATCCGCTTTCCTCTGAAAGTGGAAGTTTATGGGCAATACAAATTCACATACGGTTCTCAATCTACAGGTATATCCCGGTTAGGAGAAATGACATACAGCGCCATGTATTTTAAATGGTCTACCCATCTTGTATTGGCCATGCTCACCGTCGCTTAACTTCGATGATCTAATGGGAACCAGTGTGTCAACGTGAATATACCGTAAGTGGATCGGTATTTTTATGCTGATTAGATAACTAAATTAATACTTCCTTAGGCGTCACATGAGCTCGTCTATGTAAACTTAAACACTCCAGTCTCCAATCTTTTTTTCATCATTTCACCTTTTTTTACCATTCTGGACATCGATTGACTGCTTACGGAGAGAAGATCACTGAAGGCAGTCACTGGCTGTCAGCCCACTCCTCCACTTTCCACGTTACCGACAATTCTGGACAAGGTTTGACCGCATCGCGACAAAGCCCACAGAAGGCAGCTATTCCTTTTTTTCCAGTTTTCCCATCTTGGTTGGCGTCGACCTGAGTGTATTGCGACAGAAGTTCTCAGAAGGCAGTTTGCGTGTAAGTCATTCACTTCCATAACGAAAAAAAAAATCAGAATTGACGGACACCAAGCAAACATGAAGTTGTCATAACATTCATCCTTAGTTAAGTTCTCGCGAAGGCACGTATTCACAACCTTCATTGGGGAGATATTATTAGCAAGAATACGAATCGATCATACTCACTTAACTTAGTGATATCTCCTGAAGGGAGAAGAACCTCTAACATGCATACCATGTCAGTCAACCTTAACCGTTGAACATATACTCGTTATCTGTAAAAAATCTCCAACAAACTAGACAAATATACTACCAAATAGTCAATTTCAAGGATCTGTTAAACAATGTTCACGTAGACAATACATTCAATTTCTCGGAAGCTACAGGAGAAAAATCTCTTTACTCATCTCCAAAATATGCTTAACACTATACCTTTAATAAAAAAAAAACATACGACTCAATTCTACTGCAAATAACTTATACATAAGAATCTAATATTAATAACCTTTAATTGAATTAAATGAGCTTACAGGATCGATATGCTGTTAAAAACCAAACAACGAACCAATCCAACATTCATGGGTGTTACCCACGATAACATGACACTGATTCTTCTTTGTCGGAATAAGGTATAATTCGGTTCAATCCTACGAGGTGCACACTCACAGCTATTACCTCCTCCTACGAAAATAGTGGTTGGTTACTGCCGATTTACCAGTAAATGTCGACGTTCCGAAATGACCACACCCCACATTAAGCTCAACCTTGTGCCATCTCTAGCTTTGTGCCTCATAAGATAAATATACAGTTCCACCATAAGTGACTTTATAATTATATTTCAACATAATAAATATAACATGGAAGAAATATGTAACTGCAATATAAGAAACTAACAAGGGATACACTTAAGTTTTGACAACATAAACCATGATGTTCATTTAAGCATTTATTAAAGCTCCATGCGATCTCTGCGGAACTGATTACACTGCTAAGATTTCTCGAGGACTAAATAGATACTACACTTTGATCCTAGGCCAAATTACAGGAAGTGAGTTAAAGATAGAGTTTGTTAAGCAAAGATGAAAATTATCCTTTGCAGAAATATATATATATATATATAGAGAGAGAGAGAGAGAGAGAGAGAATGTGAAGAGAGAAAAAGAGAGAAGTGGAAAGTAGGAGACAGAGAGAGAGAATCAGAGGTAGAAAGAGAGGGAGAGATAGATAGAAGGACAGAGAAAGAGAAGGGGTAGCAGAGAAGAAAGAGGAAGAGTGAGTGAATTTACTTTGATTTACATCACGTCTGACAGAACAACAAAAAAATGAACAAAACAAAAACAAACGGAAACCAAAAACTAAAATGGCTACAAAATAATAACCAACCTGTCCGGAAATAGTGCCTACGCATGTCAGGAAACGCTACCTGTGGATCGTAGGAAACGGTATCAGCGCACGCCCGGAAACGGTACATGCGCATGCGCCGACCATCAAACACACCGGTACGCATGCGCGAACAAACGAACAAATTGAAATAAAATATACATTTCATCATCCATTTTGATATTTATCGCCACTACAATCATTTATTCATGACAAATCGGACATTTAAATGCCCTGCCCATCGGTCAGTCCGTTTGTCTGTTTTGCATCGCTAAACGCGCAGATTGTATAGACGTATCTTATTTTAGATGCATCCAAGAATCATTTGAAGAGACTAACATACGTCCAAGCAGCCCTATGAAATGGTTATGTTCATTATTCTGTCACATGTCTTATATAAATAGTGATTTTGTCTGTGCGCTGTGCGTCAGTCACAATTTTTTTAAACGTAATAAATACAGTGTGGAATTTGTCTTATTTCGAAATATAATAGATCTTAACTACTTTTAGAAATGGAAAATATTGTTTTAATAGTAAATAATAAATTACAAACAAATAATGCGATGACATGACCGGAAGTCGAAACCGAAACCTTGAGATCTTCAGTCTGAGGTTTTACCAACTAACCTATTTGGACTTTTTTCATGAATAGATCTTAAAACATTATCTTAACAGAATAATTATAGCTTTTATATGACGTCATAGATTTATGTTTACGTCATGTTTTAAAACATGAATTTAAACATAATCGATAATAAAAAGTAAATAATGAAAGGGTACATTATCAATAGCATTGGAAATCATTTTAATAGTCCCAACCCATTTATTTTGTTTTAACTACGTATTGGCGTTAATAACAATTTAATATTTAACATATACTAGAATTTATTGCTGTAGGGGCCATAATTCTAGTAAGTTTAAAATAGTATTTTTAGATGCGTCTACTATTCTCTATAAGAGACTCCGTCGGTCTGTTTGTTAGTCCGCTCTATATACTTTAACGACAATAAACATGCTAAAATATTACTCATTTCTAAGATTAAGTTATGTTTTAAAAAAATCCATTTGTATTATCTTAATCAGCCGTAATTTGTAATCATTTGAACATGTCAGCCGTCTTTTACTTAGTTACCGATGTATTTCTCTACTACTATCTCACAATCACTCTCTAATGGTTATTGATGTCTATTTTGAAAACGAATAACTCGCTCTTCTCAGATTTAAAAGTAAATAATTTTTAAGACGATTTAAACAAATCCTGTAGCATTGACTCAGAATAAAGGAAACATTGTCCTTTGCTCCATCTGTATTTTGATTTGGTTTTTTATTCAAAAGAAGATAAATTGTAGTCTCCAAAAGAATAAAACTCTGTTACTTCTTTTAAACGGAAGTTGCGATTTTATTTGGAGGTAGAATTCTTTTGTTGCAGCAGTGACTGGGACCACGCAATTGACATGCGACCGGTGTCAGCATCGAGCAATGACTTTGGACCAGCACAAACAGCGGTCGATCACGGCCTGTGCAGTGAATGCACACAGAGCATCTTCATAATAATATCGAATTAAAATTAAATTAAAACAAGGGAAGTGCTTTGACGTAATAGTGACGTAAAAACGAAACAGACAGAAAGGAATAAAAAAGGACCACGTGGACCCAGAGAGTGTGAGAGAAAACGACGAACGAGATTACGCTAAAAGAGCCAGGTAAAAACACTAACATACAAACGTAGAAGTTTCTCAACTAAACAATGAATGAACTGTCAACTTAATTTTATTCCGTGTTGCTGGGATTAATAAAAAATGGGAAGAATTCCTTTTCAGCCCAAAACAAATTTGTACGCGTTTTCTTTTTTGAGGTCTTGTGTGAACAGTAATAAAAGATTAATCAGGAAATGCGTCACAACAACAACGACAATAGACAGCCAAGTAGCGAATAACTACGGCCAACGTTTCACAATCAGTTACTGCCTCATTACAAAGCCATGCTTTTATATTGAATAAAATGTTAACCGACTTATCATCTCCTAAAGTTCTCGTTGGTAGAACATCAAAACATCAGAAATATCTGCTAGCATTATCTGCATCATCCATGTTGGAAAATCAATTTGTTTTAGATCAGGAGGTACAAACAATGATACCTTCAAAATATACGCCGAATCGTATTCACTCATTTGCCAAAGAGAAAGATTTGGTGATCATGCAGTTTACGAATCGCGTTTTCATCGGCACATTCCGACAGGTTACGTAAACCGCCGGAAGGTGCCAAAACGCTTAGCCAATGAAATTCGCAGCAGCCGACAATTGGAAAACACGATGGAAATATTGCAGAGATCTAATCGACAGCTAACTTCCGTGAATTTATGTAGAGACAGAAATTCAGAAACAATCCCTTCGTCTCCATATTAGAGCACATTGCTGAAGTGTACCCTGTTGAGCAGCTCCCTTCCACGTCTTTCTTCTTTTTTCTATCATCAGAAAATGTGCTAAAAAAGCAGTACCTAACCCTAACAATGTCGATAGGATTTTTAAAGAATTGTCAAGAAAAAAATTGATTGCTAAAAAAAATGAATCATAAAAAAACTGTTTGCTATCAGTTATTGCACCATATTTTCTTCACCTAATAAAAATAAATATTTCTTCATGAAACTTACCACATACGATGAGTGTTTTGTTCTTTGATTTGAAATTTTTTTCCTACATTTTGAAAGTTTCTTAGAAATTTACATTTTTTCCAATTTTTCATTGAATTATTTCCGTTGAAATTAACATACGATGCCCGTTTATAGCGTTTTAACATTGACAAGCGTTTTTCGACACACAAAAAAAACTAAGTTTTCGTTCGGCAACTTCCGGCGTAACCTGTCGGAATGTGCCGATGAAAACGACGTTCGTAAACAGCATAAATACCAAAGATTTTTTCCCTATTTATTGTTATGTGTCATTTTTGAATTTCCTGTCAATGACGTCATCTTCTAAAGTGTAGCCCTGATGCTCATCTGTAACTTCAAATGGAATTTTCCACTTTTCTGTTTAATTCGTAGGAGCTACGCTTCACATCTTGCTACCGTGTTTTTTCATCTCCTCCCATGACATGATTTATGCCGTGGAAAATTTGGCTGCAGATCTTATCTCAGTACACGAGCTGATTCACAGTTTTTCAAAAATGTGTTCGTTCTTTGTGCGGCAACCTATGCACACACAAAACAAAAGAAAATAATAAATAATTTAATTAAAAAAAAGATGCTAAAAAAAAACGATTTTCAGTTTCTATCTTACCAGTATAACAAAGTACGTCAATTAATCTATAATCAATAATCACGTTTAAATGTCTTCTCAAAGATGATCACTGATCGATGTTTATTGATCCTCCATACCTTTACTTCCACTAATTTATATCTACATCAATATCTATATAGACACACTTACACACCTAAACTCTTCGAATTAACAAGAACATCTTTTAAATAAATGAATAAAATATACAGTAACAGTTAAAAAAATAGACAGAGCTCAAAAGTAAAAGTAATGTTGTCCTCAATATATATCATGTACATGCAAATAAATAAACATATACAGATACCTAACTATAACATCGAACTTAGTGTCTATGCCTTGTGCTAGTGAAGAGACCTAATATCAATTAAAAAATCCATATCGTCGCAGAAACGATCGTACACGAAACTGTTGTTTATGTTGAAATCTTGGAACATATGTAAATGAATATGTGATAAATGTATTTACCTTGTATCTATAATTATATACATATATACATATATAGTATACATTTTTATTCATACACACATCATTGGTTACATATATGCATACATGTTTCAGTTGTCCTCTGCAATAGAGAGTCAACTTCTTCAGATCGAAATAGAGGTGTTATTTAGAGTATCGTTTGGTATAGGGAGTTGGGGATGTGGAGAGATATAGGGTGAGGGGAGAATTTGCATGTTGGTGTCTGTTCGCATAATGGTGTTTTGGGGAATTGTTTAACAGTACAAGCGTATATGGTGTTACTTTGTATGCAATTGCTATTTAACGGGCATTCTCTGGATTTCTGGCAGTTACAATTATTAGTAGGGGGTATAGTGGGTGCTGGTTGCTGGGCAGATTTAATTTTTTTGTTATTAGATGTGATGATGGTTTGCGCTATATTGAGCATTGTGCAGTAGGAAATTTTAATAGAGTTTCTATTTAAAATAGTGCTGTATTTATGCGGCTGCTTGAATAAGTTATCTAAAATTTTGAAGAATTCCTTAGCGATATTTGTTTTCACATTACAGTTATAGGGTGGATAAACCAAATACTATTCTTTCTTCTAATTCTTTTATTTTTACTATGTTCTTGAGGGTCAGCTAGTTTGTCAATATTGATAGTTTTTGTGGGTCTATTTATATATGTTTTGGTTTTCTTGGATAGTGATGTATTTGTCCGCTTTTTATCCTGTATTGCCATTTTGTGTGTGATTACATTTAAAGGTTTGTTTTTCTGGATAAAAGGATTATTTTCATATTTAATTTTATCAGTGTATACCGAATTAAGTAGTGCGTTATTGTAGAAGTTGGAATTTTGTTCGAAGATAGATTTATTAGCAGATAACTTTGAAATTGTATTAGAGACTGAAAGGACTATTGAATAAAGGGTGGATTTTGGGTGGTTAGATAGCTTATGTACGTAGAAGAGGGTTAAATTTGGTTTGTAGTAAGGTCTAATGTTAGGTCAAGGAAGTTAGATATTCTTTTCTCAGGTTCTATAGTGATGGTTAATCCGAAGTTTTTAAAGAAGTTGTGTAGATTTTTAATTGTGTTGTTGAATTGCCTTGATCTCTCCCTAGATACAAAAAGTGAGTCGTCCGTGTAAATGTCCGAAGTCGAATTTTAATTCTCTTACTAAGTACAATCCTACAAGGTCAGTAACCTGGGCAGAGTCCAATGCTCCCATAGTGATATCAAAATTATTGGGGGTATCTTTCCTAGTCCAGAATTTATTGTCAAATTATTATTTTGATCTCTAAGTCTGTGATGTCTGAGTTATTCTTAGCGAAGATTAAAGCTTTGTTTAATAGGATAGAGGAAATGGGCTGATAATAATTGTTTATGTCGAAAGTGATGAAGTTCATGTTTTAATTAGATTTGTCACTGAGGATTGCCATAAGGTGTATGAGATTTTTTAACTTCAGTTATACATTATCTTATTTAGTCATGCATATAATATTTAACTAACTGAGAATTCTTTAAAGTCTTTAAACATTAAACTCTGAAATACTAGTTTTTGTCCGAATTATTACATATTAAACACGTAAATTCCAGATTTCGAATCGTCTGAACCCTAATTTCCCAATTTGAAC
The DNA here is from genome assembly GCA_963556195.1 of Sepiola atlantica. Taxonomy (NCBI): domain Eukaryota; kingdom Metazoa; phylum Mollusca; class Cephalopoda; order Sepiida; family Sepiolidae; genus Sepiola; species Sepiola atlantica. The sequence goes on along the minus strand of OY744516.1, from coordinate 107,450,455 downwards.
CGTTTTAAACTTTCTTAATTATATATAAGTTTGTATAAAAAAATCCGTTTTAATTACGGGAACCCCCGTTTCAGCACTACTTACTTACTGACCTGAAACACTTTAGTTTTTAGCTTATGATAACCCCACCCCAACTCCAAAGTTAAGTCAGCCTAAACTTCGCATCGGTTTATTGCTTACTAGCAATGAGCAGTAACCAAACAACCCCTTCTCCTTCTCTTCTCCCAGCATCAGCCATAGTTCATTTAACTAACCTTATCACCCACCTCCTTTATCTCTAACCCTTCCCTCACTTCTTTACTTGGCCTCGTCGCTGACCAGAGCTCTCTCGCTTTTCTTAGACTCGATCGAAATCACTACTTAAATTCCAGATTGCCTGCGTTTACTATACACATTTCAAACTCAACTCCTGAAGACTACTTTCATTCTCGGTCCACAGAAGTATTTTAAAATGGTCCGAATTCTCAAAATTACATCCGAATAAGTGCGTTCCATCTACGATTGAACTAAACATCTTTCTATTGGATTTACTTAATTTTGAACATTTTCAACGCTGCCTTTACGAACTCCCTTTTTCCATCTTTAAATCCCTATTCACCGAACACCTTATTAACGGACATTCACCAATTGAATAGACTCCATACTTTTTTACACACATACTTTCAATTACTTTATACTTTTTCAAATGTTGAATTTTGGCTTTTCCACTGCGAACCTATCCATCTATGTAATTCCTCTGATGATAAGATTTTAATCTTTGAAAAGACTTGGCTTAAGGAAAGAAAAATAAACATGTTTTTATTGAGTACACCTTGCATTGAACAATCGAAGTTGAAATATATTTGTCATTTGTACATCTTTATCTCTCTTCCTTCATTTATCTTTATAATTTCTCTATCTCGTATATTGAGCTTAAACCATTTCACTATAGGTTCTACCCTCTAAAAGTATACTTTTAGTTTTATATGTTATATATATATATAGTAGGACTACGTCAGTCAGAGTTGACCATGAGTGGTGCATCCTTAGTCTAGTTGAAGAGACCAATGCGGAACCGGCAGTCTCTATCGCAAAGGTCACAAACATGTGTGTCCCCTGGACTGTGTGCATTGATGCTCTCCTTTCTGCGTGCGTGCTTTACTGCAGCAACATTTATCAGCTTCTTCCCCCTGATTTCAGATGTTGGTTCAGGGTTCCTTTCCATCTTGAGCGGACATCTGCAATGCTCCTTCGAGACCCGATGTTGATCACCGTCATGTCTCGCCTCACAACATCTTTTTATTGAAGTTGGGGGCAACCAGTGGACCTCCTACCATACACCAGCTCGCCATACAAGATATTCTTTGGAATGCGCCCATCCACCATGCGGTGAATATGGCCCAATTAGCGTAGTCGGCGTTGCCTGAAGATGGTTAACACGCTGGGAAGGCTCGTGCGAGATAGGACATCTGTGTTTTGACACCTTATCCTGCTAAGATATGTCTTCGTTTAAAAAAAAACAATCAAGACAAAACTAAGAAAATGATAAAAAAATAGTATATATTTGATTTTCATATCGCTTGTTTACTGTAGATCGCTCACTATTGAAATTATTACAGCAGGCAAGTTATTTGATTTTATTACAAAGCGTATTCGTTTTTTGAAAAACAAAGAGAAAAAGACTACAAAAAAAGGGAAGTATGTATATATTTGTTTTTCATATCGTTTGTTTACAGTGGATCGCTCACTATTAAAATTGTTGCAGCGAGCAAGTCATTTGATTCAATTGCAAAGCGTCTTCGTCTTTTTCAACAAACAAAACAAGACTAAAAAGGAGAACGAAGTATATATTTGTTTTTTCATATTGCTTGTGTACAGTAAGAAAAACGCATGGCTTAGATATAGTCCCAGTAGACCTGCTACTACTGACAAGAGAAAGTGTGAAGGCGGGTCATTGGGCAATAACCAGTTGCTTCGGATAGGTGCAGCTCGTCAGCCCTGAAAGGCAGTCCATCTAGGGTAAGATAAACCCTGAATTTAAACCTACGCTGCCTTGTGGAATACATACTCATGGAGAATATATATATATATATATGTATATATATATATATATATATATATATTTCACTATATATATATATATATATATATATATATATATATATATATATATATATATATATATAGTGAAATATTTTGAAAATCAACACATCGTTCCATTTTAATGAAAAATTCATTTATTTATTTATTTATTTGCAAGCTTGCGTTGTAGAACAACTTTGCCAGGCGAAACTGTCTTATAGTTATTTTTCTTCTTTACTTCTTCCTCATTTTGATGGTATTAATCCCGAGGGGTCGAATTACGATAGAAGCAGAAAGGCACGTCAAGCTCTAAAAGACGTTAGGATAAATTTAGCCCGATCGATGTTATGCACAGATTGGCGCTATTTGAATAAGGAAATTGACAACATCTTTGAAGCACGTATGAAAATGTATTTAAGTGAGATTTTTTATAAAATCAACACAGATTTAACCTTACCTCGAATCTGCTTCTACAAAATCTTTTCGTAACTTCAACAGTGAAATTTCGCACCTTATTTTCTACATTTTTTACATTTTGTTACTGCACTTTATATTTTTTTAATTTATTTTTTATATATTTTCAAATATTATAATTTTGGTAATCTTTTCTATTTAAAACCCTTTTGTTTTTAACAACTGATGAGGTAATAGATATTTTATTTTGCACTGTTTTTTATTCTCATCACTTACTTGTTTATATATATATATATATATATATATATATATATATATATATATATATATATATATATATATATATATATAGTAAGTTATGAAAATATATTTTCATAACTTACAACCTAGCTCTACTCACGTATTGAGAAGTATTAAAGTAAATACTGAAACTTGATGCATAAAAGATTATATCTCCTTATAACATTTTATATAATAAGATTTTCAGATGAATTAAAATAATATTTTTTAAGTTATCCACCATTTTACAGATTTCAAGTGTCCAAAATTAAGAAACATTAAGGAAAAATAAACTCCATAAAGAAACTGGAAGGTTAAGTAACACAAAGAAACCTGGTGGACCAAGAAAGACAACGGCAAAAGAGGACAGAGTTATACAACGCCTAATGTTAAAAGACCGTTTCCTTACAGCTGGCAAATTTTCTAAGCAAATGGAAGGTGTCATGAATGTTTCACGACAAACTGTGTCCAGAAGGTTGCACAAAATAGGTCTTTTTGCAAGATCTCTTCGGAAAAAGCCGCTTATAAGTAAATAAACAAAGCAGCTGGATTGGCGTTTTCCAAAAAGCATGTTATATGGTCAGAAAAAAATTGGAAAAAAGTTTATTTCAGTGACGAATCGAAATTTAATGTATTTAGCAGTGATGGAAAACAATTTGTAAGAAGAAGAAAAGGCGAGAATTTGGATCCTAGCTGCATCAAAAAAACTGTTAAATTTGGTGGAGGTAGCGTGATGGTTTTCGGCATGATATCATGGCAGGGTACATCACTTGTACGCTTAAATACTAGAGTAAATGCCACTGTATACAAGAATGTTTTAGAACAGTATGTTTTGCCAATGTTGCACAATTCTGGTATGGAAAAGCCTGTTTTTATGCAGGATAATGCTCCCTGCTATAAGGCAAAGCTGGTCATGAATTATCTGGCTGATCAAGAAGTAGTGGTAATTGACTGACTTGCTCAGAGTCCTGACATGAACCCTATAGGGAACTTATGGAAGACTCTAGGACAGAATGTTATGGCAAATAATCCGGAAAACATCGAAGACTTGTGGCTGAAACTGAAAGATTAATGGGGCAACATAACTATAGACCAATGTCAAGATTTAGTGAAATCCTGCAGTCGTAGATGCGAAGCAGTTGTTGAAAACAAAGGTGGAAGTAGCAAATATTAAATCTCTTTTTCCTTTTTAATGTGATTTAGTTAAAAATGAGATTTTGTTCCTTAATTTTAAACACTTGAAATCTGTAAAATGGTGGATAACTTTAAAAATATTATTTTAATTCATCTGAAAATCTCGGTAAAAGTCCAACTACATAATGTGTATATTCAGTGAAATTTTCACAAAAATTAATATATAATTTTGTTTAGATTCAGAAGATTTAATTTTTGTTTCTTAATTTTGGATGGTACTATATATATATATATATATATATATATATATATATATATATATATATATATATATATATATAAACAAGTAAGTGATTATACATATCGTAGTAGTAAGCCAGAACAATTGTATGCTGGAAATAAAAACAGGTTTTATTGTGGAAATGGTGTGAATCTGTTCTACTTTCCATTTGACATTGTTTAAATTAAATAAAGATATTCAATATCATGCTCTAACCTCGCACTATTTTGCTATTACAATGTTATAAAATTTATATTCTAAATATAAAAACTTTAAATATAAATATATATATATATATATACATTATATAAATGTTTTATATATACACATACATTATATGAATAGAGATTTTACGAATATCGGCGCCAAATAGCATTTATCTAATATTGTATCGTATTTGACAATAATTTTGATTCTATATCGATAGATTTAGCTCCAAAAATAGTCAACGAGGTCGTGCGTTTTTCTCCATCAAAATACTTTTCCTCGGTTTATTTTTGTTTCAAATCGTGATGTTCCGAATCGCACAACTTGGTTTGTTTTTGTTTTCCGACGCCATTATTCATTGACTTCCGGCAAGAATTCTGCCGTTTCCTTTCCTTCTTAATTGGTAGAACGAAAAAGAAATACAGAATTATTTTAGAAATCTTCACTTAAAATATACTTTTAACTTCATGAAATCGTAAGTGTCTGTATTATTTAGATCATTCGAACAGCTATTCTCATCTTAGTTGTGATTTTGACAACGTTTCAGCCGATGTAACCTTCTTCAGAGGCATGTTTCCGACCTCAGAAATCCTTATGTCGAACTCGAGAATATATATCTAAAGATTTTACATTTTGGATGTCGTCATATACCAAAATAACAAATCATCAGTGACTGTCCAATGATCGTGGAATTACGAATTCTATCTCTCCAGCTGCCAAAAAAAAAACAGTACTTAATCTCTAACTCACTTGAAGAAGCCAAATTTGTAGTTAGTAGACTCTTATCCCGGTATTTGAGCAGTTTGTTGAAGTTTTCTTTTTTTTAATATATATATATATATATATATATATATATATATATATAGAGAGAGAGAGAGAGAGAGAGAGAGAGAGATAGAGAGAGAGAGAGAGAGAGAGTGAGAGAGAAGGTAGAAAATAATAATAAAACAAATGTAAAGTTACATACTTTACAAGTTTAATACATTCAAACAGTATAACGAAGAATTGTGCAAAAAGTCTTTTAAATTTAGATTTTTCAAAGAAACAATTCCTCTCCTCAGAAGAAATAAACAGTTATTTAACAAGCTTTGCTTTTCGTTATTAATTTTAAAAGTTTTAACAGATTATCAATCGTGTATGAAATCTGAAAAAAAAACCTAAATATATTTGAGAATGGGGTAAAAAGTCTTTGTAATAATGACTCACCAGATATATTATGAGTTGTCAAACGGTATCATCCATTGGAGTATTATTTCAATTTATGTAAATGTATTATGCCTCCAAATGTCTCCCTTGGCATTGTGGTAAATATGATGCGAAGTTTACAAAGTTAGTAAAATAATTGTTACTGCCTCCCATATACGCTTCTTTTTCTTTCAGATTTCACAAACGATTTATAATCTTTTTCAAACTTTTTGATGAAGTGAAATAATTTTAGCTTTTAATTTTTATTTTTTTGCACATAAAGCATGTTGCGTTTCTGCCTTGTGTCATACATGAAGAAAACCAAGATGTCGTAATCGTAAATGAAACATTCACAAATTGTATTCATACCGTGGTAGCTGCATGTTCTTTTTGTGCGCGCCCCCTAGTGATCCTTCCAGACTTAGGGCTTGTCATCCTGAAATCAAGGCTCCTTATCTATACTTTCAAATGACTAAGTCAACACAAAACTGATGGAAGACAGAGGATGTTGATTCGACTTGATCTTCGTTCTAAATAACCCACCAATGGTGGTGCGGGAGGGGCTGAGAGAAATCGAAAATCAATTTTTAATCAAATTTTGTCAGCGCATTTCAATTGCTAATGTTCACACGTTGCGTACTTCCAATGTACTAACCCTTCTATCTACCACTCTCTCTCTCTCTCTCTTTCTCTCTCTCTCTTGGAGCCATGTGACGTCATATCTATTTCTATTAATACCCACAGTCTAGTAATCCTAACCTTTAAGTCAGCAAGTTGACCCCGACTGAACTGTAATTTCTCGTTATTCTCAACTAACTGTTTTATAACTAGTTGCTTCACTCACTCAGTATTTAACAGGTAGAAAATTATATTATTGATTTCAATTTTAAAAATGAGTTATCCCCCTTGCCGATTCTTATTGTTAGGCGATTATTTAAAAAATGTTTCATATTGGCAGTCTTCTAAGTCGAACTAAGTAATTTTTTAGATAACTTGTAGCAAAGTATGTTATTATATCGCAATAATAACAAAAGAAAATTAATTTTGTGATTTTAATTCAAGGATAATTTTAATCATTTATAAATGTTATTTATTCAGAAATAAGAAGTGTTGTGTGCCATTGATAGTTCGACGCTCCTCCCACACACAAATATATCATCTATGAAATCGTTAATAAAATTCACAATCATGTCTACAATCTAACCATATTTGGTACAAAGAAACTTTAGTATGTCCTTATAGATATAGGATACTGTCATGTGTATAGAGGTTTCTACACAAATAGAGAGGGCCTACTTTCTTTTATTTACTTATTCCATATTATGTTGCATGAGAATGTCAGACAGAGGAATTTAATTGAACCCTCAAAAAGGGTACTATCAACCATAACAATCAGTGGTTAGAAAGATTTACATCCGGCCAGAAAAGGGTAAACGTTGATATGATATGTACATACTTTGAAAAGAAGGTTTAACCTTGAAATATTAGAAAAACTTGGATACCATATAACACATACTTAAAGGAAGATGAAAAAAACAGTAAATAAAAACTAATAAAAAATTATTACATTACATATTTATATGCCTTTATGCCTATTATCGTCTCGTTTCTCAGCCAGACATTCTTTCAATTCATCAGGTGCCCATTGTATTGCCACAGCTTTCTAAACGTCAAACCTATTTAAACCTTTTAACTTTGAATCAGTTAAAATGTTTTCTTAACTAACGATACAGCAAGAGAAGAATTAAATTGAAAAAGTCACTAATTTAATAATCGTTAATAAAATTCACAATCCTTTTTGCCATCCAACCATATTTTTGTATAAATAAACGTCAGTCTACGCCTGACTTGTTCACCATTTTACAGTCACGAATGTCCAACAGTCTTTATTTTACTATACTTCAAATGTGCAAGCACACCTGGATACGACTTAATTGAGTTGTGATTGCCCTCTTCAGTTCCGGAATAGTCTGGAGATTGTTTTGATAGACATTATCTTTGAGATAATGTAGCAGAAAAAAATTAATCTTCCACCTCTTCTTTCTCTACTTCGTTATCTTCTTCTTTCTCTTCTTCTTCCTCTTTCTCTTCTTCTTTCTCTTCTTCTTCTTTCTCTTCTTCTTCTTCTTCTTCTTCTTCTTCTTCTTTCTCTTCTTCTTTCCACGTCGTCCCTCGTAGACTACGCTCTCAGCCTTCTGCCGTCTTGCCTCCAGCGACCCGTTTTTATATCAAACTGGACTCTCGTCTCCGCGAGAGAACACGAGATTTCACGGGATTACCTGGCGATATTAAGCCTAGGACGCCATCTTGCCGCTCTTTGGGCGGTCCAGCCCTGCAGAGCGCGCATCGAGACCGTTTGCCAGGTAATCCCATGTTTTCACAATTTATAACACACTCCCCCCTGATCTCATTATCACAGAAAGAGCAGGGAGGCCGTGTCCTTTTTCTTCGAGTGCTTCTTCGGGGAGGGGGATTCGGGGCCTCATCGTCATCCGTGCTGTCTTCCGTGGCAGGAAGGTCAGCGAACCTGAGGCTGCTCATCGCAGCATCACTGTCCGGGCTTTCATCAGCAGTAGGAGGGTCAGTACATTCAAGGCTATCACTCTCAGTGTCGCTGCGCGATGAAGCCGTCATGAACCAGAATGATGGTTCGCTGGTCACGGATTCAATGTCATTATCCTCGTTAAATGGCAGCTGCGTTTGGAATACCGATCTTAAGTCTTTAATGTGACGGGGTACTCCATCAACTCGCACCGCCTGCGGGCTGATCACTTCAGTGACACGACCGGTTCCGTAACGAGTCGTGCACTGGCCTCGGGGTTTTTTAACCCAAACGACATCTCCTTTTTTCATTTTCTTCTGTGGAGGTTCTGGTTCGGGCAGTAAGCTGCTCTCCAAACCTCTCGCCCTGACATGGTATGTATGTAGCGCATTAGCTGGCGCGGTGGAGGGTGAAGTATCGTCCTTAGGGGTGACGTTATACCAATAGACTGCTTCAGCCACCGTACACCCCTTCCGCGCTGCGATGGTCTTGATAGTCCTATGGTTGCGCTCAATAATTCCGTTCCCACTAGGCACATGGGCACACCGAAAACGCAGACGGACACCCCAGCCATCTACAAACTGTTTGAACGGTGCACTAACAAAAGCGGGGCCATTGTCGGTCAATATCTCAGAAGGAGGGCCACGCTCAAGGAACACACTTTCCAACTCATGGACAATGGCAGCCGTATCCTGCCGGCGAAGGGACCGCCACAATGCAAATCTGGACGGTCCGCAGTCAATAAGGGTCAAGAAATTCCCCCCGTTGTAGTGAGTTATGTCCATCGCAATCCTATCCCAGTTATACTTCACACCGAGTGTGCCCTTCTTCCACCGGACAGGTGCTAGGTCGATCGATTGGCAGGTGTTGCAACTTCTCACAACAGATTTCACAGCCCTCCGTGACACAGAGGGGTCAACCAACCTGGCGAAGTAAAAGGTTCGGTTTACACCAGGGTGCCCGCTTTGGCAATGGACATCAGCGATACGCTCTGGGCTGAGTTTACGTCCCACCGCAGCACAATTTACAGGTGCTGGTTCGTTCACTTCTTTCTGCAGGTCCAGCCAACGGCGAGGCACTCTGGTCAATCGATCCGCTCGATTCAAACAGGACTGCACCAGTGTCACATCTATGACCAAGTTGTATTCATTGATGGTTTCGGTTAGGGTAGCAAGCCGCCTCCGGATTAACATTTCGGCCGATGCCTTCGTTGTCAGCCGTGCTTTTCCGTTCAAGGCATCGGTCATCCACCGATGCACACACGTGGAATCCGTGATAACGTGGAGGACGCTAGCCTGCCACTGAAGCGCTAGATTGACTCCTTTCAGTGTAGCATCGAGTTCAGCTAGGTTTATGTGCTTAGCGTCATTCTCTGGCCGGAGCCAGCAGGCATCTTCTACTATACTTCCGTTGACTGCCAGAGCAAGGCCAAGGGCAAGTGAGCTGGCGTCCACCCAAACTGTAAACTCACTCCCATCGACGCACCAGCTCCCTCGTACAGGGTCATCATTGGTCACTCTGGCCACAGCTTCCACCAGCATGCTTCGCAGGGAAGGACCACGCACCTCATCGTCCCATCCTGTTGACAAAGAAGTTGCCCGTCGCTTTATAGCCGCCACAGCCACTCGGAGCCACCCACACACAGGGAAGTGACCCACCAGTTTTCCACACACGGAAAACGTGCTCCGACGTGTGATGGTAGATGGGATTTCCGGGATTTCACCGCCCCTTCCCCATTGGAGGCCATCTGCACTTCCGCTCACCTGCAGCCCGAGCACTTTCGCCCCATCCTGCAGCCGCTCCGGTTCCTTGCACGACAACCCGAAGTGCTGAAAGTGTTCTTTGACCGCCTGGGCAGACAGCAGGCTCTCATTGACAAAAATGTCGTCTATATAAGACGATGTCGCCTGTTGCACAGCTTTATCCTGACGCCGGATCGCCCGCATGATCGCCGTCATGATGCCCGGGGCTACATTCAAGCCGAACCCCAGCCTGGTCAAGCAATAGCGAGTTCCTTTGATTACCACCGTCTGGAATGGCCACAGCGATTTCTCAACACGTATTTGTAGGTAAGCTCTTCGCAAGTCCAGTATGGCCGCTTCCGCACCCTGCCGTCGCCACTCTCGCAGTTTATGAGCACAAACGTCAGCCCCCGAAGTGTACGGGTCAACGTGTTCATTGAGTTCCCGGTAATCAAGAACAGGTCGAACTTTCTGCTTGTTCTCTTGTCTGATAGCCATCAGGGGATTAGCCCCCGCGGGGGCCCGAGCTCATCCTCTGGGTATGGAATTAACCAGCCGTTATCCAGCCACACTTGAAGTTCTGCCTCGTACTGCCCCCTAAGCCATGCAGGAGGGGGATACTCTGTCAGCCGATTCCGCAAAGACACTGGTGGCTGGTCGCCTGCCCACTTCCAGGACGCTGTCCATGTGTTTGTGCCCTTGTCATATTCTGCGTGGAAATCGGGTTCGTCAAGAGTGATTGCTGCACACATTTGTTTGTCTGGTCGAGGGAATCTCACATCACCGACGTTGTTTACAGTAATTCCGCCTAGCTGTGTAATAGTGTCCATTCCAAGGAGAAGGTCATATCCGAGCAGCTCCCCATCGACCACCAACACCGTCACAGCCACCGGGGTGCCATTGTCAATGCTGATATGAACAACACTGGATCCACAACACACTAATGAGCCTTTGCCGACAGTCGGGACGGGGATCTGTCGTTTCTTCCATGTGGTGCAACATTCCTTTCGAAGGAGGGTTTGGGTACAGCCGGTGTCAACCAGCGCTGAACGTTTACACCCATCAACTTGAACTGTCACTGCAGGAAGCGCTTTGTTCAATGCCGCTTTGGGGAGGGTGCTAGCGCTGCGGCGTCCTCCCCTTGCCCGTTTCCCGGACAATTCCGTGCTATGTGGCCTGGCTTATTGCATTGGTAACACCGTATTACTTTTCGTGCTCCATAATTTGGGGTGCGCCTTGTGCCGCCTCTGCAGTCTCTGGAGAAGTGGTTGGGGCCACCACATGTATAGCATCGTAGGCCCTCTGCTGGCGAGTCCAAGGTGTCAACCGCTGCAGAGACCAGTTCTCGATCGTCCTTCAAGATGTTTCGTGCTCTCGCCAACAACTCCACCAATTCAATCTCTGTGAGTCTCAATGATGCTCGCAGCAGTCGGCTTGCATCGTCCGGAAGTCCAGACAAAAAGGCGCATGCCAATATGCGGTCACTCGCACCGCCGAAGGGAGCAGCAAGCTTTTTCAAGTCGGCCATGTAGACGTCCACTGTCTCCCCCGGCCCAAGCCGGCGTTCGGAAAATTGCCTCCAGGCAACAAAAGGATCTGCACCAAATGCCCCGTGCAGCGCCTGTGCAATCTGCTCCATGGTCGCATCATTACTGAGCTGCTGGTACACGGCGTAAGCCCCCTTAGTGAGTCTCAATGGGATGACCATAGCTGGGTCTTTAATTTTGCACAACCGGCAAACACGCTCGGCCTTCTCCAGCCATTCGACCACCGATGGACCAGCAGGAGAGCCGTCGAATTCCGGAATCAATCTGATGTCGAATTTTTCCATAACAATGCCGAAAATAGCTTGTAGCAGAAAAAAATTAATCTTCCACCTCTTCTTTCTCTACTTCGTTATCTTCTTCTTTCTCTTCTTCTTCCTCTTTCTCTTCTTCTTTCTCTTCTTCTTCTTTCTTTTCTTCTTCTTCTTCTTCTTCTTTCTCTTCTTCTTTCTCTTCTTCTTTCCACGTCGTCCCTCGTAGACTACGCTCTCAGCCTTCTGCCGTCTTGCCTCCAGCGACCCGTTTTTATATCAAACTGGACTCTCGTCTCCGCGAGAGAACACGAGATTTCACGGGATTACCTGGCGATATTAAGCCTAGGGCGCCATCTTGCCGCTCTTTGGGCGGTCCAGCCCTGCAGAGCGCGCATCGAGACCGTTTGCCAGGTAATCCCATGTTTTCACAATTTATAACACAGATAATTCGTGGGGTTCAGGCCCGGTGAGTGTGAAGCCCATTCAGACGTTGTTGTCTTTAATTATTTTTGTTTGTGAAAATTGTTCATGGTTTATTCGCTTCCATAACGTGCGATTTCTTTTTTAGCAGTTTTACTTTTAAAAAATCTTTCTTTTAACAACGATAACAAAATCTTATCACATTAACACGAAACTACTCTGGGCCTTTTGGCTAGGAGCAACTACACTTCACCGTTTCTGCGCTCGGTCATTGAAGCAATTTTTATTTATGTTCCAATCGAGAGTACCGCTTTTGGGGAAGATGGATTTTCTCCACATTAAAAAAGAAAGAACTTGTGTATAACTCTGCCCTCGAGGGGAGGCAAGAAATAGGGTGATTACATTTCAAATAGTTCGCAATCTTCACACCAAAGCAAATACAGGGCTCAAATAAGATGGAAGATATATAAATATAGACTACTTTTATGTTTCGGAATTTTTTTTTAGATGAGGATTGATAATTTGTATCATTTAAAATTAAATTATTTAAAATTCATGCAAGAATTCTCAATTCTATAACGGATATAAATTCTAATAGTCCAGTCATCTAGCTGATTTTTTGGCTTAACCTAAAACAAATTGCTAAAAAAGGTTTTTAACTTGCAATCCAGAACTTAACCTGTCATCAAATGACCAATTGACCACAGAAAGCTCATCTGTGTATGGAGCCCACCAAGTCGCAAGACAAATGATTTCAGGGGACTGGAACTAGGCTGTGACTCGACTATCATCAATGCTTTGTACCAAAGTGGTTGATCGAATGTTCGAATTGGTGTCATGTTTTTCCTGGCTAAATCACTAATGTAACATAACGTTGAGTACACGCAGGTTGGGTTACCAGGGTCCATGTCGATCATTGGCAAAAAAACTGTGGCTGATTTTTCAGGATATGTTCCTTTGTGCGCTGACTGCATAAGGCCTGACCATGCGGGTCTAGACGGATGTGAAATTAGTGAAACCTCCCAAAGGATGTCAACATTAGCAGTGGAATCGACAACTTTCTTGGGCTGGAGCTCTTTAAATGTCACTGGTAGTTTGTTGGTGTGCTGTGAATCTAGGTACTTGATGTTGATCCTTCCAACCCTTATTATATCTTCTGAAAGGACCTGAATCCTTGGAACTGGTTTTGCTTTAACTTTCCCGAATGCAACAACATTATGTTTCCCATTAATTTCAGTCACAATGATTTTGTCTTTGAAATGTGCTAACAATATTTTCATCCATGCACTACTGGGTTGTGATTCTACATCCAGTGTTTATGGAATTGGGAAGGCAGCATCCCTTCAAAAGGTGATGAACAATAGAAACTTCCTCGAACTGGCAGAAGTGTTTGGCAAGGATAGCAATGCAGAAGAGGTTATTGAAGCTGGGGAGAAGATAGTATGAACAACCGTACACGTCCTCATTCCTTTATCGATGTGGATCTTATATGAATATCAGTACATGTAGATGACCATGCTGTGCGCTTGTACGACACGTAAAGCACGCTCTCCTTCTACAACGCCTGGATTCACTAACACGTCAAAGCAAGATATCTGAGATACGATATAGAGCGCGGGTTTTATATAAGAAATTTCCGTTTCCCTAGATGGATGATATAACAAAATCTACGGGTCCATCTCGCTGAGTAGGGTAGCATCGTGCTTGGCCACTATCTCAGATGTTTCTACGCCTCCACTAATATATATATATATATATATATATATATATATATATATATATATGTGTGTGTGTGTGTGTGTGTTTATATGTTTCTAACCCAAAACCGGCGCCGCCAACCAGTCAGACAACGCACCGTACTAGAATGCAGATCAATCGAGCCCCACTGATGCCATGAAAAGAAAATAACTGTTTTTAATGTTATTCTTTCGAAATCAGCGTCGCCAATAAAACAGAAAACGTGCCGTATTAGAATGTGGATAGATTTACATTCTAATATCCCACATTGTTTATCTGATTAACGGCGCCAATTTCGAAAGAAAACCATAAACAAACAAAAGTTATTTTATTTTCGTAACATCAGTAGAACTCGAGATATATATATATATATATATATATATATATATATATATATATATATATATATATATACACGACATTATCATGTTGACACACAGGTTCCCGATAGCTCACCGAAGTTAATGGACGTAGAGCTTGTCAAGTACCAGATGGGTAACCATTTGAAAATAGCATATTAACCACACCCGAACCCTGCTCCCTGACCAATTGCCTTATCCTATACACTGATCTATGCCACCGCACAAACTGTGTATACAAACTACAGTGCACCAAATGCAACAAATTCTACATAGGAAACGCAACAAGACCGCTACACATACGCATCAAAGAGCATATGAACGCCCGTATATCCTCTTTCCACAAGCACACAACCCTATGCCACACTACTAAACGTGACATTCACGTCTCTATTCTTGCCTCTGTCAGAAACATCGGGGACCTAGGAATCACATAATCGATCCTCATCTCCAGATTAAACCCCTCACTCAATCAGCATTACGAGATCCACTCACCGTTCATTCTATAAATATCTACCCTCTCACCCACTGAACAACCCTCATATCTAACACTCATTATAATCCAATTTCACCATTTCACTCCCCCTCTCAATTTAATCATTACTTAACTCCTACATTAAGCTATTCACTACTATCACCACAACCAACACACCCAAATAATCAAGTAGGCCCCTCCCCATACACACATCTATCTCAACACACCCTCAGTCACATGAGAATAACAACCCCTAACAATTAAAAACCATAATTGACCTACTCTTACTATCCTATCCAAATAATTCACCTCATAACCTGCATTATTAATTAATTTAACAACTTGCCCCCTATTAACCCACACATAAATACATAGAAAAATGTATACAAATAATATACAAATATAGAAATAAATTAAATAAATTTAAAAAAATATTAAATAAAAAACAAGAAGAGAAAATAAAGAATAAATAAATAAACAATAATACACATATATATAAATAACATAACTTAATACACAGACTTCTATCGACTGAATCTATGAATTGATTCTAATTCAAGACCCAATTTAGTAACAGGCAGAGTTATTCTCCTTACACTGTCTTGCGGTTTAACCCCGAATTTAACTAGATTCAATTAAGCCTAAACCAAATTTAAAATCCTATATTAAGTAACAAATTACATTAATTCGATAAACTAATTTAATGAAACTCACAATTAATAATACTTTTTGAATATATGATAATCAATAAACTTAATAAAATTTATAATAATAAAAAAGAGATTAATTAATAACTTTATATTAAAAACAAAACAAAAAATACGAGAATAAAACAACAACACACAGAAACAAATAAAAAATATATATTATCAAACTAACAGTTAATTAATCACCATACAATACCTATCATTTATCTAATATTACGCACCTATTTTTGAACACTACATTTATATACTAAACATAATTTAAAAATTATTAATTTCTATTTTCTGCGAGACTGGTTTGCCCCTACCCAACTCTCTGGCATCTATTTTGGTGAATTCTCTACACAGACGGATTTTTTGTTTGGTGTTTATTATTTTGGCAAGGGAAGATTTTTCTGAAATATTTAATAAATAATTTTTAATAATCAACACACAAACAGCAAACACCACACTTGCTGTTATGTAAGTTTTAAGAAAAAATAAATAGTAAGTCCCATTTCGATTTATTATTTTTGTTCTTTCCAGTTTACAACGTACCCGGCACTTTGCATTGCCCTCAAACTTTTTAAACATACTACTACAATTCCCATCAATGCTTCAAGCAAACTACCATTCTCTATTATATATATATATATATATATATATATATATATATATATATATTATTTCATGTATCCACATAAAATGTTATAAGGAGATATAATTTTTTATGTATCAATTTCAGTATTTACTTTAACAGTGTTCGATACCTAAATAGAGCTACGTAGTAAGTTATGAAAGTATATATATATATATAATAATTGTAATAATCCAGGTAAAAAATATCCACAGGGTGGTAATCCAGAGAATTTTAACCGGGTTTATAAAAAGTGCTCAATATCAAAATAGAGCTTTATATATGTTAATTTTATTTACATAGACATGTACAAAATCTGCGACACTGGCATGTCGATGTTATCGATCAACAGTTACTATAAACTCTCCAAATATGATCTGAGGTTAAGATCGGATTCTAACTCTTCCTGATGAGATCTCAGTTTATAGTAACTGTTGATCGATAACATCGACATGCCAGTGTCGCAGATTTTGTACATGTCTGTATAAATAAAATTTATATATATATATATATATAATAATGGTAATATATATATATATATATATATATATATATATATATATATATATAGAGAGAGAGAGAGAGAGAGAGAGAGAGAGAGATAACCTTATATTTATATATAACTAGCAGGGCTACCCGGCGTTGCTCAGGTTATAGAATAGAAGAAAAATCGCGTGTGTAACATCTTTATATTCAAACTTCTATTTCTCTCCCTTTCTCTATAGCCGTCTCTTTATCTTTCTACTTTTCTCTTCTCTGGTCGCCCAATTTCACAGCTACTTTCTCATTCTGCCTTTTGCGAAAGCTGTTTCTTCTCCACCATTCCTCTTACGTTGGCCAGGGCAAAAGTATGACATATTTCTATAAAAAGTACCACCTCTGTCTGTGCCTTCTATATAGGTACATAATATATAAGTACCTATCGCCACTCTGGTGTGAATGCTAAATCCGTATCTATTGTCGCCCAGGTGCGCATGGTATGTACTTACTTATCACCATCCCTGTTCACATGCTATATACGTACCTATTACAGCCCCGGTGCGCATACTATATACGTACCTATTGGCGTTGCACGGGGATCACTTCTCCAGTCGCCCTCCTTCCACAGTTGCCAGGAGTAAAAGATGTCACGTACATGGTTGCCAATTCACCCTGGCTACACTATTTCCGGCCTCCCCAAAACTCTGCACTACCTCTCCATTCCCTGGAGTAAAAATGTAACATTTCTATTAAAAGTACCATATTTGTCTTCATTATTAATGTTAATAAGGGTGTTTGTTTATTTACTTCTTCATGTCCGTGTATGTTAGATAAAATAACCTAGGTCGATTAGGCCCCTCTGACAGCAGTCTTTGTTTATGATAATAATGGTGTCTATTTACTTCTTTCATGTTTGTGTACGTTAGATTAAATAACCTAGATTGACCACTGATTAAATATTTTATATGAATATAATAAATGGTATCAATGGGGAAGAATAATTTTTTCTTTTAAATTCACCGATCGAGACATTATTTTATATGAATATAAATAATAGTGCTAACAATGGGGACCCTTCCTATACCATTCTACTCAGACTCCGTAATATTCCATTCGGGTTGAACTCCAGGCCTTGACTCTTTCCTGAACATCAGGCTCTGACTCCTACCCGAACAATTAGGACCTGACTACTTCCTGAAGAGCTGGCTCTGACACCTTAAACATCAGGGTGACTCTTTCATATACTGCAAGCTCTGAATCTTTTCCCGAACCTCCAGCTTTGACTGTTTCACTGTTTCACTGCTCCCCGAACATCAGTTTTTTTTTTTAATCCTGTGCTATGGTGTGTATAATAAACACACCTGCTCTATCTAGGATATTGAACTCTATTTAATTAAACACTCGTTCTATGTAGGATAATGAGCACTTTTAAAATAAGGAGGCCAAGAGAGCACTATCACAATCAAGCGCCTAGAACTTGTTAAATTTCAATGTAAAAAAATGCTGACTGATTTGCTATTCTCTTTTACTGGATAACATTAAAAGCAGTGTTTAATTATTGATAACATTAAAGGGAAAATGCCAATGTTACCTTACTGTAAAGAATTTACTATTTTATGTTAACCTTCCACTAACCTTGCTCAGCAACAAATGTCTTAGCTGGGGAAACATAGAAATATTAATTTTTTTTCATATGTTAGAACAATGATGACCGACGACACTCTTTCCCACACTTCTGATGGTCTTGTGTCTAATTTGTGTTATGAGTAAATGTGGTATTGTGGTGACTAACATTCTAGTTATAGTAGGATATACATTTTTATTACTTTAGAACACTTTTGAAAGCCTTGTTTTGAATGTAATTTTTTCATATTTTCTGCAAGTAAATAATTCAAAGTTTAGTATTTGTTCAGATGGATGCTACAACCCTTAATTGGTAACTGAAGTCGGTACCAGTCTAAGTGTTTGGTTAACGTCCGTAAAAACTAAAAAGAATGAAAGTTTACAACTTGTTCAATAAAGCAAAAAGCAAATATAAGGTTATGAGTAAATGTGGTATTGTGGTGACTGATCATTCTAGTCAAAAGTAGAATAGACCGAATTTACAGACAGCTGCTGTATTGAGGGTAAAGAACACCGACAGATTAAGCAGGTACACCTTACCAAGTGTTACACTGTTCTATCTAACATATTGAACAGTTACTGATTTAGTATATATCCATTAGTAAATTACACACATGCTATCTCTATGATATTGTGCACTGTTAGATTCACCATAAGACATACTAAGAGTCACACTATATTATAACACATACTTGCTCTATCTAGAGTATTAAGTACATCCGAATGCAGCATTTACTATGTTTTGCGTGTCCTACTGCATTATTGCACACATCTGTTGCATCTAGGGAACTGATCAGTGTTTTCTACAAAATATAACATTTAGAAAGTGTCCTAGTGCAGTAATAATATATTGCTCCTGAGTTTGTTTCGGATTATAAACCTAGGCATGAACAACAAAACAATAGTCAAAAAATGTGCTTAACATATTTATGAAAAATGATTAGTTTATTGCTCAATATATTGAAACACATTTATTTTAAGTTTGTTCACCACTTTCAAGCAAGAATATAATGAAAAAAAAACAAAAACAATTTTATATTTAAATGGGTGATTTTTATTTTAATGTGTCTTTTGAGAATGTGTAATTGTGTCAAAAGATAAAAACACAAATTTAAAAAAGGAACTGCAGCACTTAATGATATCAATCACAGAAACACATTGTTCAATCGTGATGTTTTAGTAATAAAACGTTTTTTTAACCGTCCTCATTTTGATTATTTGTAATAAGATTTTGCTATAGTCTTCATTTTATATAAAAGAATATAAAAATAAATTTCAAGCTACATTGTCATCATCGAAATCTCCAGGTTGATTGTGTGGTTAATGAAACTAAGTAGGCAAATTCACTTAAATGAAAGATGTAATTGAGAAAAACAATCAAATTGTCTGAAATGGAAGATGAAATTAGAAAATATATTATTCAATTGAATGAGTACAGTAATCAAAATGATGTGGCTAAAAATGTACATCATTAATAATCACTTTTTAAAACTCAAAATATGAAAGTACTGAAATGTTTGTGGTAAGTTCTTATTAGTGACTTGCTATCATCAAGAATTCACCCCAAAGAATGTTCTTTCTTTTATGATTTTGAGGAATAGATAATTATAAACATGAGAGCTATGACATAGTTATTATTGCAAGAACAGAGTCCTTCGTTTGTGATGATCAGTGATCTTCTTTTTTTTTTTTACTAATCATACATCAAACTAAAGTCATGTATTAAAAAGAAATTGTTCATAAAGATTACACACTCACAAAAAAAATAACTGAAGCAGTGAGTCCTGTGTTTATAAGAATAAATAGTGTCTATTAATCCATGCATAAGGTAATGGGTAGTCTGAATTTCTCTTAATTCAAATTGTGGTATAGCCGGACTCTGATAATCAAATCTGAAGGAAAGAAAGCATCAAATATATAGAACATAAAGGAATCTATTTCAAAGGTGTTCTGAATTGTGAATAGAAAAGGATAAAATGCAGTTTGTTTAAAAATAGATAGTTTTGTAGTAAAAGATATAAAATTACAAAGAACAAATGCTGTACTCTATTGAAAAAGGCTGCTTCAATTGAGATTTTCTGGTACTGGGGGGTCTCAGGCTGTTAAGCAATTCCAAACTGAAACAGAACTAAGATATTGTTTAGTAGTAAAATAGCTTGGCCTTTTGGCTAAGATCAAAGTGTGGTATCTTTCCGATGGGTGCTGCACTTCATGGATCGGTGTTGTCTTGGCCTTCGGGGCTTGGTTTCCGCCGGTCTGTGAGTCTGATCTGTCCTGTGCAGTTCTAAGAGGTCCACCCTCCCAGGCTTTACCTCCCCTCTTTGGGGAGGAGTAAGTTAATTGCTTACTGCCTGATGCGCCCCTACCGGGGAATGCCGACGGGGCTGCCCAGGAAATTTGTAATGGCCAGAGTGCTCACCTTCTCGAGCGCTGGCTTTTCAAATCCCACTTTCAGACCTTGTGTCACATATTCCTATTGTGGGTGGGGATTAAATAACGCCTTTTGGCTAAGATCAAAGTGTAGTATCTGTTCCGATGGATACTGCACTTCATAGATCGGTATTGTCTTGGCCTTCGGGGCTTGGTTTCCGCCGGTCTGTTGGTCTGATCTGTCCTGTGCAGTTCTAGGAGGTCCACCCTCTCAGGCTTTACCTCCCCTCTTTGGGGAGGAGTAAGTTAATTGCTTACTGCCTGAGGCGCCCCTACCGGGGAATGCCGACGGGGCTGCCCAGGAAATTTTTAATGGCCAGAGTGCTCACCTTCTCGAGCGCTGGCTTTTCAAATCCCACTTTCCTACCTTGTGTCACATATTCCTATTGTGGGTAGGGGTTAAATAACGCCTTTTGGCTAAGATCAAAGTGTAGCATCTGTTCCATGGATACTGCACCCCATAAACTGGTATCGTCTTGGCCTTTGGGGCTTGATTTACGCCGGTCTATGGGTCTGTCCTGTGCAGTTCTAGGAGGTCCACCTTCCCAGGCTTTGCCTCCCCTCTTTGGGGAGGAGTAAGTTTATTGCTTACTGCCTGAGGCGCCCCTACCGGGGAATGCCGACGGCACTGCCCAGGCAATTTTTAAACCCCACTTTCCCAACCCGACTTGTGGGAGTAAGATAAAAGCTGACCTTGTGCCTAACTCCTGGAGAGGAGTAAATCAATACTCTAGTGTAAATTTGTGTTGACGTTTTCCTTTGTGTAACTTTCTAATAGGAGATGTATTTACTATTGCCTGTTGGGTGAGGTGCCTTACTATATTCACGAGGGAGTCTCAATGGGACTATACAGTCATTTCACTTCTCACCAAAGTGCCATTGTTTTCACTAAGTTTCAGTGCTAATAGTTTTCAAACATTTACTTAGAAAGTGAAAATAATTATAAAAAAAAGAATGTGCACCAAAAAAGTAAAAAAAATATTTTCTCTGATAATGACTGTTTTCCCCTATCTATCCGACTGTCTCCCTTGCTTCATTTGTGTGCATGGTTTGGTTTATATCATGTGGCAGTATTTATATGGTGTTGCATAGTTAATAGAATAATACACATGCTGTTTATTGAATGTAACATCGACAAACTAATAGAATAAATAGCAAGCAAATAAAAATACTTGTTTGAAACAAAATAGTTGAAGAATACATTACCAGAGCCTCGTTAGCCAGGGTTATACAGAGTGAAACGGGCTATAAGAACTGGTGTAAAGTTACATCCATAACCTCCTAAGCATTTACACTGTTTTACCCTGTTACCACCTCCCAGAACAGGGACCAGAGGTTGAATTTTGGGAGGCATGTTTGGATGTTAAGCAACCAAAACCATGTTCTTTTAGTCAATTCTCAACTGTCATTCATTTTTAAGTTATTCTCAACTCTGGAGAGGTGTCATTCATTTTTAAGTCATTCTCAACTCTGGTAGATGTGTCATTCATTTTCTAATTATTCTCAACTCAGGGGGGGGGGGGCATCATTCATTAATTAATTATTCTAAACTCTGGGAGAGTTGTCATTTTAGAATTGGTAATTTGTACAAAAAAATGTAGTTAAAATGAATTTAGAATTCTGAAAACTCTTGAGGAGTTTGAAAGTGGTGACTTACTTAAAAAGAACATGATGACAGGGCTACCCGGCGTTGCTCAGGTTATTGAATAGAAGAAAAATCACGTGTGTAACATCTTTATATTCAACATCTTTATATTCAAACTTCGATTTCTCTCCCTTTCTCTATAGCTGTCTCTTTATCTTTCTACTTTTCTCTTCTCTGGTCGCCCAATTTCACAGCTACTTTCTCATTTTGCCTTTTGCGAAAGCTGTTTCTTCTCCACCATTCCTCTTACGTTGGCCAGGGCAAAAGTATGACATATTTCTATAAAAAGTACCACCTCTGTCTGTGCCTTCTATATAGGTACATAATATATAAGTACCTATCGCCACTCTGGTGTGAATGCTAAATCCGTATCTATTGTCGCCCAGGTGCGCATGGTATGTACGTACTTATCGCCATCCCTGTTCACATGCTATATACGTACCTATTACAGCCCCGGTGCGCATACTATATACGTACCTATTGGCGTTGCACAGGGGATCACTTCTCCAGTCGCCCTCCTTCCACAGTTGCCAGGAGTAAAAGATGTCACGTACATGGTTGCCAATTCACCCTGGCTACACTATCACCGGCCTCCCCTAAACTCTGCACTACCTCTCCATTCCCTGGAGTAAAAATGTAACATTTCTATTAAAAGTACCATATTTGTCTTCATTATTAATGTTAATAAGGGTGTTTTTTTATTTACTTCTTCATGTCCGTGTATGTTAGATAAAATAACCTAGGTCGATCAGGCCCCTCTGACAGCAGTCTTTGTTTATGATAATAATGGTGTCTATTTACTTCTTTCATGTTTGTGTATGTTAGATTAAATAACCTAGGTTGATCACCGATTAAATATTTAATATGAATATAATAAATGGTATCAATGGAGAAGAATAATTTTTTCTTTTAAATTCACCGATCGAGACATTATTTTATATGAATATAAATAATAGTGCTAACAATGGGGACCCTTCCTATACCATTCTACTCAGACTCCGTAATATTCCATTCGGGTTGAACTCCAGGCCTTGACTCTTTCCTGAACATCAGGCTCTGACTCCTACCCGAACAATTAGGACCTGACTACTTCCTGAAGAGCTGGCTCTGACACCTTAAACATCAGGGTGACTCTTTCATATACTGCAAGCTCTGAATCTTTTCCCGAACCTCCAGCTTTGACTGTTTCACTGTTTCACTGCTCCCCGAACATCAGTTTTTTTTTTTTAATCCTGTGCTATGGTGTGTATAATAAACACACCTGCTCTATCTAGGATATTGAACTCTATTTAATTAAACACTCGTTCTATGTAGGATAATGAGCACTTTTAAAATAAGGAGGCCAAGAGAGCACTATCACAATCAAGCGCCTAGAACTTGTTAAATTTCAATGTAAAAAAATGCTGACTGATTTGCTATTCTCTTTTACTGGATAACATTAAAAGCAGTGTTTAATTATTGATAACATTAAAGGGAAAATGCCAATGTTACCTTACTGTAAAGAATTTACTATTTTATGTTAACCTTCCACTAACCTTGCTCAGCAACAAATGTCTTAGCTGGGGAAACATAGAAATATTAATTTTTTTTCATATGTTAGAACAATGATGACCGACGACACTCTTTCCCACACTTCTGATGGTCTTGTGTCTAATTTGTGTTATGAGTAAATGTGGTATTGTGGTGACTAACATTCTAGTTATAGTAGGATATACATTTTTATTACTTTAGAACACTTTTGAAAGCCTTGTTTTGAATGTAATTTTTTCATATTTTCTGCAAGTAAATAATTCAAAGTTTAGTATTTGTTCAGATGGATGCTACAACCCTTAATTGGTAACTGAAGTCGGTACCAGTCTAAGTGTTTGGTTAACGTCCGTAAAAACTAAAAAGAATGAAAGTTTACAACTTGTTCAATAAAGCAAAAAGCAAATATAAGGTTATGAGTAAATGTGGTATTGTGGTGACTGATCATTCTAGTCAAAAGTAGAATAGACCGAATTTACAGAAAGCTGCTGTATTTAGGGTAAAGAACACCGACAGATTAAGCAGGTACACCTTACCAAGTGTTACACTGTTCTATCTAACATGTTGAACAGTTACTGATTTAGTATATATCCATTAGTAAATTACACACATGCTATCTCTATGATATTGTGCACTGTTAGATTCACCATAAGACATACTAAGAGTCACACTATATTATAACACATACTTGCTCTATCTAGAGTATTAAATACATCCGAATGCAGCATTTACTATGTTTTGAGTGTCCTACTGCATTATTGCACACATCTGTTGCATCTAGGGAACTGATCAGTGTTTTCTACAAAATATAACATTTAGAAAGTGTCCTAGTGCAGTAATAATGTATTGCTCCTGAGTTTGTTTCAGATTATAAACAACAAAACAATAGTCAAAAAATGTGCTTAACATATTTATGAAAAATGATTAGTTTATTGCTCAATATATTGAAACACATTTATTTTAAGTTTGTTCACCACTTTCAAGCAAGAATATAATGAAAAAAAACAAAAACAATTTTATATTTAAATGGGTGATTTTTATTTTAATGTGTCTTTTGAGAATGTGTAATTGTGTGAAAAGATAAAAACACAAATTTAAAAAAGGAACTGCAGCACTTAATGATATCAATCACAGAAACACATTGTTCAACCGTGATGTTTTAGTAATAAAACGTTTTTTTAACCGTCCTCATTTTGATTATTTGTAATAAGATTTTTGCTATAGTCTTCATTTTATATAAAAGAATATAAAAATAAATTTCAAGCTACATTGTCATCATCGAAATCTCCAGGTTGATTGTGTGGTTAATGAAACTAAGTAGGCAAATTCACTTAAATGAAAGATGTAATTGGGAAAAACAACCAAATTGTCTGAAATGGAAGATGAAATTAGAAAATATATTATTCAATTGAATGAGTACAGTAATCAAAATGATGTGGCTAAAAATGTACATCATTAATAATCACTTTTTAAAACTCAAAATATGAAAGTACTGAAATGTTTGTGTTAAGTTCTTATTAGTGACTTGCTATCATCAAGAATCCACCCCAAAGAATGTTCTTTCTTTTATGATTTTGAGGAATAGGTAATTAAAAACATGAGAGCTATGACGTAGTTATTATTGCAATAGAGTTATTATTATAGAGTCCTTCGTTTGTGATGATCAGTGATCTTTTTTTTTTTTACTAATCATACATCAAACTAAAGTCATGTATTAAAAAGAAATTGTTCATAATGATTACACACACACAAAAAAAATAACTGAAGCAGTGAGTCCTGTGTTAGTCTGAATTTCTCTTAATTGTCGTAAGTGTTTATTAAAAAATTTCAGCAATTGTTTTTTTATTTTTTTTTTGTGAGTTTAATTTTTTTTTTTTTTTAATTTATTTTAATGGAAAATATCCGAATTTGTCAATTGTTTTTTTATCGTGTAAAGTTCTAATGCCTTAAAAAGAAGTGTATATTTAATTATCGACGTTTACGAATGCATATGTGATTGTGTCGGATGAGTTTTTATACTTAAAAATATTGTAATATTATTTATAAAAATATTGTAATATTATTTATAATGGGTGGCACGTTATTATGTAGTCGCTGTCGTATATATTTAGGTGGGGTGGGTGGGGGAACATTTAATCCGTTTACACGGATCTTTCATTTAAAAAAAAAAATAAAAAATAAAACTTTAAACTCTAAAAAATAAGAAAAAAAACAATACAAAAACTTTAACAAATTCTGATATTTTATTGTAATAAGTAAGGATAGTTCTGCATTTTAAACGTCACTTGGACTTAATAATTGAAGAGTTCCATTCATTCCACCGAGTCAACCGGAAGTGCCAGACTGAATGTAAAATCATCGATTTATCTTATTCTATGAATGAAAAGTTTCTGAAAGTAGGCAACAGTAATTTCTGAAGTGAAAATTTATCAATGAAATGAGTAGTTAGTGATTTTTTTTATTGTGGGAGTAAGATAAAAACTGACCTTGTGCCTAACTCCTGGAGAGGAGTAAATCAATACTCTAGTGTAAATTTGTGTTGACGTTTTCCTTTGTGTAACTTTCTAATAGGAGATGTATTTACTATTGCCTGTTGGGTGAGGTGCCTTACTATATTCACGAGGGAGTCTCAATGGGACTATACAGTCATTTCACTTCTCACCAAAGTGCCATTGTTTTCACTAAGTTTCAGTGCTAATAGTTTTCAAACATTTACTGAAAATAATTATAAAAAAAAGAATGTGCACCAAAAAAGTAAAAAAAATATTTTCTCTGATAATGACTGTTTTCCCCTATCTATCCGACTGTCTCCCTTGCTTCATTTGTGTGCATGGTTTGGTTTATATCATGTGGCAGTATTTATATGGTGTTGCATAGTTAATAGAATAATACACATGCTGTTTATTGAATGTAACATCGACAAACTAATAGAATAAATAGCAAGCAAATAAAAATACTTGTTTGAAACAAAATAGTTGAAGAATACATTACCAGAGCCTTGTTAGCCAGGGTTATACAGAGTGAAACGGGCTATAAGAACTGGTGTAAAGTTACATCCATAACCTCCTAAGCATTTACACTGTTTTACCCTGTTACCACCTTCCAGAACAGGGACCAGAGGTTGAATTTTGGGAGGCATGTTTGGATGTTAAGCAACCAAAACCATGTTCTTTTAGTCAATTCTCAACTGTCATTCATTTTTAAGTTATTCTCAACTCTGGAGAGGTGTCATTCATTTTTAAGTCATTCTCAACTCTGGTGGATGTGTCATTCATTTTCTAATTATTCTCAACTCAGGGGGGGGGCATCATTCATTATTTAATTATTCTAAACTCTGGGAGAGTTGTCATTTTAGAATTGGTAATTTGTATAAACAAAATGTAGTTAAAATGAATTTAGAATTCTAAAAACTCTTGATGAGTTTGAAATTTGTGACTTACTGAAAAAGAACATGGTGGCAATGAATATTGGAATTTTTATTGTGTTCTACACAGTTCAGTTGTCGCTTGAAGAGCTTAGTTTTACTGTCCCAGGTATAATAAAGTGGAACTTCCGAGTAAAAAAGTGTACGTGCAAAAAAATCTGTTTGACACAATTTGAAGAAAGCTGTTAGAGTGGTTGTAGGTGGATTTGCAACTCTATCTGCTGCAGTACTTTCAGTAAAGTATATCCGCTGTCAATTTTCTAGAGTAACTGATAGGTGAATAACTGGGGGATGATGTACATGTATGTGAAAGTTAAGTATTCTCCAAATGGCTTCATTGGTTGATATGTAACGTCCTGTTTCGTATCTCTTAACTTCATCATGAGCATTACTTTCAATTGTGAAGATAGCTTGATCACTACCTTTATTTACATATTTACAAATGTATTTTATTGATTTCACGCTGTTGCAGTATTCAACATTGATATGTGCATCAAAAATCTTACAAAGCAGTTTATTATGTGGTACAACCCATCGGTTGTCTACAGGAACCGTTATGTTGCCAGGTAGGGTAACTGTCGTCTCAAAACCTCCAGCTAAAGGAGATAGTCGATATTGTGGGTAGCCATTTGTATCCGATTGAGTTTCACTCAAGAAGTGTCTGGGATATCTCTTACTGTAGTGTCCATCTTTGAGACAGAGTGAACATCTGTTTATGTTTCCACATGGTCCATGAATCATATGGTGCCTAATGATATCATGTAAAACCGGATCTGCCACTGGATCCGGAATTTCCGCACTGATAACTGAATCTATGTCAGAGGATCTCAATTTTTGTTGCAGCCAAACCAGACAATGAGCATGTGGCAATCCTCTTTTCTGCCACTCAACAGTGTACATGTATGCTATGACCACTCCTAAAATGTTTCCTTTCATTAGGAGTTGGATACCTAGCTTTAGATGGAAAACTCTTGCTATGAAAATCTTGAAAATGTGGCAGGTTAGTCACGTCTGATTTGCAAGAAATTAAACCAATTTTGATCTGAACCATGTATTGTGTTAAAAGTCCAAAGGATATGTTATTGTATGTAATATGTTTCTGATGTGTATCAATTGGGCAAATAAAGGGGGGGCATTAATAACTATTTAAAGCATGTAAATTCTATTTCCGTATGGAGCTTGAAAGGCAAACAAATCTGATGTGTTGGTCAGTAAATACTACTGGAAGTTATTGTAGTAAGTGTGAAACAGAAATATTGTTGTAGTCGAGTGGTGAACACTATCGACAATATGTCGCTTGCCACCGCCTCACGGGTAAATCTAAGTCTAAATTAATGTCAATTAGTGTATGTTGAAAAAAGAAGAAAATGTATTTAATATAAGGGCAGCAGTTTTGGGAGGGGGGGGGGTGATTGTAATGTGGCTCTGTAGGCCTCTTTAATTTTCAAAGGCCCCCTTATCACAGACAGAGTAAGTGTTTATTAAAAAATTTCAGCAATTGTTTTTTTATTTTTTTTGTGAGTTTTATGGGTTTTTAAAAAAAAATTATTATAATGGAAAATATCCGAATTTGTTAATTGTTTTTTTATCGTGTAAAGTTCTAATGCCTTAAAAAGAAGTGTATCATATTTTATTATCGACGTTTACGAATTCATATTTGATTATGTCGGATGAGTTTTTATACTTAAAAATATTGTAATATTATTTATAAAAATATTGTAATATTATTTATAATGGGTGGCACGTTATTATGTAGTCGCTGTCTTATATATTTAGGTGGGGGTGGGTGGGGGAATATTTTTTATTGTAATAAGTAAGGGTAGTTCTGCATTTCAAACGTCACTTGGACTTAATAATTGAAGAGTTCCATTCATTCCACCGAGTCAACCGGAAGTGCCAAACTGAATGTAAAGTCATCGATTTATCTTATTGTATGAATGAAAAGTTTCTGAAAGTAGGCAACAGTAATTTCTGAAGTGAAAATTTATCAATGAAATGAGTAGTTAGTGATTAGTCAATAGTGATCGTTTAAAACGATTCTAAGAAAGTTCAAATTCTGTATAAGTAACAGTTGTTTTAACTTCATGTAAATAAGTAAAATGTAAATCTTTATATTAATTGTTAGGTGTTTTTTTTTTTTTTAATTATTATAATATGAAATATCGGAATTATTCATTTTGTTTTTTGTAGAAGTATATCATATTTAATTAGCGACGTTTACAAATTCGTATTTGATTACGTCGGCTTAGTTATAGGTAGTCGATGTCCGTTACGTGTAATGATGACGAAAATAGAAAATCCGTGTAAATTGAATACATGTCCACTAGGGACCTCCAATTGCATGTGAAGAACGGTGACGTCACTATTTCATGTGTACGTTAAGAAGTCATACATTCGTTTTGCTTTACCGATTGCAAAAAAAACTCTCTCAAATAAAGTTATACTTGTTTTAAAGTAAAATAGTTTAGTTAAAGGTTACATTATCAAATTCTGAAAGAAACCCTTCTTCATTGTCCGATGAAACTACGAAATTTTCTTGTTTTACGACACACGGGGTAGTGTTTACTAAACATCGCGTGAGACATGGCAAGATATTATCTATGTACGGATGAACAGAAGTGAAACAAATTACTTTACTACTATGGTGAAAAACGGTCCAGTTCGCAGTTTTTGTGCGCTATCGATTGGCCGGGTGTCATGTTTATATTTAAAATATTACTGCAAGTAACGATTTATCTATTTTGTTTTGTTAGCATTTGACTTAAATTTGGGTTAAATTTTATATAATAAAAATTAAACTAAAAATGAAAATGGAGAAAGTATTGTGGTTTGTTAATGATTAAAAATATTCGTCAATTGAATAATAAAAATTCAAAGTAAAAATAAGTTTATATTTCGAAATGGATAAACATTTTAATTTGAAAAAAGTAAAATGATAAAAAGTATTATAAATATATAATAATAATAATAATAATAATAATAATAATAATAATTACTTTTGTCAACGTTTTTTCTTATTAGTGTTACTGTTTACAAATTAGCGTGCGGTGTGCACCAATTTTACTCTAAAAATGTATGCGCATGCGCGTGGGACAATTTCACTTTAAAAATTGACGTGTTAATTATGGCTAGTATTGCGTTCCATAGTTGCGGCAAAATCAGTTAGTGCAAAAAATTTTTCTTACTTCTAGCAAATGAAGTAGTTTTTTCCAAGTACATAATATGACATCCGCCACAACTTTTGTCTTTTACGATTCATAATACTTCGGGCTATATTATATTAAAATATTTTGAAAAATTTCGAACACGAATATGTTCAAAAATGATGTTTAAAACCGATAAACTCGATCAATACGATCAAATGAATAAATGTCTCTGAAAATAAAAATTATTTCGTAAAACTTTTTTTTTTTTTGCATTTCAATAAATCACAGTATATTTTATTGAGAAAAGGTAAAAAAAAATTCAAAACATAATAATATTGCTTTTATTTCCACTTTTTATTTGTGCATTCACGGACCAGTTTACTAAAACAGTTTACGTAAAATTTAATAAAATTAATCCAATGTGTTTTTTAAAAGAGTTTAGTTTTATATAAGAAAAAAAAATCGCCGGATGACAATATATTTCGTTCAATATTTCATAAAATGAAACAGGGGGGGGGGGATCACGTAAAAAAAATATTTTCCCTAATATATTTTAGGAAAACAGCATTTTAAAGATAAATTAGTCCTATAATGAATAAGTATTGAAAATTTCGTGAAGATCTGGCCATAACTTGATTTATGCGAGATTTATTAAAAATGTGCCTATCACAGCGCACATAAATGCTTATACATAAGAACGTTAGTTTATCACGTAAAAAAAAGTACACAACATTTTAACTTCACATTTTCATGAGTTTCGTATGCTGGAAAAAATTCTAAAAAATCATCAGCAGTTTATTTAATGTATCCTCTTTTGAATGGTAAAAAAGTTTTGTTGATAATCTTAATCTAAATTAAAGTTACATCGTGTTATATATAGGGGGGGGGGGTAAATAGTTCACAACCAATTGGAGGTCCCTAATGTCCACGCGTATTTATTACAATAAAATTCAAGGATGTCGTTTTTTGAACATTTTTTTCTCATAGTCGTTAATGGAAATCCCATTTGTAAAAAGTATTTGCTTAGTTTACGAACGAATTCTACCAAACAGGTCGGTCCAAATAGTATAGAAGTCACAGATTTGTTTTAAAAAAAAAAAATGAAAGGATAATTGAAATCCCATTTGTAAAAAGTATTTGCTTAGTATAAACTAATCAGTCCGGTCCAAATAGTGTAGAAGTCACATATTTGTTTGTTTATATAAGAAGTGAAAGGTATAATTATTGGTATATATTGATTCTTGAGGTGTATATTTCTTAACAGAAGGAAAACGTTAAAAAAATTGTATCTTATATGTTAGAGTATAATTTTTTTGGTAAATTTATAGAAGTGCACCTTTCGTATTTCGACCCCTAAAAAAAAAAGTTTCTACTTTTTTTGGCAAATTACATGTAAACAGCCTCAAAAAATATCTGCTAAGAAAAAAATGTATGAAAATTGTTATTATTTTAGAATTTAGGAGGGGGGGTATTTTATTATATAAGTTATACGTAAAGTGAGCACGCCTTTCTGGTCCACCGAATCTCAACTCTCGTATTTCGACCCCTAAAAAAAAAAAAAGTTTCTACTTTTTTGGCAAAATTACATGTAAACAGCCTCAACAAATATCCGCTATGAAAAAAAAAAATGAAATTTGTTATTTTAGATGTTAGGAGGGGGGGGGGCACTTTCCTATATAAGTTATACGTAAAGTGAGCACGCATTTCTTGACCACTTAGAATCGCACCCTAGCGAACACGTGTTGAAAGAAATATTCAACAAACGTTATTTTAGATTTTATTTGGGGCGAAGGGGGGGGGCAGGTACACATTTGGGCATTTTGGTACTGATATAGCTTTTGAAACGGACAAAAACAGACTTATTCTTTTTAAATGCTTACATTTTTGGGGGTTAGGGTTAGTGTTTGGTTGGATATTCCGAAAAAAGAAACTTTTTAAAATTTTGAGACTTTTCACAAATACAATTTTTTTTGTAAGGGTTAGGGTTAGTGTTGCTTTGTTCGGAATATCCAACTAAGCAAAAAAATTAAGCATTTAAAAGAATAAAACTGTATAATAAATAACACATTCTTATTTTTTCTGCGACATTCATTTTGCAAAACGTGACCATAAGCGCCCAAAATGCATAGAATAAAAAAAAACATTCAAAACATTCAAAAACATACAAATGCATAGATTAAAAACTCTTAAAACAGTGACCCCCCCCCCCTCTTAACATCTAAAATAATAATTATAATAATTTTTTTTTCATAGCGGATATTTGTTGAGGTAGTTTACATGTAATATTGCCAAAAAAGTAGAAACTTTTTTTTTTTTAGGGGTCGAAATACGAGAGGTGCGATTCTAAGTGGTCAAGAAATGCGTGCTCACTTTACGTATAACTTATATAGGAAAGTGACCCCCCCCCCTCCAAACATCTAAAATAACAAATTTCATAAATTTTTTTTCATAACGGATATTTGTTGAGGCTGTTTACATGTAATTTTGCCAAAAAAGTAGAAACTTTTTTTTTCTTTTAGAGGTCGAAATACGAGAGTTGAGATTCGGTGGACCAGAAATGCGTGCTCACTTTACGTATAACTTATATAGGAAAGTGCCCCCCTCCTAAAATCTAAAATAATAACAATTTTCATAAATTTTTTTCATAGCGGATATTTGTTGAGGCTGTTTACATGTAATTTTGCCAAAAAAGTCGATACTTTTTTTTTTTAGGAGTCGAAATACGAAAGGTGCACTTCTATAAATTTACCAACTGAATTCCCCCCCTACGAAATATAAAAGTTATTTGGAATATTGTTTAGTATGTATTATAATATCATATGTTTGATGTGTATTCTTTGTGCAAAATAAATTAAACTGTTTGCTAACGTGAAAATGCTACGAAGAAAGAATAAATAATAGAATAACAATCGCTAAATCTGTAAGTGTTTTTTTTGTTTCTGAACTTATTACGTTAGTATTGTAGCAACAATGATAAGAGCTGAATTAGATGAATAAAATAAATATATTTTAATTTGTTGTGTTTTTTTTTTGGGGGGGGGGAATGAACAATTGTCAGTCAAATGTTTTACCGTTTTATTTGGGGTTGGCTTACGAAGAGAAAAGTAAATATTTACTTGCGTCCCCACGAAGGGAGATTGCATAATAAAGTCATATCGTGTTTTTTTTTTACGATACGTTTAATAAACAAAAAAATTAAGTTATAGAAATATTTGTAAATAAAATTATCGATCTTAATTGTTGATTATGCCTGATGTACAGTTATTTTTTAAAATGTATATATTTTGTTTATTTATTAAAATATATTGCGTTTCACGTTGGGAAACTAAACAAACATGTTTTTGTATCTCCCCACGAGGACAGAATGCATAATAAACTCATATATATATATTTTTTTTACGATACGTTTAATAAACAAATAATATTAGCAATAAATATATTTTAATTTGTTGTGTTTTTTTTGGGGGGGGGATGAACACTTGTCAGTCAAATGTTTTTATTTAAGTGTGAAAATACCGTTTTATTTCGCTTACGAAGAGAAATGTAAATATTTACGTGCGTCCCCACGAAGGGAGATTGCATAATAAAGTCATATCGTGTTTTTTTTTTTTACGATACGTTTAATAAACAAAAAAATTAAGTTATAGAAATATTTGTAAATAAAATTATCGATCTTAATTGTTGATTATGGATGGTGAGGCCAATGTACGGTTATTTTTTAAAATGTATATATTTTGTTTATGTATTAAAATATATTGCGTTTCACGTTGGAAAACTAAACAAAAATGTTTTTGTGTCGGTTATTACTTGCCTCCCCACGAGGACAGAATGCATAATAAACTCATATATATATATATTTTTTACGATACGTTTAATAAACAAATAATATTAGCGAATTTTTTTGTTTAAATAAAAATTAAGTTGTTTATAATTGTTGATTACAGAAACAAATAAAAAAAGTACGTAAACTTACGTTTTTCATATTTGGCGCGTTCAAAATGGTCTTATTGAGGAAGTGACATATATTTCACGCATGCGCAAATCGTTTTTGTACTATGTCTTGATTTTTTAAAACATCCCCCCCCCTCAACGTTTCGAGCCATTTCTATACGAAAATATGAACGTTTCCCCCCAATTTTCAGAGATAGCACGTCTGGGGGATGGCTGGTTTTAATAAAGTCATCTGCGTGAGTTTCTGTTGGGTAGTATCGGAGGAGAAGACCAACATACATACATACATACATACATACATACATACATACATCCATACAGACAGGTGACGTTTATATAATAGACTAGCGGGGCTACCCGGCGTTGCTCGGGGTCATAAAAACATAATTGAAGAAAAATCGCGTGTGTAACATCTTTATATTAAAACTTCTATTTCTCTCCTTCTCTCTCTATAGCTGTCTCTTTATCTTTCTACTTTTATCTACCCTGGTCGCTACTTTTAAATTTTGCCTTTTGTGAAAGCTGTTTCTTTCCCACCATTTCATTCTACGTTTCACAGGGCAATAGTATGACTTATTTCTATAAAAAGTACCACCACTGTCTGCGCCTTCTATATAGGTACTTATAACCGCACCGGTGTTTATACTATATATTTTGAATCCCCTCATGATATCCTTCATCATTTTAACTCCCCTCGTTGTATTCATCATTTTCGATCTCCTCATACTATTAATCATTTTCAAACCCCTCATAATATTCTTCATCATTTTCAATCTCCTCATACTATTAATCATTTTCATTCCCCTCATAATATTCTTCATCATTTTCAATCCTCTCGTAATATTCCTCATCATTTTCAATCCGCTCATGATATTCTTAATAATTTTCAATCCTCTCATGATATTCTTCATTTTTTCAATCCTCTCATGATATTCTTCATTCAATCCCCTCATGATATTCTTCATCATTTTCAATCCCCTCATGATATTCTTCATCATTTTCAATCCTCTCATGGTATATTTCATCATTTTCGATCCTCTCATGGTATATTTCATCATTTTCGATCCCCTCATGATATTCTTCTCATTTTAACTCCCCTCATGATATTATTCATTATTTTCAATCCCCTCATGGTATTCTTCATCATTTCCAATCCTGTCAGTCTATTCTTCATCATTTCCAATCCTCTCATGACATTATTCATCATTTTCAATCCTCTCATGACATTCTTCATCATTTTCAATCCTCTCATGACATTCTTCATCATTTTCAATCCTCTCATGATAGTCTTCATCATTTTCAATCCTCTCATGATAGTCTTCATCATTTTCAAACTTCTCATGATAGTCTTCATCATTTTCAATCTTCTCATGATATTCTTCATCATTTTCAATCCCTCATGATATTATTCATCATTTTAAATCCCCTCATGGTATTCTTCATCATTTCCAATCCTGTCAGTCTATCCTTCTTCATTTTCAATCCTCTCATGAAATTCTTCATCAATTTCAATCCTCTCATGACATTCTTCATCATTTTCAATCCCCTTTATGATAGTCTTCATCATTTTCAATCCTCTCATGATAGTCTTTATCATTTTCAATCCCCTCATGATAGTGTACATCATTTTCAATCCCCTCATGATAGTGTACATCATTTTCAATCCCCTCATGATAGTGTACATCATTTTCAATCCCCTCATGATAGTGTACATCATTTTCAATCCCCTCATGATAGTCTTCATCATTTTCAATCCCCTCATGATAGTCTTCATCATTTTCAATCCCCTCATGATAGTCTTCATCATTTTCAATCCCCTCATGATAGTCTTCATCATTTTCAATCCCCTCATGATAGTCTTCATCATTTTCAATCCCCTCAGGATAGTCTTCATCATTTTCAATCCCCTCAGGATAGTCTTCATCATTTTCAACCCCCTCATGATAGTCTTCATCATTTTCAATCCTCTCATGATAGTCTTCATCATTTTCAATCCTCTCATGATAGTCTTCATCATTTTCAATCCTCTCATGATAGTCTTTATCATAGCTCTATCTAGGATATTGAGCACTTTTCTCTCGGACAACACCGAGTACTTTGAAAATCAAGGAGGCCTCATGAGTACTACTGAAATCACTTAGGTATCCTCTCTCCTTCTGATCTGCGAAATAGTCCAAAGGGGAACAAAGATGGCGTTAAAATATTTTCCAAACCTATCACTACAGTAGCTCTATCTAGGACATTGAGCACTTTTCTCCCGGCCAACGCCGAGTACTTTGATAATCAAGGATGCCTCCTGAGGACTACTGAAATCACTTAGGTATCCTCTCTCCTTCTGATCTGCGAAATAGTCCAAAGGGGAACGAAGATGGCGTTTAAATATTTTCCAAACCTATCACTACTATAGCTCTATCTAGTACATTGAGCACTTTTCTTCCGGACAACGCCGAGTACTTTAATAATAAAGGAGGCCTCCTGAGGACTACTGAAATCATATAGGTGTCCTCTCTCCTACTGATCTGCGAAATAGTCCAAAGGGGAACGAATATGGCGTTAAAATATTATCCAAACTATCACTACAGTAGCTCTATATAGGACATTGAGCACTTTTTTTCCCGGACAGCGCCGAGTACTTTGAAAATCAAAGAGGCCTCCTGGGGACAACTGAAATCAGTTAGGTATCCTCCCTCCTTTTCATCTGCAAAATTGTCCAAAGGGGAAATAAGATGGCGTTAAAATATTTTCTAAACCTATCACTACAGTAGCTCTATCTAGGATATTGAGCACTTTTCTCCCGGACAACGCCGAGTACTTTGAAAATCGAGGAGGCTTCATGAGCACTCCTGAAATCCCCTTAGGTATCCTCTCTCCTTCGGATCTGCGAAATAGTC
The DNA here is from genome assembly GCA_963556195.1 of Sepiola atlantica. Taxonomy (NCBI): domain Eukaryota; kingdom Metazoa; phylum Mollusca; class Cephalopoda; order Sepiida; family Sepiolidae; genus Sepiola; species Sepiola atlantica. Next base: position 107,413,385 of record OY744516.1, on the reverse strand, counting down.
CAAAGGGGAACGAAGATGGCGTTAAAATATTTTCCAAACCTATCACTACAGTAGCTCTATCTAGGATATTGAGCACTTTTCTCCCGGACAACGCCGAGTATTTCAAAATCAAAGAGGCCTCCTGGGGACTACTGAAATAATTCTTATCCATTCCCCCATCCTTTTCAGTGTAGATGCTGTTAAAATATTATCCAAACCTATCACTACAGTAGCTCTATCTAGGACATTGAGCACTTTTTTCCCGGACAACGCCGAGTACTTTGAAAATCAAAGAGGCCTCCTGGGGACAACTGAAATCAGTTAGGTATCCTCCCTCCTTTTCATCTGCAAAATTGTCCAAAGGGGAACGAAGATGGCGTTAAAATATTTTCTAAACCTATCACTACAGTAGCTCTATCTAGGATATTGAGCACTTTTCTCCCGGACAACGCCGAGTACTTTGAAAATCGAGGAGGCTTCATGAGCACACCTGAAATCCCTTAGGTATCCTCTCTCCTTCGGATCTGCGAAATAGTCCAAAGGGGAACGAAGATGGCGTTAAAATATTTTCCAAACCTATCACTACAGTAGCTCTATCTAGGATATTGAGCACTTTTCTCCCGGACAACGCCGAGTATTTCAAAATCAAAGAGGCCTCCTGGGGACTACTGAAATAATTCTTATTAATTCCCCCATCCTTTTCAGCGTAGATGCTGTTAAAATATTATCCAAACCTATCACTACAGTAGCTCTATCTAGGACATTGAGCACTTTTTTCCCGGACAACGCCGAGTACTTTGAAAATCAAAGAGGCCTCCTGGGGACAACTGCAATCAGTTAGGTATCCTCCCTCCTTTTCATCTGCAAAATTGTCCAAAGGAGAACGAAGATGGCGTTAAAATATTTTCTAAACTTATCACTACAGTAGCTCTATCTAGGATATTGACCACTTTTCTCCCGGACAACGCCAAGTACTTTGAAAATCGAGGAGGCTTCATGAGCACTCCTGAAATCCCTTAGGTATCCTCTCTCCTTCTGATCTGCCAAATAGTCCAAAGGGGAACGAAGATGGCGTTAAAATATTTTCCAAACCTATCACTACAGTAGCTCTATCTAGGATATTGAGCACTTTTCTCCCGGACAACGCCGAGTACTTTGAAAATCGAGGAGGCTTCATGAGCACTCCTGAAATCCCCTTAGGTATCCTCTCTCCTTCGGATCTGCGAAATAGTCCAAAGGGGAACGAAGATGGCGTTAAAATATTTTCCAAACCTATCACTACAGTAGCTCTATCTAGGATATTGAGCACTTTTCTCCCGGACAACGCCGAGTATTTCAATCTCAAAGAGGCCTCCTGGGGACTACTGAAATAATTCTTATCCATTCCCCCATCCTTTTCAGTGTAGATGCTGTTAAAATATTATCCAAACCTATCACTACAGTAGCTCTATCTAGGACATTGAGCACTTTTTTCCCGGACAACGCCGAGTACTTTGAAAATCAAAGAGGCCTCCTGGGGACAACTGAAATCAGTTAGGTATCCTCCCTCCTTTTCATCTGCAAAATTGTCCAAAGGGGAACGAAGATGGCGTTAAAATATTTTCTAAACCTATCACTACAGTAGCTCTATCTAGGATATTGAGCACTTTTCTCCCGGACAACGCCGAGTACTTTGAAAATCGAGGAGGCTTCATGAGCACACCTGAAATCCCTTAGGTATCCTCTCTCCTTCGGATCTGCGAAATAGTCCAAAGGGGAACGAAGATGGCGTTAAAATATTTTCCAAACCTATCACTACAGTAGCTCTATCTAGGATATTGAGCACTTTTCTCCCGGACAACGCCGAGTATTTCAAAATCAAAGAGGCCTCCTGGGGACTACTGAAATAATTCTTATTAATTCCCCCATCCTTTTCAGCGTAGATGCTGTTAAAATATTATCCAAACCTATCACTACAGTAGCTCTATCTAGGACATTGAGCACTTTTTTCCCGGACAACGCCGAGTACTTTGAAAATCAAAGAGGCCTCCTGGGGACAACTGCAATCAGTTAGGTATCCTCCCTCCTTTTCATCTGCAAAATTGTCCAAAGGAGAACGAAGATGGCGTTAAAATATTTTCTAAACTTATCACTACAGTAGCTCTATCTAGGATATTGACCACTTTTCTCCCGGACAACGCCAAGTACTTTGAAAATCGAGGAGGCTTCATGAGCACTCCTGAAATCCCTTAGGTATCCTCTCTCCTTCTGATCTGCCAAATAGTCCAAAGGGGAACGAAGATGGCGTTAAAATATTTTCCAAACCTATCACTACAGTAGCTCTATCTAGGATATTGAGCACTTTTCTCCCGGACAACGCCGAGTACTTTGAAAATCGAGGAGGCTTCATGAGCACTCCTGAAATCCCTTAGGTATCCTCTCTCCTTCTGATCTGCGAAATAGTCCAAAGGGGAACGAAGATGGCGTTTAAATATTTTCCAAACCTATCACTACAGTAGCTCTATCTAGGACATTGAGCACTTTTCTCCCGGACAACGCCGAGTACTTTGATAATAAAGGACGCCTCCTGGGGACTACTGAAATCACTTAGGTATCCTCTCTCCTTCTGATCTGCGAAATAGTCCAAAGAAGAACGAAGATGGCGTTAAAATATTTTCCAAACCTATCACTACAGTAGCTCTATCTAGGATATTGAGCACTTTTCTCCCGGACAACGCCGAGTATTTCAAAATCAAAGAGGCCTCCTGAGCACTACTGAAATAACTTATCGATTCCCCATCCTTTTCAGCGTAGACGCTGTTAACATATTATCCAAACCTATCACTACAATAGCTCTATCTAGGACATTGAGCACTTTTTTCCCGGACAACGCCGAGTACTTTGAAAATCAAAGAGGCCTCCTGGGGACTACTGAAATCACTTAGGTATCATTCTCTCCTTCTGATCTGCGAAATAGTCCAAATGGGAACGAAGATGGCGTCAAAATATTTTCCAAACCTATCACCCCAGTAGCTCTATCTAGGATATTGAGCACTTTTCTCCCGGACAACGCCGAGTATTTCAAAATCAAAGAGGCCTCCTGGGGACTACTGAAATAATTCTTATCCATTCCCTAATCCTTTTCAGCGTAGATGCTGTTAAAATATTATCCAAACCTATCACTACAGTAGCTCTATCTAGGACATTGAGCACTTTTTTCCCGGACAACGCCGAGTACTTTGAAAATCAAAGAGGCCTCCTGGGGACAACTGAAATTAGTTAGGTATCCTCCCTCCTTTTCATCTGCAAAAATGTCCAAAGGGGAACGAAGATGGCGTTAAAATATTTTCTAAACCTATCACTACAGTAGCTCTATCTAGGATATTGAGCACTTTTCTCCCGGACAACGCCGAGTACTTTGAAAATCGAGGAGGCTTCATGAGCACTCCTGAAATCCCTTAGGTATCCTCTCTCCTTCTGATCTGCCAAATAGTTCAAAGGGGAACGAAGATGGCGTTAAAATATTTTCCAAACCTATCACTACAGTAGCTCTATCTAGGATATTGAGCAGTTTTCTCCCAGACAACGCCGAGTATTTAAAAAATCAAGGAGGCTTCTTGAGCACTAATGAAATCACTCTAACCGATCCCCCCCCCCGCTTTTCATTTGCAAAATAGTCCAAAGAGAAACGTAGATGAGGTTATTCGGCATTCCTCGGTAGGGGCGCCTCAGGCGCAGTAAGCAATAAACTTACTCCTCCCCAAAGAGGGGAGGCAAAGCCTGTGAGTGTGGACCTCCTAGAACTGAACATGACAAACTCATAGACCGGCGGAATGAAGCCCCGATGGCCAAGACGATTCCAGTTCATGGGGTGCAGTATCCATCGGAAGATACTACACCTTGATCTTAGCCAAAAGAAGTGAATTAATGTCATTTTCGGTAAAAAAAAAAAATGGCGTCTAAAAGCTATGTTGAATTAGAGAAAAACGGTCGGGGGGAGTTTAAAATTATTTGTTGATATTCAAAACTCATGTAATAAGTTGTTAAATAGTATTATACAATGTTTGTTGAAAGAAAATCATAGTTATTATTACTTGTTAATTTAATAATGTAATTTAAACAGTGTCTAGTGGATAGACCGCTGTTCAGGTGTAGATTGGTTATGAATACCTCAGTAAAATTTTGGAATTTCGGATCCTTTGTTGGCCTTTTGGCTAAGATCAAAGTGTAGTATCTGTTCTCAGTTACGACATTTTCGTCTTCCCAAAGACCAAGCGTCCCGCTACCGGGCCCGTTGGCTAGGTTTAAAGCGTTTTCTTGCCCCCTTGGGGCTTTTGTTACTTTTTTCCTCCCCCTTTTGGGGATTTTTTCTCTTTTTTTTTATATGATCTTTCTAGTTCCTCCCCCGTTGGGGAGGCAGCTCCCACTTGGTTTTAGAGCTAATTTCTCACTTTCCTCTATCTAGTTCCAGCTCCCACTTGGTTTTAGAGCTAAGTTTATTACTTTTTTCTTTCTTGTAGCCACTTTTTTGGCAATTAATATTAATTAATTCTTTTTTCAGAGTCTGACTGCTTGTCCCAACTTAAGCAGCCGGCAGGTTCGGGGAAGACTCACGTGCCTTTTGGCGACGGTCTCCCTGATTCCGAATCGGCGGGTTGTGGTCGGCAGACAGACACAGATTGAGATGGAGGCCACATTGGTCTCAAAAGCCAGAGCTGTCTTGGCTAAAGACAGCGAGAGGGGTGTGGCCGCGAAGGGCGCCCCAGTTGCGAGTGTGAGTGCCGCGTCGAGCGACACTCCAGTCCGGTCGGGGGGAGACACGCTCGAGTGCTCCCCAGGAGGTGTTGCCCCGCAGGGCACCTCTGGAGCTTTGTTGGGGAGTGTCGTGCCGTGCGATACTCCAGTTCGGTCGGGGGGAGACACGCTCGAGTGCTCCCCAGGAGGTGTTGCCTCGCAGGGCACCTCTGGAGCTTTGTTGGGGAGTGTCGTGCCGTGCGATACTCCAGTTCGGTCGGGGGGAGACACGCTCGAGTGCTCCCCAGGAGGTGTTGCCTCGCAGGGCACCTCTGGAGCTTTGTTGGGGAGTGTCGTGCCGTGCGATACTCCAGTTCGGTCGGGGGGAGACACGCTCGAGTGCTCCCCAGGAGGTGTTGCCACGCAGGGCACCTCTTCATCGCGACGAGGGAGTGTCGCGTCGAGCAACAATCCATCGTTGTCGGATTTCCTTTTGGAAATGGAGACGCCAGCGGTTCCAAGAGTATTGGTGTCTCCGGAAGTTTTCTTCCAAGGGTATGATGATACCCCTTTTCATAAAAGTAAACTAACGAAAAGCCAGTCGTGGGACTTAAAGGTGGCGGAACAAAACTACCGCCCAGGTTTATTTGTAGGGTGCTCCTCAGGGGATGAAAGTCTATCAGGGGGAGAGGGCCCAAGTAAACCAGCTCACAGACCGGAAAGGAGGAAGGGGATCGCAGCTAATGAACCATGGCCAAGGCTGTCCAACTCTGGTTCGCGGATCCCCAATAAAAAGAAGATCGAGGTAACGGCTTCCGCTAAACCCACTGGTTCAGTGTGGGGGCCCAAACAGCAGAAGACTCCTGAACATTATAGGAGAGTGTTCGAGGAAAAATACAAGGAGTTCACTGAAGGAAACACAGTGAAGCTGCCTCCGGGAACGCTGGAAAAATTGAGGAAGAGGATCATCTCCTTCGTAACTTTGGACGCAAAGGCGAATGGGTTGGTAGGAGTCCTGAAGGAGAGAGTCATGGAAGCACTGGTGGGCTTGAAGATCCCAGCTTCCTATATCCTCAGGAAAAGCTTTGCAATGTGGGATGTGCTGCTCCCAACCCAGGAGGTAGCAGAAAAGCTAGCAATGGGCGGAGACGTAGTCTGGAAGGGCATGAAATTAAGACCCGAATATATGGAAAGGAGAAGCGCGGCAGTTTCGGTTCTCGGCGTCCCATGCTGCATCGACTCCGACCATCTGGGAGCGATAATGTCGCAGTATGGCGACGTCGAGGAGGTGGTGCCGACTCGCGGAATGCATGGTATTCTGACAGGAGAATACAGGCTGAAGATGAGGGTCAACCGGCAGGGGTTTCAGGCGATTCCAGCGCAGTTAAAATGCGAATCCTGGTCTATGTCGATCATCGTGGAGGGAAGAAGGCCACATTGCTGGCGCTGTCAGACGCCAGGGCATGTGGCAAAGGACTGCCCCCAAAGAATAACAGCAAAGCCCCCGGCGGCTGTTCCCCCAAAAGTGCCAGCCGTGTCGGCATCATCGTCAGCAGCAGTAGACAAGGAGTCCACAGAGAAGGGGAGGAAGCCCACCCCGACCCCTATACCAACCAAGGGGAGACCGATGCCTGCAGCTTTGAAGAGGAAGCTGACAGCCCTCTCATCAGAATCGGAGGAAGAGGGAAAGGAGGTGGAAGCAGCAATGGAGCCCCCCAAAAGAAAGGACCCAAAAGCTAAAAAAGTCCGGGAGTCAGCAAGAGAGGAGGAAAACATTAAATCTTTAGCCCCCTCCGAGTCAATGGAACAGGAAAATGTTCCTCTCAAGTTTTACACTCCCTTAAACAGCCCTCGGGATAGGTCCCCAGTGTCGGCGAGACAGAGGGAAGAGGAGGCTCCCATCCCAGTAGCGCCGCCGGCCTCTGAACCAGAAGGAGCTGCTGAGGGAGTCATGCCAGAAGTCGTTCCAGGAAGAAAGCAAGAGGTCATTCCAGAAGTCGTCCCGGTACCACCTCCTCCTACGCCAGTGAGACGGGAGAAGACTAGGAGGTTCCCCTTTCTGCCGGGGGTAAGGATCTGTGAGGCGGATTCATTACAGGTCCAATCAGACCTCAATGGAAGGCAGAGGCGATACATTAAGCAGCTGGAGAGCTTCACCCACGTAGGAGGAAAACAGGTGCAAGACCCCCGGAATTTTAAAAATGCACCCAAAATTATAACGTTTGTGAGGCAGGAAACCGGGAACGGGAGGGAGAAAGCATTATGGAGAATGCTTAGGGCGGCCAAGGACGCAATCCCGGAGCAACCCCTTATAGAAGAGGAGCACCCTTCATTTAAGGAAATTAAGTCCAAATGTAGTGGGAGGGTCCCCATTTATGTTCACCCCTCATTTTTTCGGGCTTTAAAATTAACTTTCCCCGTGGACGTGGGAGGTTTGGCACGAGACGGACGGATTTCGTCCGAACTGCTGACCGGCAGTCTCGGTCAGACCTTCGGCGTCCTCACTCCCGAGGACTTTAGCCCCGTGTGTGACACTAATTGATGGGGACCACAAATTTAAACTTGGCTTGTTGGAATGTGAGGGGCATGAGATCCCGAAGCAGGGCTGCTCGCGTGCTGAGGGATCTCGTGGCCCGTGAGGTAGATGTAGCTGCGATTGAAGAGACCCACTTCGATTCGTATGGGGATTGTGATGTGCTGACTGACGACTATGACGTCTACTCAGCATATGGCGATGCTCATAGTTGTGGCATCTCTTTGTTAGTGAGACGCACCCTGCCTGCGGCGGTGAGCGTTGTTCATGCGGATGCGGTGGGACGACTGGTCGTGGTCGATGTTGCCGTTGAAAACAGCAAGTTTCGGATCGTTGCGGTTTATGCGCCCAACATTGCTGGCGAGAGGGTTTCCTTTTTTCGACGGTTGGAGGCGTTCCTCAAGGGTCCGGAGCGAGTAGTTTTAATGGGGGATTGGAATGCTATCCTAGACCCCAAGATAGATAAGGTCGGTGGGAATAGAGGGTCGGCGAGGTGGGAAAGCAGTCTGTCTGACCTGATGGCCTCATGCGATCTTGTCGACAGATTTCGCGTTGATCACCCAGGGCGGGAGATGTGGACGTGGCATACTAGCGCGGCCTTCTGTCCGAGTACTTACTTGGACAGAATGTTAGTTAGAAGAGGCGACGTAGATTTCATATCTTGTCCCACGTTCACTTGGTTAGGACATTCGGACCATAAATTGGTTACGGCCCGGTTGAACTTAAGTGATAGGCCTAGGTTGGCTGGGTACTGGAAGTTTAATACCTCCTTACTGGAGATACGAGACTTCCGGGAACAGCTAACGTTACTACTCCAGCGGGGATTAGTGGGGGTGGTTATCGGGAGTAGGTACTGGGTTAAAACTAAGGCTCAGGTTAGAAACTTTTGTGTCCGCTACAGCCAGCGCCTCGCTCAAAATAGGGCTAGGACGCAAAAGCAAGTAGAGGATAAGATGACCCGGGCGGTGGCTGGGGGGGATCCCCTAGAGATAGCATTAATTACGGGGGACCTCAATCGCTTGGCTAGCGAGCGATATGAAGGTCAAGTAGTTAGAGCTAGATTAAAGAAAGTCTCTAACGAAGCCGTGAACGTTGACGCTGTTGAGCGTAAGGCTGCTTTACGTCGTGGTTCGGATGGGTACATTCGGAAGGTGAAAAACCTGGAAGGACATACCCTGGTATCGTCTCGTGAGATCTGTGAGGGGTTCCGTGAGCATTTGAAGGAACGCTTCACCCAACTGCCCAGACTCCGCGGCCAGGAGTTTGACAGCTATTTGGCTGACTCGCCCCGCCTCGAGGCGGCTCGAGCAGCTGGCTGTGATGGCAGGATTACGGAGGGCGAGATCGTTACTGCGTTGAAGCAGGTCGGCTTGAACAAATCTCCGGGACTCGATGGTCTGCCGTACGAAATGTATTTGAGGCTGTCGCCCATGTTTGTCCCAATTCTGAAGGATGTGTTTAACCACTGGTTTGTTCAGGAGTCAATCCCTGGACAGGTAACCAAAGGAGTGGTCACATTACTGAAGAAGAGGGACCAACCTGGTGGGGGAAATTTAGACGACTACAGGCCCATAACTCTGCTAAACACAGAGTTAAAGATTTTGGCCCGCGTTCTTGCGAACCGCCTGCAGGTTGTTATCGGTGATTTGATCAAGCCTGAGCAGAACTTTGCTGTGAAGGGGAGGTCGATTCAGAACAACTTGCATTTGATTCGCATGATCATAGAGGGGACAGAAGACGACGCTGAAGCCGCGCTGATCAATTTAGATCAGTCCAAGGCTTTCGATAGGGTCGACCATGGTTTCCTGAAAGCTGTTTTAGCGGCTGCCGGTTTTGGTCCGGACTTCCGCAGGTGGATCTCTATTCTGTATGACTCGCCGACGGCAGTGGTGCAAGTGAATGGAAAGAGGTCGGAATCGTTCGTTGTTTCTCGGTCGGTACGTCAGGGTTGTCCGCTGTCGCCCCTGCTCTACATCCTGGCGTTGGAACCCTTCCTTCGCAAATTAAGGGATGAGGCGACAACACCAGTCCTGCGCGGGATCGCTATCCCTCCTCGCAAAGCGCGAGTCAGGGTTTCCGCGTTTGCCGATGATGTCACCGTTTTCGTGTCGAGCCGTACTGACATTCGAACGGTGATTAAGGCGCTCGCTCGGTACGAAGAAGTGACAGGGGCCATAGTCAACCGCAGCAAGTCGAACGGCCTGCGGTTGGGTGCCTGGAGCGGAGAGACCGCTCTTCCAGGTGACTTCAGCTGGTCGGATGGCCCGGTTCGAATCCTCGGCGTGTGGTTCGGGCCGGGCCTCCAGCTGGAAAAGAACTGGTCGGAAGTACAGACAAAGGTCGAATCGTCGGTCCGGGCTTGGATTCGAAGGAAGCTTTCCTTAAAGGGCAGAGCGGAGGCGTGCGCCACTTACGTCTTTCCTCTCATCCTTTACCGGCTGTCTGTACTACCACTGCCTGCGGCCCGCCTTATCGCTTTCACGCGCTTACTCTTCTCGCTTCTTTGGAAGGGCCGGAAAGCGTACGTCCGCAGACAGGTCTGTACTCAAGTTCCGAGTGTGGGAGGCTTGGGGATGCCTGACTTGGCAAGTCATCGACATGCCGAGAGACTGGCTTTCCTGAGTCGGACTTTGATGGAAGACACTCCGTGGGTCCCTGCGGTCGGGAGCGCCTTTCCCAACCTCATACCCGACCTCTCGGTCGAAGGACGACGTAGGCCGAGAGGGGAGCCCTTGTTCTTCACCGAATGCCGGGCCGCGCTTAGAGCGTTGCCGGGGTCCAGTAACCTTGCCCGGTCTAGGAAGAGACTATATCGGGATCTAGTGGAGGGTACCGCTTCGGACCCACTTGAGGAGCGGCTTGGATTGTCGAGGGAGGAGGCCCGCTCCCAGTGGAATTGGGCGCCAGGCCAGAGTTATCTCAACAATTCTGAGTATTCTCTGACCTGGCGACTGGTTCGGAACGCACTGCCCCTCTATGGCAGATTATGCAGAGATGGTTTAAGGGACGTCCCCTTATGCCCGCGCTGTGAAGACGACGAAGAAGAAACGGCCGAGCACGCCTTCTTCACCTGCAGCAAACTTCGACATCTCTGGGGATACGTCAGGGAGGTGACGGCCCGCATCGACGCCGAGCAGCCGATGGTCCTGGATGTAGCATCTGTCATCAACAACGCAGCACCGCCGTGGTCTGGGGAGAAACGAATGGTGTTTCTAGCCATCCTAGCCGTAGCAAGACTAGTGACGTGGGTTACACGTCTTAATGAGGTTCATGGGGTTGGATCTGTTTCGGATCGGGATCTGGTAGTTTACTTTAAACACCAACTTAAAGTGAAGATCAGATGCGATTGGAAACGATTACATCGCATGGATTTCGATAGGAGATGGGTGCATGACACTAGTTTGTGCATCCGACGAGGCGCCAAGTTTGAGTTCGTGTTCCCTCCATAATTATGGCACACGCGGTACTGGGTTCTACGGAACCCACCCCTGTAGAGTTTTTTGATTTATTTCAAAAAACTGGTAACCTCTTAAACTAGTAGGAATGAAAGTTATCCTGTCCCTATTTTATTTTTGCCGGCACTAGAGAGCTTCCAAAGATTCCCACTTCCACTGTTTTATTTTGTCCCCGGTCTTTTGAAACCCTTGGCATTACTATCTTGGAAGACGCCATCCACCCAATGATCCCATTCCCGATGAATTTATTTTTTGAACACTCCTCTCTTAAGTTCCCACTCCCACTTAGTGACCGACCCGCTTGTTTTCGGTCTCGTGCCGGAAAACAGTGGGCGGTCTAACACTTAGTCATGAGGGAAAGCCGGGCCATACTAACTTTTCTACCATTTTATTTCGTTCTTTATTTTTCTTTCTTTTTGGGTGTTTTTAATATTTTTTCCCACTCCCACGATAATTCTTTTTTACATCGATGTTTTTTGGGGATATTTTAAGTAGGGATCCACCCACAGAGTGAATGCGGTATTTTGGTGTAAGAATCTAGTTTAGAGTCAGCAAATGTTCTTTTTATGTTGTTTGTAAAATTTTGTGAAATAAAAAACATTGAACAGCTTGTCTCACTTATCCCCGACCCCCCCTCCCCCTACATAACGGGCACTATGCCTAAGGTCTGGTGAGTTCCCAAGGTTTGTAAAATCTTCATCTGTAGATAAAGATGAGGGTTGTCCGAAGGAACTCACCTGCCTAAATAAATTGGCCTTTTGGCTAAGATCAAAGTGTAGTATCTGTTCTCGGCATTTTTGCCTTGAGATAAAGTGTATTATCTAGTCCTATCCGATAGGTGTCGGTTTTACACTCTCGAATCAAAAATCAGATTATCATTTTATTTTTTAATCCCTTTTCCTTTTGGGCATTTATTCTCCCCTAAAGTACAGGTTAATACGCTCCCAAGGATCGGGATATTTCGCCTGAGGCGCCCCACCGTCGAATACCGATACCCCCCCTCCCCAAATGTTTCCTAAGGCGCCCCACCGGCGAATACCGATACTCCCCCAGATTTGGCCGGAGACGCTCATACCGGCGAATGCCGACATTCCCCATCCCCAAATTAGGCCTGAGGCGCTCATACCGGCGAATGCCGACACTCCCCCCCAATTTGGCCTGAGGCGCTCACACCGGCGAATGTCAACACTCCCCCTCCCCAGATTTGGCCTGATGCGCCCCAACGGCGAATGTCGACACTCCTCTTCCCCTAAATTTCGCCTGAGGCGCTCATACCGGCAAATGCCGACACCCCCCTCCCCAGATTTGGCCTGAGGCGCTCATACCGGAGAATGCTGACATTCCCCCTCCCCAGATTTGGCCTGATGCCGACACTCCCCCTTCCCAGATTTGGCCTGAAGAACCCCACCGCCGAAATTTCCCCTCCCCAGATTTGGCCTGAGGCGCCCCACCACCGAATGCCGACACTCCCCCATCCCCAAATTTCGCTTTAGGCGCTCATACTGCCGAATGCCGACACTCCCCTCCCCAAATTTGGCCTGAGGCGCTCATACCGGCGAATGCCGACACACCCCCTCCCCCAAATTTGGCCTGAGGAGCCCCGCCACCGAATACCGACACTCTCCCTCCCCCCAAATTTGGCGTGAGGCTCCCTATCGCCGAATGCCGACACTCCCCCATCCCCAGATTTGGCCTGAGGCGCTCATACCAGCGAATGCCGACATTCCCCCTCCTCAGATTTGGCCTGAGGCGCCCCACCGCCGAATGCTGACACTCCCTCTCCCCAGATTTGGCCTGTAGCGCTCACATCGGTGAATGCCGACATTTCCCCCCCCCCCCATATTTGGCCTTAAAGGAGGAGGTAATGCCTGGAAGTATAACAGAACGGCCATAGTGAGGAAGGGAGGGGGGAAGGAATATTAGCGTCTATTAATAATTAAGAAAGAAAGTGTGGGAGTGAGAGAGAAAGAAGAAAGAAAGAAAAAAAATGGTTGTAGTGTGAGTGAATTTCTACCCGCCACTCCCTTACTCTGACGTCATATCTGGTTTATCGTGACTTTGCATTATTTTTCTTCTCAAATTAGTATAAATAACGTTGAAAAATGGAGTTAAAAGCCACCCCCCATTGGAGAAAAGTGCTCAGTCGACCCCGGAAGAGTCAATTTTTTTTTCCGGTTCCGAGATATTACACGCGTCTGGGCTGGCCGGTCGGAATGATGTCACCCGTGTGACCGTGTGTTGGGTACTTTCGGAGGAGAAGCTTTACATACATACATACATACATACATACATACATACATACATACATACATACATCCATACATACATACATCCATACAGACAGGTGACGTTTATATAATAGATTATTGCGCTCGAACTTGGTTCATCCTTCTCGACGCCCAAGCATCGGAAGAACATCAAAGTTTAGTTACCAATTATACCCAGATGTCTGGACAAGTTATTGGCACGAAGTTGAACTGATCTGTCTGAGGACGTTATTAGGAAAATATTTCAATTTAATATCGTTAGAGAGATCGGAGGCTAAAAATAGCGAACACAGACGCGTGTTTTTATTTAGAAAAACAAACAAAAAAGTGTTAATAGGTCTGTTCCAATTTACATGAGTGTCTTTTTTAAGTTTTTTATTATTCTCATGTCATCACTTATTTACTGACAGAAAAAAGTGTAAGACTTTAGTTTTTAATTGATAGAACATAGAAAAAATAAGAAAAGTAGGTTATTATGTAGTTTGCAATTGGGGTTTCTGCAATCTTGAATGAAATAGCAACATCAGACACTTTCATAAGCGCATTTAAACAATCACGGTTATCTCCCCTTTAAGTCACATTAATCTATATTTTAGGAACTATAGGAGAGAATTTGAATGCCTACTAGACACTATCCTTCAGTGTTCAAGGTCTTGCTGTACAGGGGTTTGTCAGGACAACCTGTCATGAGTATAGTTTCCTCTACAAGTAAACCCTGGCCATATATCTAAAAGTATTCGAAATCCAAGTAAGATCCCCTCGGCATGGCTACACACTGGCTCATACGAGGAATAGTGCACCTACTCCAAGTGATGTTACCTCAAGTAACAGCACTCAGCTGGATATTTCACCAGACTAGATGAATTCTTGTTCTGGAATCCGGTAATTCAAGAGACCATAAGAAAAATATACTATGACATATTCAACTGGTCAATTGGGGAAAGGAAAATAAATGTTCTTTACTTCTTTACTAACTTAACATTTGAGAGGTAAAGCAAAACGTTAATTTAACACACGGATATCTATGTTAGTCCAGGAAGAGGCTCCTTGATTTCTAAGACTTTACACTTAAGTAAAATGAAAACAAAAAGTGAACTACAGCGTTATATGTATATAAGTAAACTAAACCTATTCCTAACAGAGATTTGGTATCTGTCTGAAGACGAAACTATACTATTACTTTTATGCGCAATTCAAGAGGGATAGTATATGTTCTGTTGTCATCATACCATCCTCCTAGGAGTTACCCCCTCTTTCAGAGGTACTGATGTATCTGTTCTGTTGTCATCATACCATCCTCACAGGCATTACCCCTCTTTCAGGGGTAGTGTAGTGTCTGTTCTGTCTCCGTAATACCATTCTCCTAGGCATTATCTCCGTTTGGGGTGGGAGTAGTGTAATATCTCCTTTGTTTGTTGTATCGTGCGTCAACAGGTAATTATCACAATTTCCTCTTAATTAGCAAATTCAACAACCACATTATATATAAAAAAATAACTATATGCACTTACCCGGCGTTAGCCTGGGTGCAGTGGAGTCATTATTATATTTAATTTTTGTTTTTGTTCGCACATAAGAAAACTCCTATGATATCCTTCAATCTAAAATATCAGTAATCACCCCTTGTTGATTCTTAATTTTAGGTGATTATTTAAAGATATTTCATACTAGCAGTCGTCTGGGCTGGATTAAGTAATTTTAACATAAATTGTAGCAAAGTACGTTTTATATTGTCAATAAGGCGGATCAAAAATAACAAATGAAACTTTTTAAAGTTTAATTTGAAAATCCGACAATATAACTTATATGTTATATATTTACAGGTACGCCGCCCGACGTTGTCCGTGAATGAACATAGAAACCTGTGAAGTCAGGCTCCACGTTCATTATGATTCTATGGAATGGCCCTCACCTTCACAACTAGGACAACCGGGAGAGATTAGCTATAAATGTAGGAATTTTAAAAAGACATTAAAAAAAGAATTGAATTTCACAGACAAGCGGTGCCATTACAGTTAGCCGTTGACAGTTCGACTGGTCAAGATAGAGAATTCGGAATGATGTAGAAAAAGCGGAAGTTTTTCAGTTTCAGTGGAGGGTAGATATAAGAGACAAAAGAAGACAAGGAAAGGCAGACACCGGAAAAAGAAGTAGAAGAGGTAGTTAGGGAGTGACTGTGAAAACGAAATAAAGAAAAAGAAGTCAGTTTGAGTGAGAAGGGAGAAACGACAGTTCGACTGAAAAAGGTCGCAGATAAAGAAGTTAGTCTTAGCTGAGATTTGAAGGGCGACAGATGAGAGAATTAACCTGGACGTAAAGACACAAGTGACGAGACCCTAACACACACACTCATGCCCGTGTCCAGCAAGTCTCTTGTATACAATCCCTATTTCTGTGTTCTTGTCTTTATTATGTACGTAAGCTTTTGTTGTGGACTATGGCCTCGTGCACTGGCGATCGACAATACTAGAATCTCTAGACGGCCCATAAGAGGAAGAAGACATGTTCAAAAGCACAGCAACTGCGCTTGTGATAAGGGGGTCAGTCGGGGCGCAGATATAGTTGCACATCATAATCCCATTTATTCTATTACAGGTACAACACCAATTTTCCAGCATTTGATGACCTGGCACTTCTTTTAATTCTAACAAAATGAGACAAGTTTATTGGGCGACCAACAGATGGCTCTGTGTGTAACGCACTTTGTTTGTTTACACTGCAACTGTTGGTGGTAGTCTCTATTTTTGAGATTATATCTTACTTTGTTTAAACCTAGTTGTGAATATGTGAGTGGTATTATTCTTTGCTTGTTTACCGGTATTAATTAACAAGAAAAGCATATTGCTTTTACATTACACTTTTAAAACGATTAGATTGGCGCGCCGTAATGTGTAGTATTTCCGTGCGTGCTGAAAATTGAGGCGAAAAGAGTTAAGCCCACAGAATTTTGCTTTAATTAATCCGAGCTCAATTCAAATTATTCTTGGTTTGTTTAGAAACACTTATAGAAGTTTATTTTCAGTTTCCACGCTTGGAAAATTATTGTGTTTAAACTTGCAAAAACCTAGTGCGTGCGAATAAAAATTCTCCATCAGTTGAACTCGTGTTCTCATTTTTTGGCTAGGCGCTACTAGTTATGGCTTCACAGACAAATGGTTTTGAACGTAAAAATTCATAAATTAATTTCATTTCATTTAACATTCACTTATATTTAATTCTTGTTTAAGTTTCTAGCAATCCCTGGTGTTTCAAAAACATGGTAGATTATAATTAAGGTGATATCGGATGATCCCGCAAAATGGTTAATCTGTTAAGGAACCAAGGTTGCCAGAAAATCGATGTTGTACCTGCATTTTTTAAATTCATAATTTCAAATTTCCAAGCGCCATCAAGTTTTATGTTAACACTGCACCTGCTGGTGGTAGTTTTGCTTTATTCTAGGATGATGTCTTATTTTATTTAAATGTAATGCTAGTTGTAAGTATGTGCGCGTTATTACCCTTTGCTTGTTCACCGGTATCAATTAACGAGAGGAGCATACAACTTTTACACTGCAATTTTCAAACGACTAGCATGACGTGTCGTAATGTATAGTACTTCCTTTCGGACTAAGAATTGAGACGCAAATAGTTAAACACACCTGTATTTAAAAAGGTTATAGTTTCAATTGTCCTAGCTATAAATAAAATTAAATTAAATTAAATTTACTTTAATTAAATAATGCCGTGTGCGTTGTTTATGGATGTCCGGTGAGAATGCAGACTCCCACAATATTATTGTAAACAACTTTAATACAAAATTAATACCGTCATCGAATTCCTCGTAAAATGTTACTTCTTTGGACTTGGTATCTGGTTCTATGCAATGATGACTACATGCATTCCGACTGTTTGTTTTGTCAATAGTTCTGTGTCAACGCTGTTTTTAACAAATCTACAGAGACTTAGGTAATTGATTGGTCGGGTCTGCAACAAAAGAAGCAGACAAACTTGCCATGAACAAGAGAAAATATTTATCGAAAAACAGTTGTGTCACAATAATATATACAAAACAAAAGTTATGAAACTGAAGCGATAATTCTGATGGACTAACCAAACATAGATCTTTTCCCATTTTCAACATTTTGCCGATTGATCAGTCAATCATAACCTTCGTTTCACGCATGTGAACAATAGCAAATATTTATTATTACAAAACAAGAAAAACTTGCCAGGAAATTTAACAAATATATATTGGAACACAATTGTTTAACAATAATATATACAAAACAAAAAGTTATGTTCTTCTTGTTTAAGGAAAATTTTCACTTCAGGCGATAATTCTGATGAACTCATAGATCGTTTCGTATTTTCAACATTTTGCCGATTGATCAGTCAATTATAGCCTTCGTTTCACGCATGTGAACAATAGCAAATATTTATTATAACAAAAAATGAAAAACTTGCTATAAAATTTAACAAATATGTGTGTTGGAACAGAATTCTCTAATAATAATGTATACAAAACATAAAAGTTAGATTTGAGAAAGCAAGTTAAGGAATTTGACAGGTCATACATCTTATTTGAAGAATGTTGAAGAGTTGATTCGAAGAGACTTTCTTCTTAGTATTTTTGCTTCCTTGTCTTTGAAATATCACTGATTTATCTCTAACTTTAACCCTACAAAGTTAGTTATTTTATAGAGAAATTTCAGTAGAGACAACTACTTCTGCTTGATAACCAAACCACATATCGTTTCATATTATTTTACAATTGATCAAGCAATCAAACACTTCGTTTCACGAAATCAATCCGTAGGGGGTAGGTCTAATGAGGATACTAGTACTTTAATTTGTTGAATTTTGACATATGTAACAGTGCATTCGGTGATCTTTAGACTGGAAAAATCCGCATAATTGATTTTTTGTGACCTTTGAAATTTTGAGAGAAAATGAGTTTTCCAAAATTATTATTTTGATAAGCCATCCAGGATTTTGTGCAAGCGATATGACCTTCACAATTTTTATCACTTAAGGTACGTTCGAAAATATTCTTCTACGGTACTCAGTCAAAAGCGTGTTGACCCCTCTTTTTTCAATATATTATTTTCATGAAATTCGCATGAATTGGAATAAATACATAAATGATACTGCCAAGTCTGCTGCAAAGAAGGTGGTCTCCCTCTACAGTCTAGTAAACTTCTCACGCCTGACAGTATCCTATATCTCTATAAAACCATCATTCGCCGATGCATGGAGTATTGTTGACACATCTGGGCTGGTGCACCAACCATTAGTCTCTCCTTTTTTGACAGGTTTAGAAGACTCTCTAACCTAATAGGTCCCGCACTGTCTACCAATCTCAGGCCCTTGTCGCCTCTCTGCTATGCTGAATCACTGTGCTTGTTTTACAAGTACTTTCATGGAATGTACTCTTATTAACTTACTGAACGTGTACCTCTTCAACATAGATACCCTTGACAACCCCAACTAGCAGCAAAATCTAACCCCCTTATTGTAGAGGTCGCAGATACGTGAACACTTTCTATTCTAGTTAAGATCGTTTGCCTTTGGAATTCCCTCCTTGCTCCCTGTTTTACTGACTGTACCAACGTGAAGTAATTCAAATGTAATGTGAACAAACATATTGCTGCACAACTCCCTACTTAGGATTCCCCGTATAAATCTGACTCTTAATCAGAGTAACCCCTTACATCTCAGTGGCAATATGCCTTGTTTGGGGTGAATAAAAAATTTAAAATTAAAAACGTAATTATTAAATATTAATAAGCCAAACTCACATTTCTCGTCAACATTTCATACACATCATCAAGTCTTTTAATAAGTCGTAGCACAGGTACAACATATCATCGTGTCACAGGTTTTGTTTTTTGCTAATCAGTCAAAACTTACCAAGACCCCAAAACACTCGATGAAAACGGTTAATGAGATAGAAAGATTGACAGTTGAATGATGATGAATATTATGAGAAGATTGACAATCTTTATATACCACCCACTCAAAACTACAGCCGACCCAGAAAACACCAATTATTCCCCCTTTGTCAAAAACATCGCGCATGGAGTGTGTGTATTAAAAGGCAAAGTAGATGGAAGCTGCGAATGCGAGGCTAATCATCATCATCACATTCGGTTCAGCGTCCTTTAAATGCTGGCATATTTTGGATGGCTTTTAGAAATTAACTTCCAAACTAACCTACCTCTGGACTGGTATTTCCTCGATTCCATCATTATCACTTGCTCCCATGATTTCCTTTGGCATTTCCCTGCCAAATAACTCTGTTCTACATCCACTAACCAAACAACTCTCACCCATGTTTTCCATGTGGACACACCAACGTAGTCTCCTGTTCTGCACATATCTGTCTATACTGTTCAGATTTAATCTTTCCCTGAGGTTATCAGGTCTAAGCCTGTCTTTAAGACTCACATTAAACAGCCATCGTGCCATTTTCATATCATTTCTGTCTATAGAAAGGCATGTCCTCAACCCTCCCTGACCAGATTCCACTTCCATACTTCATCACACTTCGTACACGTGCCTGATAGACTCTTACCTTCAGCGACAGTGGTAACAATCTGCTGGTAGTAATGACAAAAGTTCCTTGAACTTACTCCATCCACTTCTAATTCTTGCGATCACAAAGTACTTGCTCTACTCTGTGCTCCAATGATATTATCGGATTGACATCCTAATAACTAAGAGGAGACAAGTACGACCTTTCTTTAAATTGTTGACTCAGCCCTTTTTTCGTCTCTAAGAAAGAGAGCCTGCGGGGCATTTGATCTCGGCAAATCACGTTGATAGAGGTTTCCGACCAATCACAGACCAGAGATCATGCGCGACCACGCGTGATTTGAGTGATATAAAACAAGATACGCCTTTCTTCTCCTCTTTTTACCCGCTCTCAACGAGTAACACGGTCCTTGTTTCAACGAAGTTTTTCCTCTCCCTACGACCAGCGATTAAGACAATCCCATCAGCATGACTCAAAAAGCATGTGGGCGAGAAAACACTACTGCTACTGTCTTACAGTTTACTACCAGCCGTCCCCCCTTTCCTCTTCATCGGACGCAGGACAAATAGTAAGCCTAACCCTTTTTTTCCTTTCTCTGTTTTAAGCACGTTCGAACGCCAAATTCCTACCCTTTCGTACTCGGCAAAAAGGGGTACAGAGACGGCTCGTTTTTCTTAAATTACGCGCACACCAAAACACGTTTGTTTACCAAGAAGAAACTTTAAAAGACAATTTTATACAAACAGTAAAATAAACATTTTCCTGTGCACAAAACTCAGGCTTTTCATTGAGGAATTTATACAATTTAAATGAATCTAATTTTCCTTAAATTACGCGCACACCAAAACACGTGTGTTTACCAAGAAGAAACTTTAAAAGACAATTTTATACAAACAGTAAAATAAACATTTTCCTGTGCACAAAACTCAGGCTTTTCATTGAGGAATTTATACAATTTAATTGAACCACGTTAAATAAATTGTTATGCTTATATGTATTTTTGAGTGCTGGCTTTCTTACTTTTTGTGTTGGTTATTGGCGTATTTTTACTCTTTCTTTCATGCTTAATAAGAATAGAAAACGTTAGAACCCCCACAAATTTGGTGACCCCGAAAACTTCTCGACAACCTTAATATACCCGTAATCCAGATACACTCTTTTTCCACATTTAAGTTCTCATCCGTCTCCATTGTTTATACTTCTTGTCGAAAGTAAATCCATGGTCCATTTTGTCTTTTCCATGTGTTTATTTCTAATTACATTCCTGGGCAAAGAGATAACAAGATACACCATATATATAATTTATATTATCGTATATGTGTTTGTATGTCCGTCTGCGCGTGTGTTCACTTAAAACATGAATACCACAATACCGGATCGACTTAAACTGTAATATATTGATTCGGTATATCCGTAGGAATTATTATCGAAAAGTATATATGAAAACTTTGTACGAGCAAAGATATTTGCAAATTAAAACAAACGAATAGGTAATAATTACTGATATCAATAAAATAAAGAATGGCGCTAAATCATTTTAGCGTTTCAATATATACTGTATATAAAAATGGGAAATATTTTACATTTCATGACTTTCTTTTAAATTAAATGTGTTTCTATAAAACTCCTGGCAAACCAGAAGAGTAAGCGACCTAAAATAAGCAGCAACTGGTGTTCTGTTAGATTTAGTTCTTTCTGATATTAGACTTCATTTGTAATATAACTTCCGGCGAGAATTTCAGTTTCATTAATTTATTAATTGCTTTATTAAATTGTTAGGCGAAAGTACAGAATAGTTAACAAAGCCCCCTCCCCATATTAATAATGATTTTCTAAATAATAACGTTATAATTTCAGCACGATTCGTAAACTGCAGAAGATTATTTAGAAAGCCATTCTTAACATGGGGAGGGGGCTTTGTTAACTATACTGTACTTTCACCTAAAAATTTAATTTATTTTTTTTTAGAAATTAGCACAAAACTTGGCAAACCATAATAGTAAGCGACCCAAAACAGGAAGACTTTAATATCAGGAACTAAATCTAAAGGAACACTGTTTACTGCTGACTTTGAGTCGATTACTCTTCTGGTTTGCCAAATTCCTTATAAGTGTATCATTTGTATTATTCGGGCGACTGTTCTTATCTCATAAATAGAAATAATTGTAAAATTGAATTGGCACACATAAACGACATAGCATAGGAATCAGTGTTCTCTATTGTAAATCTAATAAAATAACGTAAAAGGATCCATGCAGGTGACATTTCGATATGACGTTTGTAAACGGGATTTTAGGGCCATAGATCGGTCTAAAAATCAAGCAGTGGGGATCAATTAACTTTAAATTTACATGAAGAACTCCACCTCTGCTAAATAGTGAAAAGTATTTTTTTAAGAAGGTGATGTAATTTGCTTGAAGCATTGTGTAATGTGTATACAGAACAGTCATAGAAGGCTATCACAATGCAAGATGTGGAAATATGTCTGCGTTGAGAAGGGGGACGAAAACGAAGTGATTTTTTTCTTAATTCCAATTTTTTAGTTATCTTACTTAATTTAGTTTCAACTTCTACACTATATTCTAATGTACTTTTTATGTGAACATTTTGTACTCAATCAATATTATTTCTCAGAGAGAATTAAAATTTTACGGGTGTTAACAATGTCGCCTTTATGTTACATTTCACAGTTTTATAACAAAGAGTTTACTCGAAAGTTTTGCAGTTTCAATGATAAAGCTATCTTTCCATACTCCTCGGTTTAAAGAGCGCTGATTCCCCTTTCTCTTAATATATTACTTTTATAATTAATTTTAGCTAGCATTGATTAGCCAAACGAACATTTCTTGTCAAAATTGTACACAAATAAAGTCCGTTAATAACTAGTGTGATACGATAGAGTACCCTTACTCCCCACGGCTAAGACCACCGGGAGAGATTACCTAGGAAAAGGGCAACAATAAAAAGACAGGCGTATCTATTAGACTCCATAGACCAGTGACGCCATGATAATTATTTGTTAACTCTTTGAATGGCCAAATAACGATGGAGAACGTATGCTGAAGAAAAAAATGAATTTGGCTAGTTTCTGGTGGTTAGCTGAGAGAAAAATTCGGTGTATCGGCTTTCCGGTCGATGTAGATATATTCGTGTGAGACTGACTGTGGAAGACAGATCAGCGACAGAGCTCGACAATGAATGATATCGACGGAGAGATCAGTAGCAGATCTCAGGGAGAAGGGTCGCTACGAGAGACATCAGTCAGTCTTAGCTGATATCCTGAATTCGAGAGATAGGAGGCATAGCACAGATGCAGAGACTATCCACACGACCCTAACGGCACGCACACACTTGTTACTTGATTTAGTTTCAACTTCTACACAGTGATATAATGTGTATAAACGTGTGTAAACGTATTTTATAATCTGAAAAGTTTGTATTTAATCAATACTATTGCTCAGAAATTTTTTTAATTTTACGGGTTCAAACTTATTCGCTCTTGTATAAACGATATGATATTTCACATTTTTATAATAAAGGGGCCTGTCGAAAGTATTTCAGGTTCAATGATATAACTAATACTATTCTATACTCCTCAGCTAAAAGATTCTTACTCTCTTTTGGTATACCACTTTCTTAATTAATTTAAGCTAATATTAATTAGCCAAACTAACATTGCTCATAAACGTGTAACACAAATCAAGTACGTTAATAAGTAGCAGCACCAGTAAAACACATAATCGTGTCACGCGTCTTTGTTTCAATTGCATTCCTGGGCAGAGAGAAAGACAAATACACCATATGTATAATATAGATTCTCGCATGTGCGTTTGTGTGTTGTCTGTCAGAATGTATTTTTGATCGCCTAAAACGCAAATACCACAATACTGGATCGACTAAAACGTTAATATATTGATTCAATATAGTCGTAAGAATTATTATCGAGAATTATATATTTAAACTTTGTACGAACAAAGATATTTTTTAATTAAAATTAAAAAAAAAACATGTAATAATTACATTATCAATAAAAGAAAAAATGGCGCGAAATCTTTTTAGCTTTTCAAAATATACGGTAAACGAAAGGGGAAATATTTTACATTTCATGACTTTCTTTCCAATTAAATTATTTTCCTATTAAACTCGTTGAATGTGATGAAGATGATGACTTGACGTCAATGTGATAATTGGAAGCTAAGTAAATATTTGAATGTGTATCTTTTTTATTATAATCCGGTGATTATATTTGCTTTAAAGTTTTACCTGGAGAAAACGAAGAAATTTATTTTCAGTTGTGTCAATTAAATAAGGTACGAGGGCAAATATATTTATTTAAATAAATTGAGGACACATTGGGGAAAATACTGTTTACTATTCTTTCCTACTTTTTATATTATTGATGTTATCTTTAATTATTATTATTATCCTACAGCTGAGTTAATCAATATGTGTTTCCCTATAGCTTAATTCCTATATATTTTAATCACACAAAATACATGCTAAGACATACCTTCGTTTCAGGATTGAGTTATGTTTGAAAATAGCTTTAAGTTAAATTGTTCTAATTAGCCGTAATGTGTAATTAACTAAAGAAGTTAACCAACTATCACTTAACTATCTACATATTTCTCTCTTGACCCTCTGACCCTCTGATGTTGATTGAAGCACACTATAATAGTTCTTAATGTGTCTGAGAGCATTTACGGAAAGAGTGGCTCAGCGTTGTCATCTGATTTTATTTTAATACTTGTATCTGTATACATCACTAACCCGTATATAAATTAGATGGCAACATAATAACTCTCTTTACTTCTATATAATAATAATAATAATAATAATAATAATAATAATAATAATAATAATAATAATAATAATAATAATAACAAAAATAGGAACAAAACGAGAAAAACATAAGGAACAAAACGAGAAAAACATAAACACAGAAACTGAAGAAGGCGAAAACGACGAAACTATAAAACTATCTGAGGAAGAAGCAAGAGAAGTGGAAAACATCAAACGATTAATGTCCGAGAACAAAACAAAACTTCCATCCCTAAGGAACGAAGACTGGAAGAAGTTAAAAGTTGAAACGGAGAAAGTAAACAGAGTACTCACGTACATCCCAACAGACACTACCACAGATCTAAACAACTTGATATATGCGGGGGCAAAATCAATAAGTATGAAACTAAAATGGGAAAAGAAGACTGACCAAAAGAATGGACAGACGAAATATGGATGGGAGATCAGACTGGAAACCCAGATCACCAAACTTCAAAAGGAAGCTAAAACCGTGAATAGGATGAAGGAGAACAGTAAACGATGGAAGAGCAGAAATCTGAATCGCAAGGAAAGACTAAATAAGAAACACGAAGAACTAAAACAAAAGATAGCCCCAAAAGAAGGAAGATTGAGACGATACAGATACAAATCGGAACAGTACAAACAGAACAGGACCTTTGAAAACAATGAAAGCCAGTTTTACAAAAACGTAAACGGAGAAAGAACAACAACAGAACAACCGGACCCGACACAAACAAAACATTTCTGGAGCAAGATATGGGAAAATGCTGAAGATCATAACAAAAATGCTAAATGGCTGAAAGACATGAAATATAAACTTCTAGAAATTGAAGAAGGAACGGAAACAGAAATTAATGAAGAAACTATTAAGACAACACTAAAGAAAATGGCAAACTGGAAAGCACCAGGTCACGATATAATACATGCGTACTGGTTCAAAAAATTCACGACCCTACATGAAAGGCTAGCACAGAAACTGAGAGTATGTATCCATAAAACACATGCACCAGAGTGGATGACCAAAGTAAGGACAACGCTCATACAAAAAGATGCCAAGAAAGGAACGACCCCAAGCAATTACAGACCAATAACCTGTTTACCGACAATGTGGAAAATCCTAACGGCACAACTTAGAGAGCAAATTTACCATTCCCTGAACAGTCGTGGACTCCTTCTCGAGGAACAAAAAGGATGCCAGAAAGGAAAAATGTGACGCATGATCTGTTATACATAGATCAAAAGATCCTGAAAGAAGTTAAAAGCAAGAAAAAGAACATATTTATGGCATAGATTGACTACAATAAAGCGTACGACAGAATCCATCAAACATGGATAATTGAATGTTTAAAAATGTACAAGATACCCAACAGGATTATTAATTTCATCAAGAAAGCAATGGAAACATGGAGATTAGAACTGACAGCTGAAGGACAATACTTGACGGAGATAAAAATAAAGAGAGGCATTTTCCAAGGAGACTCCCTATCACCACTACTGTTTATCATAGCCATGATCCCACTCAACTACATACTCAGGAAATGTGATGCCGGATACAAGTTCACGTTCACAGGCAGAGAACAACGAATAAACCATCTCATGTACATGGACGACCTGAAGCTATTTGCAAAAAGCAAAAAGGAACTGGAAAAGCTGATAAATACGACCAGAATCTTCAGTCAGGACATTCAAATGGAATTCGGAATGGAAAAGTGTGCATTGCTAGAGATTAAAAAGGGAAAGTTGGAGACGACTGAGGGCATGGAACTACCCAACCAAGAGCAGATGAGGGCGCTAGATGAACAAGAGAGCTATAAATATTTGGGAGTTTTGAACACAGACACAATCAAATCAACAGAAATGAAAGAGAAGATTGGAAAAGAATACCTGAGAAGAACAAGAAAGCTCTTAGAAACAAAATTATATAGCAGAAACCTAATCAAAGGAATAAATACCTGGGCAGTATCACTAATAAGATATTCTGGACCATTCATAAACTGGACTAAAGAAGAACTCAGGCACCTTGATCAGAGGACTAGAACATTAATGACTATGCACAATGCACTACATCCAAAAGACGATACAGACAGACTCTACGTGAAGAGAAACGAAGGGGGAAGAGGACTGGTAAGTATAGAAGACTGTGTGGACGACACTAAAAAAGAGCTGGAGAAATACATAAACCAGAACACAGAAAAGCTGATCACCGCAGCATGAGATACCGTCCCAACGAACAACGCAGGAAGCATCGAAACTGGACACAAACATACAAGAAAAGAAAAATGGGAAGAAAAACAACTACATGGACGCTTCATAAGACTCACAAGAGAAGAAACCAACGTAAATAGCTGGACATGGCTAAGAAAAGGAAACTTGAACAGAGAAACGGAATCTTTACTGATAGGTGCACAGAACAATGCGATTAGGACAAACTACATTAAAGCTAAAATAGATAAAACCCAGGAAAACAATAAATGCAGACTGTGTGGACAAAGAGACGAAACAGTAAATCATATAATAAGTGAATGTAGCAAACTTGCTCAAAAAGAATACAAGAACAGACATGATTATGTTGGGAAAGTAATACACAGGGAACTGTGCAAACAATTGAATTTCGAATATGCAGACAAATGGTACAAACATAAACCAGAAACAGTACTGGAAAACGAAAAACACAAAATCCTCTGGGATATGGATATACAAACAGATAAACTCATACAAGCAAGGAGACCTGATGTTATTATAATAGACAAAAAGGAAAAATCTTGTAAAATCGTAGACTTCGCCGTTCCAGCAGACAACAGAGTGAAGATCAAAGACACGGAAAAACGAAGTAAATACACAGAACTAGCCAGAGAACTGAAAGGAATATGGAGCATGAAGAAAGTTAGTATAATACCAATAATCGTAGGAGCACTAGGAACAATCCCAAAAAACATGGAGAAAAGACTTGGAGAAATTGGAATCAAAGGGACTATCGAAACCATACAAAGGACGGCAATGATCA
This sequence comes from Sepiola atlantica, assembly GCA_963556195.1. Lineage (NCBI taxonomy): Eukaryota > Metazoa > Mollusca > Cephalopoda > Sepiida > Sepiolidae > Sepiola > Sepiola atlantica. The sequence goes on along the minus strand of OY744516.1, from coordinate 107,386,115 downwards.
AAACAGCTGCAATCTTAAGGAAAATCCTCCAATGCGGAAACTAACACACATAAGCTACAAAGGCTAACCAGACACAAGGAATTTACAACGGAAAAAACAAGACCACACGAAGAACACAACAAGAGCCAAGGAACAGAAACTGCAAGAAACAGCACTTCATAATGTCCCCCCCCACCCACCCAATAAATTACACCGGCCTCAGCTATCACTACACAAAAATGAACCAAGAAACAGAAATTACAAGAAACACTATAAGCTCCTCCCTCTCCCTCGCTCACCCATCCCCAAAAGAAAAGGAAGGGGGAAAAAAATGAATTGAAGGGAAAAAATTTAAAAATTTAAAAAAAAAATCTTTTTTTTTTTTTTTTTTTGAATGAAAAAATATTATTTTATTCATTTATTTTTTTAACTGGTGCCGGCCTAGGCTGACACCAGACAACATATTTGTAGAGGGTCGAGGAGGATGAGAAGACCGAGGAGGAACAGCACAAACCAGACCTCCACTGGAAAAGTGCAGAGAGTGCTGAGATCTTGGGGAGGCTTGTTGCCACCCAAATCCCAGAGAAGACCAATTGTCCTTACCGGCGAGAAATCAATGGTAAGAGACTGTTGCGATACCGCATCGTTATCGAAAAGAGGTGAAGAACACTGGAAGTCTGGGGAGGCTTGTTGTCACTCAGACTCCAGGAAATACCACTGGTTGTTGTCGGTGAGCAATCACTGACGATTATCTGTGTGAGAACTCCTAGTGAGTACAAATAATAATAATAAACGCCGTGGGACTCAGAAGAAAGATCTAAGTATCATGATGGACAGGTGCTCCCTTGATGGCCAACATGGGGGACCCGCTTCGCATCCTGCGAATGGTGGCTCATTTAATTTTAGGAACAAGATCACGGACACAAAAACAGGTAAGTGTCCTATCTAATTCCAGGTATGACAAGGATACGGACCAAACACAAGAAAGCAGGAATGAAAAGAACAAACCAAAAAGTCATAGAAAGAAATGGACCACAAAAGAGAGCGGACTTATGATAGAATGCTACTACAAAAGCCGCTACCTCACAGTAAGAGGATATCGGAAACGAATGAAAGATCTATGGGACATTTCAACTGATTAGCATAGAACGGGGCAAAGGATAGCAAATCAAGCAAAACATATACTCAAGAGAGGGTGGTTATCGGAGATGGAATTAATGGAAATCAAACAAAAGATAAATGACGTGACAGATCAAGAAACACCACGTGACGAAAACTCTTAGGAAAAAGACGGGAAAAACATAAACTGAAGAAGACGAAAATTACGAAACCATAAAACCCATCGAGGAAGAAGCAAGAGAAGTGGAAAACATCAAACGGTTCATGTCCGAGAACAAAACAAAACTCCCATCCATAAGAAACGAAGATCAGAAGAAGTTAAAAGTTGAAACAAAGAAAGTAAACAGAGTACTTGTACATCACAACAGACACTGTCACATACCTAAACAACTTGATATGCGCGGGGGCAAAATTAATAAGTATGAAACTAAAAAGAGAAAAAAGACTGCCCAAAAGAATGGACAGACGAAATCTGGATGGGAGATCAGACTGGAAACCCAGATCACCAAAATTCAAAAAGAAGCTAAAACCGTAAACAGGATGAAGGAAAACAGTAAACGATGGAAGAGCAAAAATCTGAATCGCAATGAAAGACTAAATAAGAAACATGATGAACTAAAACAAAAGAAAGCAGCGAAAGAAGGAAGATTGAGACGAACAAATTGGAACAGTACAAACAGAACAGGATCTTTGAAAACAATGAAAGCCAGTTTTACAAAAACGTAAACGGAGACAGAACAACCGGACTTGACGGAAGCAAAACATTTCTGGAGCAAGATATGGGAAAATGCACAAGATCACAACAAAAATTCTAAATAGCTGAAAAAATATGAAAGACAAACTACAGGAAATTGAAGAAGGAACAGAAACAGAAATTTATGAAGAAACTATTAAGACAACACTAAAGAAAATGGCAAACTTGAAAGCACCAGGCCACGATGTAATACATGCATACTAGTTTATTCACGACCTTACATGAAAGGCTAGCACAGAAACTGTAATGTATCCATAGAACAGACGTACCAAAGTAGATGACAAAAGGAAGGACAATGCTAATACAAAAAGATGCCAAGAAGGGAACGACGCCAAGCAATTACAGACCAATAATATGCCTACCAACAATGTCGAATATCCTAACGGCACAACTGAGAGAGCAAATTTACCATTTCCTGAACAGCCGTGGGCTACTCCCCGAGAAACAAAAAGGATGCCGGAAAAGGAAAAGAAGGGCGCATGATATGTTATACATAGATCAAAAGATCATGAAGGAAGTCAAAAGCAAGAAAAAGAACATATCTATGTCATGGATTGACTACAAAAAAGCCTATGACAGAATCCCTCAAGCATTAATAATTGAATGCTTAAAAATGTATAAGATATCCGACAGGATTATTAATCTCATCAAGAAAGCAATGGGAACAATGAGATTAGAACTGACAGCTGGAGGGCAACAATGGCGGAGATCAAAATACAGAGACGCATTTTCCAAGGAGACTTTCTGTCACCACTACTGTTTATCATAGTCATGATGCCACTAAACTAGATACTCAGGAAATGTGATGTCGCATACAAGTTCACAGGAACCGAACAAAGAATAAACCATCTTATGTACATGTACGACCTGAAACTATTTGCAAAAAGCAAAAAGGAACTGGAAAAGCTGATAAATACGACCAGAATCTTCAGCCAGGACATTCTCATAAAATTCGGAATGGAAAGGTTTGCACTGCTAGATATAAAAATGGGGAAGCTGGAGACGACTGAGGACATGGAACTACCCAACTAAAAGCAGATGAGGGCGCTAGGCGAACAAGACAGCTATAAATATTTGGGAGTTTTGGAAGTAGACACAATCAAATCTACAGAAATGAAAGAGGAGATTGGAAAAGAACATCTGAGAAGAACAAGGAAGCTCTTAGAAACAAAATTATATAGCAGAAAAATAATAAAAAGAATAAATACCTGGGCAGTATCACTAATAAGATACTCTGGACCATTCACAGGCTGGACCAAAGGGAACGAAGGAACCTTGACCAGAAGACTAGAAAATTTATGACCATGCACCAGGCACTACATCCAAAAAATGATACGGACAGACTGTACGTGAAAAGAAACGAAGAAGGAAGAAGACTGGTAAGTATAGAAGATTGTGTGGAAGATTTTTAAAAAGAGCTGGAGAAATACATAAACCAGAACATGGAAAGGCTGATCACTGCAGCAAGAGACACCGTCCCAACGAACAACTTAGGAAGCACCGAAACCAGAAACAAACAGACAAGAAAAGAAAAGTGAGAAGCAAAACAATTACATAAGAATGACAAGAGAAGAGACGCACAAAAATAGTTGGGCATGGCTAGGAAAAGGACACCTGAACAGAGAGATGGAATCCCTACTGACGGGTGCACAAAACAATGCGATTAGAACCAACTACATTAAAGTTAAAATAGATAAAACCCAGGAAAACGGTAAATGCAGATTGTACAGACAAAGAGACAAAACACATAATAAGTGAATGCCCAAAACTGGCCCCAAAAGAATACAAAAATAGGTATCACTGTGTAAGGAAAGCAGTACACTGGGAGCTATGCAAACAGATACATTTAGGAAACTCTGACAAGTGGTACAATCATTAACCAGAAACAGTACTCGAAAACGAAAAACACAAAATCCTTTGGGATATGGAGGTACAAACAGATAAACTCATACAAGCAAGGAGACCGAATGTCATAATAGTAAACAAGAAATAAAAAGCCTGCTAAATCGTAGATTTTGTCGTCCCAGCTGACCACTGGGTGAAGATCAAGGAGACAGAAAAACGAAGCAAATACACTGAACTCGCCAGAGAATTGAAAGGGATGTGGAGTATGAAGAAAGTAAATATAATACTAATAATCGTAGGAACACTAGGAACAGTCATGAAGAACCTGAGAAAAAGACTGGGAGAAATTGGAATCAAAGGGCAGACTGAGACCATACAACGGACAGCAATGATAAAAACAGCTGACATCTTAAGGAAAATCCTTGAATGCGGAAACCTTTCCATATAAGCTATGAAGACTAACCAATTACATGAAAGATGCAATAGGAAGAAAACAAAATCACATAAAATGCACTAAAAGAACCCAAGGAACAGAATCTGCAAGAAATTTTATAAACTAACACACACACGGACACACACACCAAAATAATGATGGCCCTAACCCCGGCTGATACCACCCAAAACAGTCGTGACGGGTCAAGGAGGATGGAAAGACCGAGGAGGGAGAGCACTAACAAGACCTCTGCTGGAAGAGAGCACTGGGATATTGGAGAGGCTGATTGCCATCCAAATCCCAGTGAAGGCGAATGGTCGTTGCCAACGAGAAATCAATGGTAAGCGTCTGTTGTGATGACGCAAATTCATTTGCAGTAGTTATTGAAAGAGGTGTAGAGCACTGGAAATCTGGGGAGACTTGTTGTCACTCAGACTCCAGGGAACACTATTGGTGATTATCAGTGAGCAATCACTTATGACGGTCTGTGTGAGAACTCCTTGTGAGTAAACATAATAATAATAATAATAATAATAATAATAATAATAATAATAATAATAATAATAATAATAATAATAATAATAATAATAATGGAACAATGTGATGGCACAAGTCTCGGCTGATATCACACAAAATAATCGTGAGGGTCAAGGAGGATAGAAAGATCGAGGAGGGAGAGCACTAACCAGACCTCCACTTGAAAGGTGCGGAGAGTACTGCGATATTGGGGAGGCTAATTGCCACCTAAATCTGAGACAAAATCAATGGGCGTTACCATCAGGAAATAAATGGTAAGCGGCTGTTGCGATAACACAAAATCATTTCCAATAGTTATCAAAAGAGGTGGAAGGTACTGGAAATCGGGGGGGGGGGGTGGTCTTGTTCTAACTCAGACTACAGGGAACACCATCGGCTATTGTCAGTGAGCACTCACTTATGATGAACTGTGCGAGAACTCCTAGTGAGTACATGATAATACCAGCTGAATGAAGAGAGAAAAAAGAAAGAAAGTACTCTTCTTTCTTTTTTAAATAAATAGAAAAAAAATTTAAATTATATAAAATTATTTGGTGTTCTAAATTCTTTAAATAACTTTAATGTTTTCTAGTATGTGAAACTGCTTCTATAATAACTTTTGTTAATTTGATATGGTATGCAGGCAAATATATTTATTTAATTTAGTTGGGAGTACTGTTTACTCTCCTTCCTAGATGTTGTTAACATTGATGTTATATTCTATTATTATTATTATTATTATTATTATTATTATTATTATTATTATTATTATTATTATTATTATTATTATTATTATTATTATTATTAATAATAATAATAATAATAATAATAATAATAATAATAATAATAATAATAATAATATCTATTATTAAGCTTTGTAAATCAACGCTGGTTATCCAATGACTATTTTCCTATATATTGTAATCACACAAAATGCATGTCAAAATACTCCGCATTTTGGGAATTGAATTATATTTTTAAAAATAACTTCAATCTAAATTGTTCTAATTAGCCGTAATTTTCAAATACCTCATCACGTAACCTATCTCTTACTATCGATCTATCACTTTCACCCTTTCTCGCAATATGTTGTTCAATCCCCTCCTTCCAGCTCTTATTTAATACAGTTTTTATCACTCTCTCGCTCTCTCCTCTCTCTCTCTCCTTTCTGTCTGTCTGTCTGTCTGTCTGTTTGTCTGTCTGTCTGTCTGTTTGTCTCTAAATGGATATCACCATTGGCAGTAATACTATTTAATGGTAGTTGAGAGATGGAGAAAGACAGATAGAGACAGAAAAAGAGAAAGATATATAGTGAGCAGAAAGAGGCTAATTTTGTATTTTGTCTTTTCATCTTTTTTATATTAATTTGGTTTTGCAAACTCGTAATTCCTGATTCAAACGACTTAACTAGAACTCAATGAGTAACCCAACGGGTCACATTTTTCCTCGTGTTATATATAAAATCGGGCATGTATTCATCGGTGTTAGTGTGTCGTTTATAGAAAAATTAACCAGACATCTGTTTCCAAAAATCTTCGGTGGATAGGTTGTGAATTTACCTTGTTATTGTTTATACCAACGTAATAAATTCATAATGCCGTCATAACTTGTTAAAGTAGTTCTAATAAGAGAGACGAAAAGGTGTGGCAATATTCCTTTGGACGTAGGTTAATCTTGGTTGCGAAACCAATGTGGCAATATTGTTTGGCTTTAGACGAAGGGGCCATCTTTGCCGGACTTTTTGTGACGACGGGACGATGTGTGACAACATGTGCACGTATGTGCAATGTCTCGTCTTGTCATTGCCAATGAGATAGTCACTGTCGTCTACTTCTGGGACTGGCTGGCTGGCTGGCTGGCTGGCTGGCTGGCTGGCTGGCTGGCTGGTTGGCTGGCTGGCGACCATTGTGATGCAAAAGAACCTTATGTAAAAAAAAATGGAATAAACCATTTTACTTTTTATATAAAAATATATATTTATTTTCTTCCGAAGCACATTTTTATAACTTTGCAGAGAACGCGACAAAACGCGTGCGTCTCTGTCAGAATTCAAAGCCAGTCTCTTATTTTCAATCTATTTACTAGAGAGAGAGAGAGAGAGAGAGAAAAAAAAGAAGGAGGAAAGTGAGAGAGAAGGGGAGAGAGACAGAGGGAGAGAGAAAGAGAGAAAGAGGGAATACTGGTGTCATCAGTGTACGCCTTGTCAAATGTTTATTTTTGAGTTTCATAACTGATTTTCTCGAACGACGACTGCCTGACCTCTGATCCCATCACATGCACCTGTCATTGAATTAGTTTGACACCGACCTTCAGTCCTCCAAATATGACTGAGGCACAGGTGCACTCAGTGTTCTCCAAACACAGAGAAGTACTGTTTTTGAAATAAGTCTGGCATAAGGATTACGAATATAACGGGGAGCACTTAGCTCCCCAAAATATCACGCATTGTGCCATAAAGGAAAAATACCAACTTCAATCCACATTGCATGTTGGGCGACCGTTTTCTAAGAGAGACAAGAACTCGTGTTCATAATGGCAGATTTTCATATTAGGACATAATTTGCATGCGTGAACAACTAGTTTGTATGTGTAGAGACCAACTGACTTTTAAACTTTTAGGAATTTGGGACTGCTAAGAAAAAGCGTCGGTTTGGGAAATTTTTCAGTGTTTATTATGGTGTAGTTTGAAGAGGAGTTCCTTCTGCAGTTTGGACCATCGCTGTGACCTTATTATTTGTTTCTTTCAGTATTTAATCTCAGAACATTACTTAATGTACAGTTTTTATATCTTTCTTATCGTTACTATTTTGACGGATATCGACATCGCTTCCCCAAACATCCCTGCACTCTAAAATTTGTTATTAGTGATTTTTTTTTTCAATTCTTCAAAATACTATCAATTAAGCACCATTTTTTTATTATAATGATTTTTTTAATTAGGCTTTTAAATTTTAGAAAGGGTTTCAGTTTGCTATATAAGTTTACATCATAATGGAGTGGATACGTCTAGAGGATTTATTAAGCCCTTCTAAAATCCTCGGATTATAATATCGATTCAGCATCAGATTATTTTTTAAATAATATTTAAAAACTTGCGGAAAAGGTATGATTGGTAACCTTTTTTGGTGTTTCATTTTCCCTGACTCTTCATGATTTTGTGTGTTACCAGCCGAGGCTAGTGCCACAACGTGTTTCGTTTTGGGGGGAAGGGGAGACACATGTTGCTGTTATTATTTTTTATGTACTAACGGATCACTGCTTATCAAGGCCCAAAGACAACTCGAGAATAAAGGATAATTCATTTGTCAGGTGGACGGTGAGAAAACGCCGTAAGAATTGGTAGCGATTGTTGAAACTGTGCAGAATTTGATTATTTAAGAGGGCGGCTGAACAAGAATTTGTTAACATTGGACTTGAAAACGACCATGTTGTAGTCAGCCGGGAAGCAGCCCCGAGGTCTTTTGTTCCACATACGGGTAGTTCTTGAAAAAACAGTTTGCTAGTGGAAGTTCCGTTTAGTTTTAGGTTAACAGACGAAGAAAGGGCATTTATTTACAGTGGTTGTAGCTAGACGAGCTTTTGATGTGAATGTTTTACATGGAAGAACCATAGATTGGAGCTCAGTCGGGCACCTGTCATGAAAATAACGATAAAGTAGAGAAAGACTAGCAACCTCTCCTCTGTGAGAAAGAGGTATTAGGGAGGAGAAGAGGACATTCCCCACTAGATTTCGAAGTCGGTTTTGTACTCTGTAAAGGTAGGAAAGAGTACTCTGAGTAGCACCTCCCCAGAAGTGACAACAGTATTCCATCTTATGAACTATTTGACTTTTATACAAGTAGAGGATTGCGTCACGAGTAAGATACTTTCTGGTATTATTATTATTATTATTATTATTATTATTATTATTATTATTATTATTATTATTATTATTATTATTAATTGCTCACCAGAAGTTCTCATACAGGTCATTATCAGTGATTGCTCACTGATAATAACTAGTGGTGTTCCCTGGAGTCTGAGTGACAACAATACTCCCCAGATTTTCAGAACTCTCCAACTTTTTTCGATAACTGTTTCAAATGAGTTTGCGTTATTGCATCAGCCGCTTACCATTGATTTCTTGCTGACAACGACCATTGGTCTCCTCTGGAATTTAGGTGTAATAAGCCTTCTTCAAGGTTCTAGCACTCTTCGCACTCTTCCAGTGGAGGTCTGGTTAGTGCTCTCCCTCCTCAGTCTTCCAATCCTCCTTGACCGTTCACAACTATGTTGTGTGGTATCATCCTAGGCTACTGGTATATTTTTTAGGGTGGAGGGGGATTATTTTATGAAATTTCTTGCAGTTTCTGTTCCTAGGATTTTGTGGTTGTCTTCTTCCTGTAGTCTTATTTTCTTCCTATTGTAACTTCCATGTGATTTGTTACCGTTCGTAGCTTATGCTGGTTTTTTTCCGCATTCGAGGATTTTCCTTAAAGTTGCAGCTGTTTTCATTAATGCCGCCCTTTGTATGGTCTCAGTGATCCCTTTAATTCCAATTTCCCCCAGTCTTTTTTTCCATGTTTTGGGGGATTGTTCCTTGTGCTCCTACTATTATTAGTATTATATTGACTTTCTTCAAGCTCCATATCCTTTTCAATTCTCTGGCGAGTTTCGTGTATTTGCTTCGTTTGATTTTGTCTCCTTGATCGTCACTCTGTGGTCGGCTGGGACGACAAAATCTACGATTTGGCAGGATTTCTTCTACTTGTTGACTATTATAGAATCCGGTCTCCTGACTTGTATGAGTTTATCTGTTTGCAACTCCATGTCATAGAGGATTTTGTGATTTTCATTTTTCAGTACTGTCTCTGGTTTATATTTGTACCATTTTTCTGCATGTTCGAAATGCAGTCGTTTGCATAGTTTCCAGTATATTGGTTTTCCCATGCAGTCTTGTTTGTTCTTGTATTCTTTTTTAGCTAGTTTGCTGCATTCACTTATTATGTGATTTACTGTTTCACCATTTTGTCCACACAATCTGCATTTACTGTTTTCCTGGGGTTTATATATATTTAGCTTTGATGTAGTTTTTATTAATCGCATTGTTCTGTGCAGCTGTCAGTAGAGATTTCGTTACTCTATTCACTTGTACTTTTCTTGGTGATTATTATTATTATTATTATTATTATTATTATTATTATTATTATTATTATTATTATTATTATTATTAGTTCTAGATAAATGCATTTTTTGTGAGTGCAAAATCATCACATAATGATCATTGCTTCGAAATGCATCTGACCCGGAGTGGTAGTACCTGTCCGAGTTCATTATTTGGTTTAAATAGAATTTATAAATTACATACTTTTTATTTACAAAAATAAAAAAATTAATCCATAAATCATTAGTATGTTTAATGTAACTTTCAGATATTTGATGAATTTAAAACATAAAATCGTTTATTCAAATAACTTGATTTGGAATTCAATAACCTGAATAGGGTCGATATACTGTAAAACAATCAATCAAACACTTACTATTATTCCTTTCTTTTCTTTCTATTTTCACTTTCATCTTTTTTTTTAATTCACCAAATAATTATCAGCTTTCTTTCACCTTCATCTCTTTTGTAATTCATAAAGCCATTCATGTCTACCCCATTCGCCATCTTTTTTCTTTCTTTCTTGCATGCACTCTTTCAAAATTCTTGAAATAATTATCTTCTTGTTTTTTTTTCAATTCATTTTCTACCAATCAATCAATTTCTTTTTATTGTCGATCGATTCTTTTTTTAATTCTTCATTCGTCCAACACTGAATTGAATTCATTAAACAAATACATCACAACTTTCGTTCGTTCTGATAATCAAATTAACAGTCACATCACAAAAGAAGTCATTTAAAAACATTTATTCAACCGAAAACTTGTTAATTTTATTGACAAACACAGCGTCGTCAAATTCGGTCGAGAATCATCGCATCCAACTCCATTCGTAACAAGTATCTATTATACTTGGTACCAGCAATTGATATATAATAACACTGTGCTCCGGTTGTGTTATGGAGATCAATCAAGCTCGTATCCTGCGCCTTGAGGCACAAACAAATTCCTCATCGTGTCACAACACTCACCTTTAGAGGAAGATAACGAAATACTTCCCGCGTGTCAAACATATTGAATTACTTTTAATTTTATATTTAAAATGTCATATAATATTATGTAGCAATATTAGACGAGATTGTGTAAAAATAATGTTAAAAACGAAATTTTTAACATAATGTTAGATTTAAAGCTGAAAAGCAGGAAATTCCATTAGAGTTGTAGATTATAATTAAGGCTAACTGTTCAGTATGTTGGGTCACAGACTGGAAGTCTCTCGTAACACGTGGCGGATAAGCTGATGAACTCTTTCTATTGTTTCTGAAGGAGAGTGATCGTATTTGAGACAGCTGTTCCTTCTTCTATGGAGGGTGGGCTGATGGTAGAGTCACGTGGTTTTATATATGTATACTGTATACTGTAAAGGAAAAAACACATTTTCAGAATTGTTAAACCGCAAATTAAATAAAATGTCAGTATTATTTACTTTTACAACCGCTATTATTAAAAAAGACGATAAAGACAAATAAACATCTACTGCTATATCTCTGCTATGATGACCACAACTAACGATTCGTCGCTTATCAAGGCCCAAAGGCCACTCAAGGATAAGAGTTTGTCAGGTGGATGGTGAGACAACATCGTGAGGATTAGTAACGATGGTTGAAACTTGGTAGAATCTGATAATTTAAGAGGACGGCTCAGCAAGAACTTGTTAACATTCGACTTCAAAATGAGTAGAGAAAGACTAGCAATCTCTCTTCTGTAAGAAAGAAGCTACAAGGAAGAGAAAAGGTCATCCCCACTATATTTCGAAGTCGGTTTTGTTCTATGTCAAGGCAAAAAAGAGTGATCTGAGCTGGATCTCATTGGACTTGAAAACGAGAAGAGAAAGACTAGCAACATTTCCTGTAAGAAAGAAGCTGTAGGGAAAAGAAGAAGACTAGATTTGTTTCAAACCTCACAATATAGTGTTTAAATTTAATTACCGCATTCTTCATTAAATTCCTAAACTTGACTTCGCACACTTTTCGTCAGAAATCGTATAATACTCACTTACACTAATAATCCCCTCAATGGCAATCTGGTTACATATCTACAAAATACACAAGCGGCAATAGTTTCCAAACATCCACTTTAAAAGCGGAAGTAATTGCCAGAATGTATGTGTAGTAAAAACAACGCAAGACAAGTTGTTAGTATAACTCAGTTCTTCTTCGGTCGGGGTGTGTGTGTGTGTGTGTGTGTGTGTGTGTGTGTGTGTGTGTGTGTGTGTGTGTGTGTGTGTGTGTGTGTGTGTGTGTGTGTGTGTGTGTGTGTGTGTGTGTGTGTGTGTGTGTGTGTGTGTGTGTGTGTGTGTGTGTGTGTGTGTGTGTGTGTGTGTGTGTGTGTGTGTGTGTGTGTGTGTGTGTGTGTGTGTGTGTGTGTGTGTGTGTGTGTGTGTGTGTGTGTGTGTGTGTGTGTGTGTGTGTGTGTGTGTGTGTGTGTGTGTGTGTGTGTGTGTGTGTGTGTGTGTGTGTGTGTGTGTGTGTGTGTGTGTGTGTGTGTGTGTGTGTGTGTGTGTGTGTGTGTGTGTGTGTGTGTGTGTGTGTGTGTGTGTGTGTGTGTGTGTGTGTGTGTGTGTGTGTGTGTGTGTGTGTGTGTGTGTGTGTGTGTGTGTGTGTGTGTGTGTGTGTGTGTGTGTGTGTGTGTGTGTGTGTGTGTGTGTGTGTGTGTGTGTGTGTGTGTGTGTGTGTGTGTGTGTGTGTGTGTGTGTGTGTGTGTGTGTGTGTGTGTGTGTGTGTGTGTGTGTGTGTGTGTGTGTGTGTGTGTGTGTGTGTGTGTGTGTGTGTGTGTGTGTGTGTGTGTGTGTGTGTGTGTGTGTGTGTGTGTGTGTGTGTGTGTGTGTGTGTGTGTGTGTGTGTGTGTGTGTGTGTGTGTGTGTGTGTGTGTGTGTGTGTGTGTGTGTGTGTGTGTGTGTGTGTGTGTGTGTGTGTGTGTGTGTGTGTGTGTGTGTGTGTGTGTGTGTGTGTGTGTGTGTGTGTGTGTGTGTGTGTGTGTGTGTGTGTGTGTGTGTGTGTGTGTGTGTGTGTGTGTGTGTGTGTGTGTGTGTGTGTGTGTGTGTGTGTGTGTGTGTGTGTGTGTGTGTGTGTGTGTGTGTGTGTGTGTGTGTGTGTGTGTGTGTGTGTGTGTGTGTGTGTGTGTGTGTGTGTGTGTGTGTGTGTGTGTGTGTGTGTGTGTGTGTGTGTGTGTGTGTGTGTGTGTGTGTGTGTGTGTGTGTGTGTGTGTGTGTGTGTGTGTGTGTGTGTGTGTGTGTGTGTGTGTGTGTGTGTGTGTGTGTGTGTGTGTGTGTGTGTGTGTGTGTGTGTGTGTGTGTGTGTGTGTGTGTGTGTGTGTGTGTGTGTGTGTGTGTGTGTGTGTGTGTGTGTGTGTGTGTGTGTGTGTGTGTGTGTGTGTGTGTGTGTGTGTGTGTGTGTGTGTGTGTGTGTGTGTGTGTGTGTGTGTGTGTGTGTGTGTGTGTGTGTGTGTGTGTGTGTGTGTGTGTGTGTGTGTGTGTGTGTGTGTGTGTGTGTGTGTGTGTGTGTGTGTGTGTGTGTGTGTGTGTGTGTGTGTGTGTGTGTGTGTGTGTGTGTGTGTGTGTGTGTGTGTGTGTGTGTGTGTGTGTGTGTGTGTGTGTGTGTGTGTGTGTGTGTGTGTGTGTGTGTGTGTGTGTGTGTGTGTGTGTGTGTGTGTGTGTGTGTGTGTGTGTGTGTGTGTGTGTGTGTGTGTGTGTGTGTGTGTGTGTGTGTGTGTGTGTGTGTGTGTGTGTGTGTGTGTGTGTGTGTGTGTGTGTGTGTGTGTGTGTGTGTGTGTGTGTGTGTGTGTGTGTGTGTGTGTGTGTGTGTGTGTGTGTGTGTGTGTGTGTGTGTGTGTGTGTGTGTGTGTGTGTGTGTGTGTGTGTGTGTGTGTGTGTGTGTGTGTGTGTGTGTGTGTGTGTGTGTGTGTGTGTGTGTGTGTGTGTGTGTGTGTGTGTGTGTGTGTGTGTGTGTGTGTGTGTGTGTGTGTGTGTGTGTGTGTGTGTGTGTGTGTGTGTGTGTGTGTGTGTGTGTGTGTGTGTGTGTGTGTGTGTGTGTGTGTGTGTGTGTGTGTGTGTGTGTGTGTGTGTGTGTGTGTGTGTGTGTGTGTGTGTGTGTGTGTGTGTGTGTGTGTGTGTGTGTGTGTGTGTGTGTGTGTGTGTGTGTGTGTGTGTGTGTGTGTGTGTGTGTGTGTGTGTGTGTGTGTGTGTGTGTGTGTGTGTGTGTGTGTGTGTGTGTGTGTGTGTGTGTGTGTGTGTGTGTGTGTGTGTGTGTGTGTGTGTGTGTGTGTGTGTGTGTGTGTGTGTGTGTGTGTGTGTGTGTGTGTGTGTGTGTGTGTGTGTGTGTGTGTGTGTGTGTGTGTGTGTGTGTGTGTGTGTGTGTGTGTGTGTGTGTGTGTGTGTGTGTGTGTGTGTGTGTGTGTGTGTGTGTGTGTGTGTGTGTGTGTGTGTGTGTGTGTGTGTGTGTGTGTGTGTGTGTGTGTGTGTGTGTGTGTGTGTGTGTGTGTGTGTGTGTGTGTGTGTGTGTGTGTGTGTGTGTGTGTGTGTGTGTGTGTGTGTGTGTGTGTGTGTGTGTGTGTGTGTGTGTGTGTGTGTGTGTGTGTGTGTGTGTGTGTGTGTGTGTGTGTGTGTGTGTGTGTGTGTGTGTGTGTGTGTGTGTGTGTGTGTGTGTGTGTGTGTGTGTGTGTGTGTGTGTGTGTGTGTGTGTGTGTGTGTGTGTGTGTGTGTGTGTGTGTGTGTGTGTGTGTGTGTGTGTGTGTGTGTGTGTGTGTGTGTGTGTGTGTGTGTGTGTGTGTGTGTGTGTGTGTGTGTGTGTGTGTGTGTGTGTGCGTGCGTGCGTGCGTGCGTGCGTGCGTGCGTGCGTGCGTGCGTGCGTGCGTGCGTGCGTGCGTGCGTGCGTGCGTGCGTGCGTGCGTGCGTGCGTGCGTGCGTGCGTGCGTGCGTGCGTGCGTGCGTGCGTGCGTGCGTGCGTGCGTGCGTGCGTGCGTGCGTGCGTGCGTGCGTGCGTGCGTGCGTGCGTGCGTGCGTGCGTGCGTGCGTGCGTGCGTGCGTGCGTGCGTGCGTGCGTGCGTGCGTGCGTGCGTGCGTGCGTGCGTGCGTGCGTGCGTGCGTGCGTGCGTGCGTGCGTGCGTGCGTGCGTGCGTGCGTGCGTGCGTGCGTGCGTGCGTGCGTGCGTGCGTGCGTGCGTGCGTGCGTGCGTGCGTGCGTGCGTGCGTGCGTGCGTGCGTGCGTGCGTGCGTGCGTGCGTGCGTGCGTGCGTGCGTGCGTGCGTGCGTGCGTGCGTGCGTGCGTGCGTGCGTGCGTGCGTGCGTGCGTGCGTGCGTGCGTGCGTGCGTGCGTGCGTGCGTGCGTGCGTGCGTGCGTGCGTGCGTGCGTGCGTGCGTGCGTGCGTGCGTGCGTGCGTGCGTGCGTGCGTGCGTGCGTGCGTGCGTGCGTGCGTGCGTGCGTGCGTGCGTGCGTGCGTGCGTGCGTGCGTGCGTGCGTGCGTGCGTGCGTGCGTGCGTGCGTGCGTGCGTGCGTGCGTGCGTGCGTGCGTGCGTGCGTGCGTGCGTGCGTGCGTGCGTGCGTGCGTGCGTGCGTGCGTGCGTGCGTGCGTGCGTGCGTGCGTGCGTGCGTGCGTGCGTGCGTGCGTGCGTGCGTGCGTGCGTGCGTGCGTGCGTGCGTGCGTGCGTGCGTGCGTGCGTGCGTGCGTGCGTGCGTGCGTGCGTGCGTGCGTGCGTGCGTGCGTGCGTGCGTGCGTGCGTGCGTGCGTGCGTGCGTGCGTGCGTGCGTGCGTGCGTGCGTGCGTGCGTGCGTGCGTGCGTGCGTGCGTGCGTGCGTGCGTGCGTGCGTGCGTGCGTGCGTGCGTGCGTGCGTGCGTGCGTGCGTGCGTGCGTGCGTGCGTGCGTGCGTGCGTGCGTGCGTGCGTGCGTGCGTGCGTGCGTGCGTGCGTGCGTGCGTGCGTGCGTGCGTGCGTGCGTGCGTGCGTGCGTGCGTGCGTGCGTGCGTGCGTGCGTGCGTGCGTGCGTGCGTGCGTGCGTGCGTGCGTGCGTGCGTGCGTGCGTGCGTGCGTGCGTGCGTGCGTGCGTGCGTGCGTGCGTGCGTGCGTGCGTGCGTGCGTGCGTGCGTGCGTGCGTGCGTGCGTGCGTGCGTGCGTGCGTGCGTGCGTGCGTGCGTGCGTGCGTGCGTGCGTGCGTGCGTGCGTGCGTGCGTGCGTGCGTGCGTGCGTGCGTGCGTGCGTGCGTGCGTGCGTGCGTGTGTGTGTGTGTGTGTGTGATATTGTCGTCGTGGGAAAATATCCCTAAACTCGTGGCCCGGTGGCCCGGTCGTGTGGTCCCAGTGGCAATCTTCTTTATCCAACGTTAAGTCGTTGACTCTCTCGACAATCTTACCCAATCCAAACTCTGACTAACCCTTGTCTGCTTCAAAACAATATGTTTGACTATATATATATATATATATATATATATATATATATATATATATATATATATATAATATTACAATATAATAATAGTATCATAAATTGTATATATTAAATAAATACTATAAATAAAATATAATATTGTAATATTATAAATAAATATTACGTTGTTATTATGAAATTATCGTGAACTCTATTGGATTTTTTCTAGCAAACGAAACTAACAATAATACATATATATATATATATATATATATATATATATATTTGAACAAATTTTTTGTGGTACAGAATTTTATCAAAGTTTTAAATAGGATGAAAGAGTCATCGCGAGTCGAGGACAATATCACAAGAAAAAAAAGAGAGGACATTTGTAGTAATTTAATCGACATTCGATTAAAAACTTTTAAAACGAATAAAAAGATAGACTAAAATTAACAGACTAAATCCCAATGTACCTTTCAACCGACACATTGTCAAGGGCAAATAATATATACATATATATATATATATATATATATATGCGTGTGGGTGTATTATGTTTACTTCCACATCCTATTTATTTAAAATTCCAATCTTTTACTTATATTTTATATTCAATACATTGATTTTTACCAATATTTTATTAATATTGTTTTTTTAAATACTATTAATTTTTTTTAAAAATATTTTTAATATTTTAAATTATTTGTAAAATCTAAGCGTTTCTTTCCTTCTTTTTTTTCCACTGTGGCGTCTCTTTCTTCCCTTCTTTTTTCCACTATGGCGTCTCTTTCTTTTCTTCTTTTTTTCTTATTTACTTTTTCCTTTTTCTTTTTTCTTTTCCTGTATAATTAACTTAACGTTGGTCTCGTCCTATTACATTTTAAAAAAAAAACTGTCAAGGCAGACACATCGAGGCATGATATATATTGATTCTAAAATATATTTGACGTTGACGAGTCTAGCATTTTATTGAAACTAAGTATCCTTTACATTACAATACAACATTCGAATGGATGATCGTTTAGCAACTCGTGATGTATTTGGCCACTTATTGCAAAGGCATTCTACTCATCAAAACATTTTTTTTTTTTGCTTTTCGCATAAATCTTTACATTTCTATAATTTTTTTTTAATTAATCATATTGACCAATATTTAGTAATGTATTAGTTTTTCTCCTTATGAGTAAAATGTTTATTTCTTTGAAAATTCCTGGGTTAAAGAACATTTTCATAAATTACTCTTTGTTGCAATATTTGATAATAATAAATTTGTAAAGTATGTAACTTTACTTTTTTTTTCGTGATTACTTCTTTCATATATATATATATATATATATATATATATATATATATATATATATATATATAGTTATCCACAGACAACTCTTTCGTCGTGTACGACTGTCTAGACATAGCTAGTATATCCACGCTGGGATTCGAAATCCAAACGGCCAAATATGATCAGTAGCTAACAAACTCACCACTAACTGTAGAATAAATTATAGTGTTACATATGTACGTTCGTTGTTCACATATACCATATGTCGAGAGAAATATATTCTTTACAGAAGAGTATAGCTTCTACCCAAGTGGAAACAGTTATTTCCTCTTTTTCTGAGTTGTTATATTTATGATGGAAAGTATTCAATATCGGCGAAATAAATTGTGTAACGCAGTTCGTAAGGCCATGGTCTTAAATAGGCAAGGAGAGAAACTATCATTCACCACGCGTTGTTGAGAAACTGTTGTCTCGTCCCCAGTAGGGTAAACTTGACTCTTAAGAAATACATGTTACATTTTAAATAAAACTCATCGGTGTGACTACATATAACTTACCGTATGTATTCGGTCGTATCTGTTACTAAGTTTCTTTGTTCACATCGCTTGACAAATCGTCATTAAACTTGGTCAAAATATCGGTCATGGTCTAACTAAAGACTGGTTTAATTTTGGGGTATCAAGGTCAGAGATCAAGGTCAGAGGTCAAGGAAAAGGTGAAAGTTACACTTTTGGTGATAACTTCGGTTCTGTTCGTTTTAGAGACTCGCTACTGGGCCCATATTGTAGCCAATGAAGACCCGCATCTTATGCCCTTGATTTTAAAACGTTCGGTAAGTTCGACATTTTTACGAAATTTCAACTTACGTTGTCAGTCGGGGGTGTGTAGTCTCATGACTAACTTATGTCCTTGTTTCGTATTATGTTCGAACCGTGATAACCTCTAACGGAATCGGGTTCATCTTAGAATTACACGCAGCATGAAACGGCTGCCAAACATCGGATCGTCAACGGAAAGGGGAAGAGTGCAGGAAATCGGCTCCTTTTTCCCGATCCGACCAACCGTCTCCGACCCCCATAATTAAACGGTAATTCTCCATCCTTTCGTGATGGAGATGTGAAGAGAAAGTGATCATCTTATTCTTCGACCGAAGTTGTCCGCACTTCTTAGCGACATGCCCAATTTTAGCCTGTCGAAGAGTAGTTTGAATATGTCGAAATTTCGCTACTCAAGATGTTCTCGTCCCTTCCTGCGAGATTGTGCGCAATCTCGTCTAATCTGACGAGATTACAACTACGCATGCGTCGTTTGAACAATGACCGGCATTGAATCCTTCCTTAAGCCTTCTTTCAATCTTCTATCCATCTCCTCCCTTCTCGTTATTACTCCTTCTATTTCACCGATTCACCCGTTCTTTCTCTCTCCCTTCTACTCTACCGATAGAGACCATGAAGAAGATATCAAGAAAGATAATGACGGCGCTAGCGTGTCGTCCATTGTCCATTGCAGTTTATTTCGATTCTCTTCCTGGTAATTATTCGGCCCAAAGTAACACTACTTAGTATTTTCGTTTAGTCTTCTAAATATAAGTTATAAGTAGTATATAAAGATACGCAAACGCTATATGTGTGTGTGTGTGGGGGGTGTTTGTGTGTGTGTGTGTGTGTGTGTGTGTGTGCGCGTGAAATAGTTAAAGAGAAAAAAAATAAAATACAGGAAAAATCATAAAAAACGAGAGATGTTACCGGTTTCGTTCAGATCAACGAATGTCTCCAGAAAAGTGAAGATTTTGAATTTATTCGATGATGGTAAAAACAGGAAAAAGAAGAATTCAAAACAGAATTTTATTGGCACGTGTTAAAGCATTTGATAAAAAGAAAGAATAATTAAACGCGTGCGGCAGAGAACGTTAAAATTGGAAAAGTGTCCAGAAAGAAAAAAGAGAAGCAAAGAAATGGAAATGTAGATGAAATGTAGTAAAAAAGAAAAGTTACTTTAACCGAGATCGCAATTATTTAAGCAGTGGCGTGATATATTGCATTGTTTCAGTGCGGTTTTTTGCCAGATGTTTGCTTAAGGAATAAGATTCGAATTTGAGATTTATGTTAGATGGTGATGAGAGAAGTATTATAGCGCTTTCGATGCACTTGCGACGTGGGAGAGAGTATTCGGTTTTGAGGAGGGTGCAGTTTGTGAAGTCAAAATTGTGGGTGAAAGTGTTTCTGTGTATGACTAATGCATTAGTGGCATTTTTCTTGTATTTGAATTTGTTTTCTTCATTACTCTTTTTCACACATCCTGTTTTTTACGGTATTTGATTTAATGATATATCGTGTAATATATATATATATATATATATATATATATATATATATATATATATATATGTTTTAATTATTTTTAAAAATTAATACTTTCTTAACGTATTTTTGAAACGTATTTTTATGTATTTTAAAACGTACTTCAAAACGTACATCTGTAAATATTTTGAAATACTTTTAAAATCCTTGAAAACTAATATCTTTGGGTTTAGCCGAAACAATTGTTCGCCTTGATTAAAAACGTTTTTTTTTCTGTGAACATCTATCCTTTATCATCATCTTTTTCAAGGTAAAATAATTAAAACTTTGTAAAATAGCGCTAGTCACGCACTATAGAGTTATAGCTGACTTTATGTTATAAAATAATCCTACATTTAGATAAGTTTGAATGTTTAATTAGAAAACACACACACACACACAAATATATATATATATATATATATATATATATATATATATATATATATATATATATATATATAAAATATAAAACATAAAGTATACATTTGGTAGATAGAACCTATAGTGAAATGGTTTAAGCTCAATATACGAGATAGAGCAATTATAAAGATAGATGAAAGAAGAGGGATAAACATGTACGAATGACAAATTTATTTCCACTTCGATTGTTCAATGCAAGGTATACTCGGTAAAAATATGTTTATTATTCTTTCCATTAAGCCAAAGCTTTTCAAAGATTAAAATCTTATCATCAGTGATAGATAAGTTGGCAGTGGAAAAGCCAAAATTCAAAATTTGAAAAAATATTAAGTAATGGAGAGTGAGAAAGTGCATGTAACAAGATATGGGGTCTGTCCAGTTGGTAAATGTCCGTTGATGAGGTATCCAGTGAAAGGAGATTTGCAGATGGAAGAGAAGGGTTTTCGTGAAGGCAGCATAGAAAAAAAGTTCAAGAATTAAGTAAATCAAATATAGAGATGTTTAGTTCAGTCGTAGGTGGAGTGCATTAAATCGGAAGTAATTTTGAGAATTCGGGCCATTTTAAAAATACTTCCGTGGACCGAGAGTGTAATTGAAGTTAAACTGTATACCTTGCATTTAACATATTTGCAGATACCGGTGGACGAAAAATTTTCGAAGTGTTTGTGTATAAATAGACACAAAGAGTTATATAAATTTAAAGACAACCGTTTGGAGTAAAGATGGCGTTGGCTATACTTCAGCGAGTAATGGGCGCATTACTTAGCGGTCTAGAGTTGCGACGGCTTATCTGGATAATTTTCTAATACTTAGTAAAAATTCAAAGCAATATAAAGTGCATATACATAAGGTTTTCCAAAGAATTCAAGGTTATGGTTTCAAACTAAAAGAAGAGACATGTGAATTATTTATGGAACAAATTTAATAACTCTGACAAATAATAGACAAGAATAGGAGAAGACCGGACCCAGAGAGAGAGAGAGAGAGAGAGGGGGGGGAGAGAAAAGGTAAGAGAGAGAAGGAAAGAGAGAGAGCAGGTGCAATAAAGAATATTTCAGCACCAGAAAAATATATCGTCTTTGCAGAATTTCCTTTATTAACAATTTATGGAACGGCGAACAGATTACAGAGATAGGGAACCACCTTCTTACATTATAATTACAAGATAGATCTTCCATCTACAAAGGTCAGTCATGCAGACGGACTGTCTAGATTGATACCAAAATCTGTTGAACCATTTGAGGACACGGTAATTGCTTTACTACAAGCGGAAGTTGAGGTAAGAAAACACGTTGAGAATACAGTCCAATTCATGTAAAGGGTGTGCGTTATCCCATAAAATACAAACTCTGGCCTAAAACGGATCGACCGTGGTTGAGAATCCATATTGACTTTGCTGGGCTATTGAACGGGTTCTATTATCTGGTTGTAGTGGATAGCTTCACTAAATTGCAAGAGATACTTAAGTGTAAAAGACCAACGACAGAAACAACAATTGGGTTCCTGCATGAATTGTTCGCACGTTTCGGGGATTTAGATTGTATAGTATCGTATAACGGTACTCAATTCAATCTAAAATGTTCTGTCATTGCTACGACCACTCCCACTCCCACATCTATTCTAGCCCATAATTTATGTTTATATTTGGATAAGAGGCCTTACAGAGTAACTCATCCCAATGTTACCCCCATTCTGAATTTGAAATCCAGCCTTAATTGACCCATCCACTAATAATTTTGACTTCCAGCATCTATTTCCTATGAACCATTTGAAGTCATATGCAGGAAGTTGAGTATGTTTTGGGGGCAATGGATGTATACACGATTCTATTATTCTCTGGGTAATTTTCAACGTTCATTCGGGCCTGAAAGTCCGGAATTATCTGTGACCTTAAAATACAATTTCTTAGAGCACTCAAGGTTTGTGAAACATTATTTTACTTATTTGTTTGGACTGTTTAAACATTTTGGATTATTTGAATTTGGTACAACTTTCTGCCCATAGTCCGTGGCATGTTTGATCTGTTTCCGGACTTAAATGTGAGACATTTTCCCTTAAATATTTTTTTTTAATTTCACTTTTGTATTTTCGAGATATTCCCCTCTAATAATTAATTAATATTCAATTATTATTCGATAAACGTTCTGGGGTTAGGAGCTTTATCTTTTAAAAGTCATGGTTTAAAAGTCTTTTTGTAATTGTATTCCTTGTTTGAACACTTAATGCGTAAATAAACTCGTAAACTATACAAATTTTATACATTTCATCACTTTATAATCCATATATATATATATATATATATATATATATATATATATATATATATATATAATGGTAATAATCCAGGTGAAAAATATCCACAGGGTGGTAATCCAGAGAATTTTAACCGGGTTTATAAAAAGTGCTCAATATCAAAATAGAGCTTTATATATATATATATATATATATATATATATATATATATATATATATATATATATATATATATATATATATATATATACTGGTCAGTAATTTGGAACGAAGATCAAGACGTATAAACCTCATCTACTCCCATCAGTTTTCTCCTTTGGAAAGTATGAATAGGAAGCTTTGATTTCAGGACGATAAGCCTTCAGTCTGGAAGGATTACACAGTAGATCATACAGGGAGAACATACAGCTCCCCCATTGGTCAGTGATTTGGAACAAAGGTCAAGTTGAATAAACCTCCTCTGTAATCCATCAGTCTTGGTTCGATGTAGTCCTTTTTAAAAAATAAATAAGGATGATCACACATGAGTGCATACAGTGAGAAGTTGCAGCTACCTAGGTGTGAATACGATTACGTCAACTTGGTTTTCTGCACGTATGACACAAGGTTGAAACGCAACATGATTTGGAAGAAAAATAAAAATGTAAGAAATAAATAAATAAAAATCAAAACACATACTATGTAACATAACAAAAAAAACAGAACATGAAAAGGAAATAATCGCAGACGCCATTCTTGAAAAATCCCGACAGCAATTAGTCCGAAAGTGCGAAATTGCGGGAATGTTTCCGACTGTTACATAACAATGGCTGTGTTTTAATGGAAAACTTTGAGTAACACCTTAAGTGTCAGAGGTGTCCCTCGAACGGAAGTCACGAAACCACGTGACTTCCGGGCGAAGATTTTCTCTCTCTCCTTTAGCTTGCAAGATTTCAAGGAGTAAAGACGTGCCCATAGTGCTGTCTATATAATTTTACACATCCACATGTTGCGTGTTCTAAAACAGACTATCGACTTCTCTTTCATACTCTTCCTTTGAATCATATTAATTCCCACAGTCTAGCAATCCTCATCTCGAGTTTTGGAAATTGACTCCGGCTGACCTTTCATTTCCTGTTATATTCAACTTACCATTTTTATATATTAGTGGGCTTATTTGCCCAATATCTAACAGTTCATCGTGCCATTTTTTAGATATGTCCATGCTTCTCCACGGGAGGCTTCATCTATCCGTTCGCCAGTCTGTTGGTTTGAAAGAGAACCTGCATCTCTAAATGCGAAGATTGAATTAACATTCGTTGTCCTTTCTTTTGTCGTCTATGCAGTATTTTACGAAATTGTTTGGTCGTTGTTTTGTTTTTTACTACTTCCTTCTTTTGTTACTCTGATCATATCACGTTACCAAATTGCTGGCGAATAAATGCTAGGTCACGTAATTTTTTTTTTTTCAGTGAATAACGAAAAACAAAGCTTCTAATGAAATTAACTGCGCGCCCTTTTGATAAACTTTTCTGGTGGATTTTTAATTTTCTAGTTCTCTTCATCGCTTAATTGTCAAATATTAATTCACCCTCCCCCCTCACGTACAAAATATGTCTGCGAGTGATCTTCCAAATAAATTACAAAACAATAAGTGAGTTTCATAAATATATAAATAAACAAATTTATTTCTAAACAAAACAAAAAAATGAAATATTAAAATCATTAGTTTTAACAAAAAGAACCAATTCAATATAAAATGCAAAAAAAAATTAACGAAAGAAACCAAATTGAAAATAAAATGTTAAAAAAAATGTTTTCAACGAAAGGAACCAATGTTTTTAAATTTTTATTTATGGAAGTCGCTCCAGACAAGGCATGAAGCTACTTGATGTAAAGAGCTAAAAAAGTAAAAAATACAAGGTCAAAAAACTAGCCAACAATAAGTGTTAGATGGATAGATTCCGACCCAGAAAACAGCAATCATTCCCCTTTTGTCAGAAACATCACACATGGAATTAAAATTAAATGTTAAAATATTCTTTTTTTAACGAAAGGAACAAATTTAAAATAAAATTTGAAAATAACTTTCCAAATATAAAAAGAACAAATTTTTTAAAAATAACATTAAATATCGTTTTCTTGTATTTAAATAAATCTTATGTGTCTGTGTTTGGAGATTGTTTCTCCAATTGTATTTGTATAACAAGGATAAGAGTTTATATTTTTGTCAGTTTGCGATGAACAATACCATGAAAGGATTGGAAACGATGTGTGAAATGGCCAGAATTTGATTATTTAAGTGGATGGCTCGACAGCTGGGAAGCAGTCCCGTGGTATTGTGTTCCGCAGTTCTCGAAAATAAACTTTGTTCATGGAAGTTCTGTTTTGTACACAGATGAAGAAAGGGTTTTTTAACAGCTTTGCGCGGTTTATTTTTTTTACGAAGATATGCATTTTTTTCGTCAACAAAAAACATATCAATAGAACGCACGGTTAATATTAGAAGAGACTATTTTTCATTTAACACCACATAAAATAATTTAACGTGACCTAACGTATTTCAGGGCAGCAAGTTTATACCGCAATAATACCAGTACCCTTATTTGTATTTCCTCTTCCGATCCATCGTGACAGACAATGTCTTCATACACGTTTCCAATCTATCGTGACAGACAATGTCTTCATACACGTTTCCAATCCATCGTGACAGACAATGTCTTCATACACGTTTCCAATCCATCGTGACAGACAATGTCTTCATACACGTTTCCAATCCATCGTGACAGACAATGTCTTCATACACGTTTCCAGTCCATCGTGACAGACAATGTCTTCATACACGTTTCCAATCCATCGTGACAGACAATGTCTTCATACACGTTTCCAATCCATCGTGACAGACAATGTCTTCATACACGTTTCCAATCCATCGTGACAGACAATGTCTTCATACACGTTTCCAATCCATCGTGACAGACAATGTCTTCATACACGTTTCCAATCCAGACAAACATCAACCAACTGATCTCCAGCTTTGTTTGTTCACCTACGAAATCCTTTTTACCTTTTCAACAGTCAAATCACTTGTTGGCTACAGCCTTTCACACGATCTATGATAGCTTTAGTAGAATGCATATTGTTGCAGAATACTGAGCTGTAACATGTTTTTTTATACTTGAGTATAAGAAGGGTACTTAAGTATGAATGACGACCGTTTTGACCATTTTCCTTTTGTCTATAGTATATTCGTCAGGTTGTTTTTGAAATTCTTTTTCATTAGTCCGGTTGCTCCTATAATTACTGGAATGATGGAAATCTTCCTAAGATTCCAGTTTCTGTTCATGTCGTATATAAGACCTTGGTATTTAGTAATCTTTTCCCTTTCAGTTCTGCTTAAGTCATCATCATCAGGGACACTGACTTCAACTAGGGTTGCTACTTTCTCCCTCTGGTCCCATATCACTATGTCAGGTTTAACAGCTCTGTTTTCTAGATATGTAGCCGTAGGGATTGCATAGTCATAGTGGATAGTGTATGACTTATTTCAAACTGTTCTTTCTTGTATATGTTCCCAGGACTTTCTGCTACACTGGATATTCAAGTTTTTACATATGGTCCAGTAAAGATATTTGCACACTCCGTTGTGTCGCATAGTATAGTAGCCAGCCACAAGCAGAACCTTACAACTGGATGTCAGGTGGCTCACACTATCAACTTCTGTGTGGCAGAACCTGCACTTGTTGTCATTGCTGAGACCACTCATCTTTTTAAAAGTATTGGTCATCAAACCTTGATCTTGGGCAGCCATTATTATTCTCTCCTGATCATAGTGGAGCGATCCTCTTTTCAACCAGTCTACAAATCCTTCCTTATCTATATATTCCTGGGATAGTTCATCCAGAAAATATCTGGCACGTTGTTGGTTGGCCAATCCTTCCAGTTTTCTGCAATAGACGGTGTATTTTTGGCGGCTCATCCGGGCTGTTGTCCGTTTCTGCCACATTTGTAAGACAATCATGTCCAAAATGTTTGGTCAGTTTTGTGATAGAGGTTGTTCTATTTGCTCTGGTTTCTTGGTGTTGGCGTACCATATATAGTAATCTGTGTGCAAAAAATTTAAATATGTTCGGAGAAAGAAGGTAAGAAATTATGTACATACATATCCACATTTAATATATACACTCATCTATTAATAATGGATTTTATGTATCTGTCTGTCTGTCTGTCTGTCTGAAGCCGAAACTCCAGTATGACTATTTTACTGAAACTAATCTTTTTGAAATTCTTTATATACTGTCATTAAAAGTCGTACAGACACCAGATAGATTTTCCTATTTACATAAGTCATTCCTTTAAACCTTCAATTAAATTAATATTTACAAATATACACTTATAACTGCTATTATTAAATTTACATATGTATTTACAATATTTTCCGATAAGGATATATTAATAACAATTATTCATACAATTAATTAAAGCCATTTTCTTCATAACCGGCGTGTTTTCTAAACCATTTCAATGGCAAATCCGTTAAAATTGCAAAGTCATTGGCTGTTCAATTTGTGGTGTCCTCCCTCCCTCCGGTAAAATGGCGATCTGATTAAACAGCGGTCGTTAATGTGGCACGTTAAATATGTAAACACCAACGCTGTCATTCACCGTGTCAGTTTCCCATTTTAAAAACCGTCCTAACTTTGTTTATTTTCTTAATCTTATTGTTTTAAAACACAAATTTATTAAATCAAATTGTTTATTTAAAATAATAATTGACTTAAAAAATTACTATATAAAAACACGCGCACATACATACACACACACACACACACACACTATAATGAATTCAGTTCAGGAAACCTTTTTCTTTCCGAGAATTAAAAACCTATTCGTGTTTACTGTATTTGATTTCTTAATACTTTCATATCCAATATTATCATTTTTACACGACTTCAACTGAATTTATGATTCCATGTTTTATTTATTAAAAAAAAAGATATGATTTTTTTTCTTTAATGTCAACAAAATAAACTAACACATTGTACTGGAAAACTATACAACTGATTGTAGAATCAAATTGTTTAATTAAAAAAAGGTCATTAAACAAACACACACACACTGTGTTCACTGTATTTTATTTTTTGGTGCTTCCACATTTTAGGACCCACGCTAACTATTTATATGTATGGGGGGAGCATAAAAAAATTGGGGGAAGGCGGTCAAAAAAATTTCTTTTTTTCTTTTTTAACTAAAAGATATTTCTATGAATGGTAATATAAAAAAATTGAGGGGGGTACAAAACATTTTTTTCTTTCTTTTTAAACTAAAGAGCTTTCTATTTATCGGGGTAGGGTCGAATTTTTTTTTCTTCTTTATTTCCTACTAAAAATATTCTTGGTCATAAACACAGAAAATCAATGTCTAACCACCACAGAAATATGACTGGGGCTCCATCGGTTTACACGTGAGCGTTCATTTATGATGCGGCAGCCTAGCAAAAATATGCGACCGGAGGGAGCATACATTTGCTAGTATATATAAATATATGTACAAAAATAAAATGATAAAATACAAACTAAAACTATATATATATATATATATATATATATATATATATATATATATATATATATATATATATATATATATATATATATACACAAAATGTATACAGAAAATATGCATAGGCATTATATTAGTAAAAAGGGATATAATTTTGTCTAATAGTATATAAATAATAACCATTCAATATCCTCGTTAATGCGAAGGGCCTTGATAGGGTTGTGGGCAGCTCCTCCAAACCAACGCGACATTGTATCGAGATGACAAAGTCAGGCGAGTTCTCTATCTGATCCGGAGATCTTATCTCAACCTAACGGCACACACTTTCCGTCCTGTATACATAACTCTGATACGGCCTATTCTTGATTGTGTCATTCAAGTAACAAATCATTATTGATCTACAAAAGATATCATACATCTGGAGCATGTTCAACGGATTAGCAATCAAGATTGAAACGGGCCTCTCTATTCTGAACTTGATCTGTTCTCACTGTAGCAGCGGAGGATGCAGGGAGACTTGATTCTGGCGTATAACATCATCAACGGGAATATAAACTTACCCTTCGATGAGTTTTTCACCTCAGCCGCAAGTCGCGGTCTTCGCGATTACTGCGGATACTCGCGAAAGATGTACCACCGTCGCTTACATTTCATTAGACGAAAGGCCGCATTCTCTGTCCATGTTTCTGCTCCAGGGAATAGTTGGCCAAGAGAGGTCGTGACCATGACTACCATATCCAGGATTAAAGCGGCTTTGTACAAACATTCAGACTATATGGATATGTAAATATCTTCTACCTGTCTCTTTACATGGCTTGTGGCACTTTGTCATTTTTGCCAGATTAATTTGATTTGATTTCATGCATTGATTCATTTATCAGTCAGCTCATATTTACCTAATTCTAATCTATATTCTATTACGCACTTGTGGTGTTTTGAGAGTGTGTCTGTTCGTACGAAGATGGAAACATGTGATTAGTTGGCAAAAAAGTAATAGGTAGAGTGCACATTTCTAAAGCAGTATTTTTTTATTTTTTTTATAAAAGAGAATATTTGTTTCTTCGTTTGTTACAGAAATTGATATGTTAACAGAAAGTTCAAATAAGATTTAACAAGGTTAAATTTTTCAAAGAAATTTCTTCACGCCATTGAAATTTCCCTCCGATTTTAGTCTGAGGTTACTAGTGTTCAATTTCGATTACTATTATTGTTTACCAGGGATGCAATTGAAACTAAAGACAATTTTTGTCGTGTCAAATTTTTCGAAGAATAAAATGGCGGTAACAATGTTGTATTAGGAGTTTTTAGAATATCGTGGGGTCAGTTTTCATGTTGGATATCCATAAATATTTAAAAAAAAAAAAAGATAAAAGTGACAATATAGGGTTCAGAGTTGAGATCAGAAACACGCGAGATTCTGATCACTTCCATGGCAAGGCCGAGATGCAAGCTAGTACATATACATAACACAATGTTATTTTATTTTATATAGATAGAGAAATAGATAAATGGTTAGTGATATATCAAGAGGTTGGGCGAGTTCAATAGATAGATATTAACCTATTAGGATAGAAATAGATAGACGGAAAAATTATATATATATATATATATATATATATATATAGTTAGCTATGTTTCTATGTTTCTATATTTGTATGTACAAGATTTATCCCTAAACTAATTAACTAGTCATGATGAACTTTAAAACACAGCTGTTAGGCCTAAGGGATCCAAATGTGGACTTTATTTGGTTTAATTTACTTTTATACAAAGGGGGTAAAAAGGTAGTAGAAGCCCTTCGACAAAATTCAGATTTTTCAATCTGATTTTTGAATCTGATTCGTGGTTATTAGACACCAATTAAACAAGATTTCATTAATTTCGTTTTCCTATTAAGACCCCTTAAGCTTAAGGCTTAAATTTAAGATATTTTCTAGAATTAAAATCATACAATGGATTTTGATCAAAATTAGAATAAAGATTCTATACATGAGGTTTAGAATTATTTTATCTTTGTAAGGGGACATAAAAGTGGTGCAAAACTGTTCTGTTGGGAGAATAAATTTTACGCGTCCCAGGATGTGTATTATATATATATATATATATATATATAAATATATATATATATATATATATATAGTCAAGAGAAGCTATTAACTTCTAACTCTGAAAGTAATGTGTTATTTTTCTATTTTTATCTATTTTTTTTATTCATGTGGTATTTTATCATTCTCAAAAATACACATGACCATAGTCACGAAAAACAAATATAGTAAAATATTATGATGTTAATTTTATACCCAACTTGTTTTCCAATAAAGGTTAAAAATTATGTGAAAAGCGCACAAATTAAGGCTGGCAATTCAAGCTAGAGTCATATGTAGCACACTAATGAAAGTTGCCACTTGACAGATATGGAATATGGTTGGTTACTTAAGTGAACGTAAGCCTAATTGTATAACCAAGTGTGCATGAAAGAGTAATCTCTGCTACTCATGGGCAATCCGCCATATCTGACCAAATATCTCACAAGTCCGACCGTCCACTGTATGTCTTTATATCTTTTATTATATAATGTATACACATATAATATTATGAGTTGATATAATATAATGTGTATAGTATTTTAGTATTTAATTCAACATTGCTCAATACGGGAGTAGAGTTTAGTAGTAAAGTACGAAAATATATTCATGGTAATAAATATATTTTTATACTTTACTATATATATATATATATATATATATATATATATATATATATATATATATATATATATATATATATATATATATATGTGTGTGTGTGTGTGTGTGTGTGTGTGTGTGTGTGTGTGTGTGTGTGTGTGTGTGTGTGTGTTACACCGGCCGTTCTAACAGAAGAGAAACTACACCGGTTCTCACTATAAATAGTGCGAGTAGACAATCACCAGAGAGAAAAAGGACAGTATTTTAACTGTCTAGCCGAGTGTCAGTCAGTTTCCTTACCTTTGTACCTTTTATGTTAATACACTTGTTATCTTAAACCAACCTCGATTTGACTTCTTTTTACTGTTGGGCTACTTCACAACAATATATATATAGATATATATACAATAAATATTTGTTTTTGTATATATATATATATATATATATATATATATATATATATATATATATATATATATATATGCATAAAGCCCGTACAGACAACACATGGACATATAGAGCGACGGAATGGACCCCAAGGGAATGGAAAAACCTAGACGAAGGCAAAAAATCCAGTGGAGAGACGACCTCGATAACAAACAAGGTCGTGCCTCGCCATGCCTAGCCAGTGATAAAAGGTGGAAAGAAACCAGGAAAGGGTTCTTTCACCAAGAGTGATAAAATAAACCCTAATAGATAGATAGATAGATAGATAGATAGATAGATAGATAGATAGATAGATAGATAGATAGATAGATAGATAGATAGATATTGTCCTTGTACAGCATAATTTAATGATTATACATTGTAAATACATTTAAATCTATCAACTTCCACTCTAGTTTGCTGACGTGATTGGTGTAATCACTCAAACGGTGATTGTCTTACAAAGAGATCAGAGGGGTTTGTTTGGAGGGATAGGTTGGGTATGTGTCACAGCTTATACATCTTTCTTACCAACGTGGCCTCTACAAACGCATCATTACGAAAGCAGTTCTACGGCAAAACATAGTGTCCTGTTCTTTTATAACGTGCTGTATTGAACGGCGGGATATATATATATATATATATATATATATATATATATATATATATATATATATATATATATATTACTATTTCATGTATCCACGTAAAATTTTATAAGGAGATATAATTTTTTTATGTATCAATTTTCAGTATTTACTTCAACAGTGCTCGATACGTAAGTAGAGCTAGGTAGTCAGCTATGAAAATGTATTTATGGCAATTAAGCTACACTAAGGACTTTTAGCCTGAAGATTCCCGCAGAGGATGAAACGCTGGAGCCTCTGTGTAGCTTTATTACCATAAATGTATTTTATAGCTTACTATATATATATATATATATATATATATATATATATATATATATATATATATATATACATATATATATATATATATATATATATATATATATATATATATATATATATATATATATATATATTGTGTGTGTGTGTATATTTAGGCAGCATATTTTCATTTATATATATTTAGGCAAACATTATTAAATAACATGGAGTGTTATTGCTTGATAAGCCTTTTTTTATTGTATCAATTTTCCGAATAATCCATTTAGTATTTCGGTCGAATTGGTGTATGTAAGTTCCGTGGGTTCGTTGTTCCATTTTCTTTCTTTTCCGCGAGTATTTTCGATATTATTGGTCAAATCATCATCAGTCATCATCAGGCGAATAGGAGTCGATGTCAAACATAATAAATCTCTGGTTTCTTTCTCTGTTGAAATTCTTCAAACCAACTAACTATTTCTTCGGAGGATGACCGTAATTTATGAAGTATTTTAGATTTAATGCTACGTAGAATTCTGTCCAAAATATTTTAACTGTCTATCCTTATATCCGATACACATAGGGAAAACAATTTAATGGTACGGTTGTTATTAAAATTTACTTTATGATCTTTAATCGTAAATCTAGGGAATTTAGGGATGTATACTTCAATGTATTTGTTAATATTGATTCTAGAATATATCTTCAATACTGAGGAGTATATTTTTTATCAGCTATTTTATAATGTTTGTGTAATTCTTTCATAATTAAATTGTTTTAAGTCTCAAAGTCCATACTATAAAGGTTCATCGTTTTGTCGGCAGAGACTATTAAGTTAGGGTAATCTTTTTTAGGTTTGATTAATTTTACCAGTTGTTAGATTAAAGTCTTGTAACTTTATTTTAACTTTTATATTTGTTATCATATTAAAATTGTCTAGGGCATTGATAACAGTTGGACCTTAATGTGATTTGATTTTATAGAATTTTACGTATGATTCATCGGAAATATTAGTGTCTATAGTTGTATTCTGGAGAGTTCAATGTGAAAGTTGCCTGGTTTCCATAGCCCTGTTCGTCTTCTTCCATGGGACGATAATGAAATAATTTCCAACGAATTATTTTCACAAATGAATTCAATGCTTAAATCATGTCCATTATGAAGGATTTACGATTTGGAATCGCTATGTTTTTAGGTGAGAAAGTTATTGTCTTCCTTAGGAAACAGATTGAAATAGTTTGTAAGATATGCAGCTCAATACATGGAGCAGTGTTGGATGTGGGGAAATATATATGTTTTGCATATGTTTTCTGTTTTTCATAGACCAACCTTTTAGATGTAAAAGCTCGATTATTGTGAACATATAACAACAGAGCATATATAAATAGACCATACGAGGCTTTATTCATATAAATATGTTTACTAGTTTTGTATGGAATGCTATTCATTGTGGTTTGCTGAGTTCAATAAAGATTGCTTTAAGTATTTTCATTTTTCTATTAGTTAGTAATATTTTTGGTTGTTAACTAAAATTTATCTAAATTCAGAGGAGGACAGTTGTGTTTTAAACAATTCCTCCCAGCCGAATAATATTAAAAAGAACTGAAGAAGAAGAAGAAGAAGAAGAAGAAGAGAAGAAGAAGAAGAAGAAGAAGAAGAAGAAGAAGAAGAAGAAGAAGAAGAAGAAGAAGAAGAAGAAGAAGAAGAAGAAGAAGAAGAAGAAGAAGAAGAAGAATAATAATAATAATAATAATAATAATAATAATAATAATAATAATAATAATAATAATAATAATAATAATAATAATAATAATAATAATAATAATAATAATAATAATAATAATAATAATAATAATAATAATAATAATAATAATAATAATAATAATAATAATAATAATAATAATAATAATAATAATAATAATAATAATAATAATAATAATAATAATAATAATAATAATAATAATAATAATAATAATAATAATAATAATAATAATAATAATAATAATAATAATAATAATAATAATAATAATAATAATAATAATAATAATAATAATAATAATAATAATAATAATAATAATAATAATAATAATAATAATAATAATAATAATAATAATAATAATAATAATAATAATAATAATAATAATAATAATAATAATAATAATAATAATAATAATAATAATAATAATAATAATAATAATAATAATAATAATAATAATAATAATAATAATAATAATAATAATAATAATAATAATAATAATAATAATAATAATAATAATAATAATAATAATAATAATAATAATAATAATAATAATAATAATAATAATAATAATAATAATAATAATAATAATAATAATAATAATAATAATAATAATAATAATAATAATAATAATAATAATAATAATAATAATAATAATAATAATAATAATAATAATAATAATAATAATAATAATAATAATAATAATAATAATAATAATAATAATAATAATAATAATAATAATAATAATAATAATAATAATAATAATAATAATAATAATAATAATAATAATAATAATAATAATAATAATAATAATAATAATAATAATAATAATAATAATAATAATAATAATAATAATAATAATAATAATAATAATAATAATAATAATAATAATAATAATAATAATAATAATAATAATAATAATAATAATAATAATAATAATAATAATAATAATAATAATAATAATAATAATAATAATAATAATAATAATAATAATAATAATAATAATAATAATAATAATAATAATAATAATAATAATAATAATAATAATAATAATAATAATAATAATAATAATAATAATAATAATAATAATAATAATAATAATAATATAATAATAATAATAATAATAATAATAATAATAATAATAATAATAATAATAATAATAATAATAATAATAATAATAATAATAATAATAATAATAATAATAATAATAATAATAATAATAATAATAATAATAATAATAATAATAATAATAATAATAATAATAATAATAATAATAATAATAATAATAATAATAATAATAATAATAATAATAATAATAATAATAATAATAATAATAATAATAATAATAATAATAATAATAATAATAATAATAATAATAATAATAATAATAATAATAATAATAATAATAATAATAATAATAATAATAATAATAATAATAATAATAATAATAATAATAATAATAATAATAATAATAATAATAATAATAATAATAATAATAATAATAATAATAATAATAATAATAATAATAATAATAATAATAATAATAATAATAATAATAATAATAATAATAATAATAATAATAATAATAATAATAATAATAATAATAATAATAATAATAATAATAATAATAATAATAATAATAATAATAATAATAATAATAATAATAATAATAATAATAATAATAATAATAATAATAATAATAATAATAATAATAATAATAATAATAATAATAATAATAATAATAATAATAATAATAATAATAATAATAATAATAATAATAATAATAATAATAATAATAATAATAATAATAATAATAATAATAATAATAATAATAATAATAATAATAATAATAATAATAATAATAATAATAATAATAATAATAATAATAATAATAATAATAATAATAATAATAATAATAATAATAATAATAATAATAATAATAATAATAATAATAATAATAATAATAATAATAATAATAATAATAATAATAATAATAATAATAATAATAATAATAAATAATAATAATAATAATAATAATAATAATAATAATAATAATAATAATAATAATAATAATAATAATAATAATAATAATAATAATAATAATAATAATAATAATAATAATAATAATAATAATAATAATAATAATAATAATAATAATAATAATAATAATAATAATAATAATAATAATAATAATAATAATAATAATAATAATAATAATAATAATAATAATAATAATAATAATAATAATAATAATAATAATAATAATAATAATAATAATAATAATAATAAAATAATAATAATAATAATAATAATAATAATAATAATAATAATAATAATAATAATAATAATAATAATAATAATAATAATAATAATAATAATAATAATAATAATAATTAATAATAATAATAATAATAATAATAATAATAATAATAATAATAATAATAATAATAATAATAATAATAATAATAATAATAATAATAATAATAATAATAATAATAATAATAATAATAATAATAATAATAATAATAATAATAATAATAATAATAATAATAATAATAATAATAATAATAATAATAATAATAATAATAATAATAATAATAATAATAATAATAATAATAATAATAATAATAATAATAATAATAATAATAATAATAATAATAATAATAATAATAATAATAATAATAATAATAATAATAATAATAATAATAATAATAATAATAATAATAATAATAATAATAATAATAATAATAATAATAATAATAATAATAATAATAATAATAATAATAATAATAATAATAATAATAATAATAATAATAATAATAATAATAATAATAATAATAATAATAATAATAATAATAATAATAATAATAATAATAATAATAATAATAATAATAATAATAATAATAATAATAATAATAATAATAATAATAATAATAATAATAATAATAATAATAATAATAATAATAATAATAATAATAATAATAATAATAATAATAATAATAATAATAATAATAATAATAATAATAATAATAATAATAATAATAATAATAATAATAATAATAATAATAATAATAATAATAATAATAATAATAATAATAATAATAATAATAATAATAATAATAATAATAATAATAATAATAATAATAATAAAATAATAATAATAATAATAATAATAATAATAATAATAATAATAATAATAATAATAATAATAATAATAATAATAATAATAATAATAATAATAATAATAATAATAATAATAATAATAATAATAATAATAATAATAATAATAATAATAATAATAATAATAATAATAATAATAATAATAATAATAATAATAATAATAATAATAATAATAATAATAATAATAATAATAATAATAATAATAATAATAATAATAATAATAATAATAATAATAATAATAATAATAATAATAATAATAATAATAATAATAATAATAATAATAATAATAATAATAATAATAATAATAATAATAATAATAATAATAATAATAATAATAATAATAATAATAATAATAATAATAATAATAATAATAATAATAATAATAATAATAATAATAATAATAATAATAATAATAATAATAATAATAATAATATAATAATAATAATAATAATAATAATAATAATAATAATAATAATAATAATAATAATAATAATAATAATAATAATAATAATAATAATAATAATAATAATAATAATAATAATAATAATAATAATAATAATAATAATAATAATAATAATAATAATAATAATAATAATAATAATAATAATAATAATAATAATAATAATAATAATAATAATAATAATAATAATAATAATAATAATAATAATAATAATAATAATAATAATAATAATAATAATAATAATAATAATAATAATAATAATAATAATAATAATAATAATAATAATAATAATAATAATAATAATAATAATAATAATAATAATAATAATAATAATAATAATAATAATAATAATAATAATAATAATAATAATAATAATAATAATAATAATAATAATAATAATAATAATAATAATAATAATAATAATAATAATAATAATAATAATAATAATAATAATAATAATATAATAATAATAATAATAATAATAATAATAATAATAATAATAATAATAATAATAATAATAATAATAATAATAATAATAATAATAATAATAATAATAATAATAATAATAATAATAATAATAATAATAATAATAATAATAATAATAATAATAATAATAATAATAATAATAATAATAATAATAATAATAATAATAATAATAATAATAATAATAATAATAATAATAATAATAATAATAATAATAATAATAATAATAATAATAATAATAATAATAATAATAATAATAATAATAATAATAATAATAATAATAATAATAATAATAATAATAATAATAATAATAATAATAATAATAATAATAATAATAATAATAATAATAATAATAATAATAATAATAATAATAATAATAATAATAATAATAATAATAATAATAATAATAATATAATAATAATAATAATAATAATAATAATAATAATAATAATAATAATAATAATAATAATAATAATAATAATAATAATAATAATAATAATAATAATAATAATAATAATAATAATAATAATAATAATAATAATAATAATAATAATAATAATAATAATAATAATAATAATAATAATAATAATAATAATAATAATAATAATAATAATAATAATAATAATAATAATAATAATAATAATAATAATAATAATAATAATAATAATAATAATAATAATAATAATAATAATAATAATAATAATAATAATAATAATAATAATAATAATAATAATAATAATAATAATAATAATAATAATAATAATAATAATAATAATAATAATAATAATAATAATAATAATAATAATAATAATAATAATAATAATAATAATAATAATAATAATAATAATAATAATAATAATAATAATAATAATAATAATAATAATAATAATAATAATAATAATAATAATAATAATAATAATAATAATAATAATAATAATAATAATAATAATAATAATAATAATAATAATAATAATAATAATAATAATAATAATAATAATAATAATAATAATAATAATAATAATAATAATAATAATATAATAATAATAATAATAATAATAATAATAATAATAATAATAATAATAATAATAATAATAATAATAATATAATAATAATAATAATAATAATAATAATAATAATAATAATAATAATAATAATAATAATAATAATAATAATAATAATAATAATAATAATAATAATAATAATAATAATAATAATAATAATAATAATAATAATAATAATAATAATAATAATAATAATAATAATAATAATAATAATAATAATAATAATAATAATAATAATAATAATAATAATAATAATAATAATAATAATAATAATAATAATAATAATAATAATAATAATAATAATAATAATAATAATAATAATAATAATAATAATAATAATAATAATAATAATAATAATAATAATAATAATAATAATAATAATATAATAATAATAATAATAATAATAATAATAATAATAATAATAATAATAATAATAATAATAATAATAATAATAATAATAATAATAATAATAATAATAATAATAATAATAATAATAATAATAATAATAATAATAATAATAATAATAATAATAATAATAATAATAATAATAATAATAATAATAATAATAATAATAATAATAATAATAATAATAATAATAATAATAATAATAATAATAATAATAATAATAATAATAATAATAATAATAATAATAATAATAATAATAATAATAATAATAATAATAATAATAATAATAATAATAATAATAATAATAATAATAATAATAATAATAATAATAATAATAATAATAATAATAATAATAATAATAATAATAATAATAATAATAATAATAAATAATAATAATAATAATAATAATAATAATAATAATAATAATAATAATAATAATAATAATAATAATAATAATAATAATAATAATAATAATAATAATAATAATAATAATAATAATAATAATAATAATAATAATAATAATAATAATAATAATAATAATAATAATAATAATAATAATAATAATATATAATAATAATAATAATAATAATAATAATAATAATAATAATAATAATAATAATAATAATAATAATAATAATAATAATAATAATAATAATAATAATAATAATAATAATAATAATAATAATAATAATAATAATAAAATAATAATAATAATAATAATAATAATAATAATAATAATAATAATAATAATAATAATAATAATAATAATAATAATAATAATAATAATAATAATAATAATAATAATAATAATAATAATAATAATAATAATAATAATAATAATAATAATAATAATAATAATAATAATAATAATAATAATAATAATAATAATAATAATAATAATAATAATAATAATAATAATAATAATAATAATAATAATAATAATAATAATAATAATAATAATAATAATAATAATAATAATAATAATAATAATAATAATAATAATAATAATAATAATAATAATAATAATAATAATAATAATAATAATAATAATAATAATAATAATAATAATAATAATAAAATAATAATAATAATAATAATAATAATAATAATAATAATAATAATAATAATAATAATAATAATAATAATAATAATAATAATAATAATAATAATAATAATAATAATATAATAATAATAATAATAATAATAATAATAATAATAATAATAATAATAATAATAATAATAATAATAATAATAATAATAATAATAATAATAATAATAATAATAATAATAATAATAATAATAATAATAATAATAATAATAATAATAATAATAATAATAATAATAATAATAATAATAATAATAATAATAATAATAATAATAATAATAATAATAATAATAATAATAATAATAATAATAATAATAATAATAATAATAATAATAATAATAATAATAATAATAATAATAATAATAATAATAATAATAATAATAATAATAATAATAATAATAATAATAATAATAATAATAATAATAATAATAATAATAATAATAATAATAATAATAATAATAATAATAATAATAATAATAATAATAATAATAATAATAATAATAATAATAATAATAATAATAATAATAATAATAATAATAATAATAATAATAATAATAATAATAATAATAATAATAATAATAATAATAATAATAATAATAATAATAATAATAATAATAATAATAATAATAATAATAATAATAATAATAATAATAATAATAATAATAATAATAATAATAATAATAATAATAATAATAATAATAATAATAATAATAATAATAATAATAATAATAATAATAATAATAATAATAATAATAATAATAATAATAATAATAATAATAATAATAATAATAATAATAATAATAATAATAATAATAATAATAATAATAATAATAATAATAATAATAATAATAATAATAATAATAATAATAATAATAATAATAATAATAATAATAATAATAATAATAATAATAATAATAATAATAATAATAAAGAAACTAATAGCTAGAGTGGCGTTTATACCACTACCCTTTTACGTAAACTCACTATGCACCTAGTAAAATCCACTTCAATTTACCAGCATTTTAAAAAAATACAACGGCCCTCTCTGAATTTAAGCACTAAATAGATAGATAGGTAGATAGATAGATTGCTTGAGATAGATAGATAGATAGATAGATAGATAGATAGATAGATAGATATGTGTTTAGTTTTAATGCACCAACTAAAAAGTAATAACAACAGCGGTTATATGAACTAGTATGAATCTTTGAGTCAGGCAAACGGTTCAAGGAGAAATAACACGAACGCTTGATAAAAACAAACCAATTTCCAAGAAAAATAACAGACAGAGATGACCTATAACGGTCAAATTCAAGATATGGGCTAAAAGTAGGTTAGACACAAAGAGATAGGACTGGAC
The DNA here is from genome assembly GCA_963556195.1 of Sepiola atlantica. Taxonomy (NCBI): domain Eukaryota; kingdom Metazoa; phylum Mollusca; class Cephalopoda; order Sepiida; family Sepiolidae; genus Sepiola; species Sepiola atlantica. The sequence goes on along the minus strand of OY744516.1, from coordinate 107,344,323 downwards.
ATGAAGTAATGACGTCACAGATGTTGAATTGACAGGGAACAAATATATTGGAATCAGTCGTCGGTGGAACGTTAAGCGGGGCGGATCGCCGATAAGGATGTACTACCTAAAACAATGAAAAAATCGCCGAAATATGTGTGTCCATCTGAGTTAGCTATTAAGTAATTACGAATAAGAAATTTGGTCACTTTTTCTAGAAGTATTGTTTAATCTGTCAACGTGAATATTTCTCTCCAGAATAAAACTTAAAATCTCTCAGATCTTCCGTTTTATGTTTTCTTTTTATACGAGATAAAAAGTTCTATTTCTCAATGAGATTGAATAAATTTAAGTCATGACATGCTCTTTTCTATTGCTGTATTACGTATTATTCTCGTCCTCTAGTGATCTTATGTCTTTTGTTGGTCTTTAAAGTGAATAAAGTAAATTCATGACATGTGTTTTTATTGCTGTATTACTTGTTTCTCTGTTGATCTGATAGACCGTCTCGATGTTTGACAAACTGAATTCATAGAATGTTCTTTTTTATTAGTTTATTACTTGGTTTTCTATCTTTTTAAGTTCTAATCTTATTTTACCGTTTTTAAAGTGAAAACAAAAACTGAGTTCAGATGTTAATTTTTAGGTAATATTTTACATGCGTCCACTATAAGAGGCTCCATCGATCAGTCCGGTCTGCTTAAATTTTAAATAGTATTTTCATCGCAAAACGCGTAGACTGAATGGACGCATCCAAAGAATAGTTTTTCTTGATTCTATATGTTCCGTTTTTCTGAACTTTGAATCAATCTGTTTATTTTATAGGGACTGTAAAAAGGAATATTAATGTAGTGTTACAACGCGACACGATGGGGTATTTTCTGGTGCAGTATTAATGGATTAATTAAGTTAATTAATATTACTTGATAAATCAACTTAAATTAATTTCAATTAATTAATTAAGTTAAATTTATATAAATTGATGAATTACGTTTAATCTATATTAATTAAGTAATTTACTTAAATTAATTTTAATCAATTAATTAAGTTAAATGATTTTTAATTGATTAATTGAGTAAAATTGATATTATTTGATGCATTAGGTTAAATCAATATTAATTGATTAATTTAGTTAAACTAATATTAATTGATGAATTAAGTTAAATCAATTTGAATTAACTAATTTACTTAAATTAATTTCAAATGTATAAATTAAGTAAAATTAATATTAATTGATAAATTAAGTCAAAGTAATATTAATTGATTAATTAATAATTAATTGAAATAAATTATGGTTAACACATTTTTGCGGAGACAGGAATCGGCAATTCCTCTTTTGCTCTGAAATATTTAAAAGGTAGTTCATTCACTATTCATTTCGTATGAATCAGATGATTTTATTGTTGGTTTCCCGATATCTTTCTAGTTAGAATATTTTCTAGAAAGACATTGGGTACTTACAGGAGGGACCACGTGAAGGTTGACAACATCTAAAGAGAAAGTTTTTCGGTGAAACGAACTGGATTCGAACTTAGCACACCAAGGTCGTCAGTCCGTGTCGTTAACCACTTAGACACCGTCGTTCAAATCGTCATGTTTTAAAGTTATATTAAACCTTCATTGACCCGTTGCGCAACGGTTAACTACGTTGATTAACAATACGTTCTTAGTGACAGTCTTCTGGGGTTGAAAATTTAATCTTTACTAAAGACAACAATAAGTAATAATAAAATAATAATAACAACCCAGTCATGGCTGGCGGAACGAGAACAATTTATTTCTGTGAATTAAATAAAGGGTTTATTTCGAAATGCCGTATAGATTCCCTAGTTCGAAAAGGTGCACTTGAAGAAGGTCGGAAGTTATATCGGTCAGAGACATTGTGAACCGTCTGCTTTAATCAGAAAGTATGTCGTAACGTTGATAAAGGTAGCCGTAGCGATGATGTAGCAGCCTAGTTTTTAGTGTCTTCTTTTCTCCTTGTATCTGTCATAACGCGGGGGATGGCGAAAAACAGCGTCTGAACACAATCCGCTTACAGACCAAGTTATTTAACTCGAGGAGGCTATATACAAGGTCAGGTGTGGTCAACCAGCGCACTAGGATTAGCGCGTTCTGGCCTATAAAAATGCCTGAGCATCCCCGTCATCATTAACCAATAGGGGTGCATCAGGTGATTAGCAATAAACTAATCCCTTCTCAAATAGAAGGTAAAGCCGGAGAGCGTGAACCTCCTAGAACTGCATAGGACAATACCTCAGACCGGTGGAATCAAGGCCCGAAGGCCAAGACAGTACCGGTCTACAGATTGAGTCACCACTTATTAAACCCAAGAGCCACTCGAGAATAAGAGTTAATTAGATAGAATGATTGTCAGTCGAAAGATTAGGAACACTATAGAAGTACTAAATCCGATTAATGGAATGAACTAAATTAGATTATTTCAGGGGGCGGATTTGAAGATGACAAAGGCTGGATTTGAAGATGGCAATGTTGTAATCTGCAGGGAAGTAGTCCTGCGGTAATTTGTTCCTCAGACAGAAAGCCCTTGCGATAAAGCTTTATTTGTGGAAATTCCGCCTGGCGCTAGGCATCTGGATGAAGAAAGAAAAGTTATTTCAGCTGTGGTAACAAGACGAGTTTTTGTTAACATCTTACTAGGAGGAACTAGAGATTGGAGCTCAGTCGAGCACCTTCCATAAAATAACGATAGAGTAGAGAGAGACTAGCAATTTCTCTTCTGTGAGAAAGGAGATTATGACAAATATTTGTTGACACTAGATTTATAGACGACTAAGCTGTAATCTGCAAGGAAGCAGAATATGTATTTGTCTCTTCTTCGCCACGTCACATTTCAGACTTCCTGTCCGTGACATCATGTCTCGTCACGTATTCCTAATTATAAAACTTTAAACTTGTATTTGAAGTTTCCATTTTCTTACTCAATTTTAACCTTTCGTGTTAATTTCTGATTTCATCCTTTCTTTTATACAGCTGGATCTAAATATTGCTAGATTGGATGAAGAAAGCGTAAAAAACGGACAGACAGACAATATTCGTATGATATTGATATAGATGGTATTATATTAACGAGGCCCGTTTCGTAGACGAATCCTTTATAAGCGCTTTGAGTGGTGCTTTAGCAAGTACAAAGATCTTACAAGTGTGTTATTTGATATCTTTCGGCCAGATCTTTTCTGATCGTGGTAAATCCGAATGAATCTTCATTATCGCTACTCTAAAGGTAGAATCAGAAAATAATGAGATGAAAAAAGAGGACGATTAAATTGTATAAAGTGAAAGAGAAAGAGAAAGAGAAAAAGAAAGCACTTAGTAATTGGAAAGATAACTAAAAAAGACTTAAGAGTATGTAGAGAGAAAGGTACGAGGAGATGAAAAAAGAAGATAAAAATCGAGCAATGTAAGTATATAGGATATCTATATACGTACACACAGAGACACAGAGATACACACAAACTATATATATATATATATATATATATATATATATATATATATATATATATATATATATATATATATCGTAGTGCATATCTCTATTTATATAAAGTTAGGTATGTGTATATGTTTATATATATAAGGCAAAACTAAATCAAATATTCGTAAACCTTTTAATTAAAAAATAATTATTAAATAGGGAGGTGGTGTCTGATCAACACTGCTGTGATGCCATGATAAAGAAATACTGTTTTGTTTTTTAAAATCCCGAAACAGTTTTCATGGTAAACAACTGACGATCCCTTATATAAAAAAAAAAACATATATAAAAATATATTTATATTAGAGTAAATTCTTGGAAGTTAACTAATATAGTCATTGCAGTAGATTGATTGACTTACTAGACAAAAATCTTTCAACGAAAAAAAATTATTTTTTTCTCAGTTTTGAAGGTTAAAAAACTTCCCAGACTATATATATATATATATATATATATATATATATATATATATATATATATATATATATATATATATATATATAGGATTAACTCTTCAATTAATTAACCGATGATTATGAATTTTGGAACACAACTGCTAGGCGTTAGTTTCCCAAATGTGTGGTATATTTAGTGTGATTTAGTTTTATGCAAAGGGTGAAGGCGAGGGTAGGAGCCCTCCGTTAAAATTCACATAGCTGCGGGTTTTGTAATATTTTAACGATAGATATTACTAAATATTCGACCTAATTAGAATTTTGTTAGTATTTTAAAAGATGTCTATGTCCCATGATAGGGGCAAAATATTCCATTTGAAAATTCAAATATATCAGATCTGCATTATATTTGATCCGTAGTCACTCGACAAAAGACTGGGACATAAGCAAGATTCTCTGAATTTCAATGTCTTATTGAGGCACTTAACCCTTAAATCTTCTAGAATTAAAATAATGTGATCGATTTTTATCAAAATTCGAATAGGGATTCTTAATATAAGGTTTAGTATCATTTTAGCTTTATTTTATAGAGCATAAAAATGGTGCAAAACAGTCCCTGTTTGAATTGTGCTTTGTTATTTTACTTAAACCTTTTGTTATATATAAAGTGCGTCTAAGGATTATATGTAAATCATAAAAGATCAAGTATTTTGAAATTGATTTTTAATTTTTATTCCATAGCTGTGTATATCTATTCTATATAAGATGTTTAACTTAAATTAATAGTGATAGAGTATTGCTATTGTTGGTATCTGAAAAATCTTATGTGATTGATAAAATAAACACATTTTACTGTCAATATTTTATTTGCATTACAAGTTTTGTACAATAAATTTTACTTATTTGTTGATTTTGAAAGACTATAAATAACAAACTTCACAGTGTTATACAACGGAAACAAAACAACATGGAGATTGAACAAAACAAAAGGCAACTCAAGAGAAGTACAAAGGAAAGTGTTGCATCATTTATTGCACTGATAGGTAGTTTAATTATATCTATAAATAAATCGCCACCCGGCTATCTCCAACCATATCTCCAAGGAAGCTGTAGGTCATTCTGGAAGAAGTTCGCTGTTTGTTTTTTTTATATTTATTTTTTTCTTTCGGTAGTGGGATCTCTCCATAGAAGACTTCAAAAATGGATTGGAAAATATATAAATAAGAAAAAGGAGGGTACTTATATCGATCTTGACCCAGTTTTCGCGAGTTTCTTGTCGGAAGCGTTCGGCTATCCTACGCAAACGCCCGAGAGATGACGAGCTGATTTGTACCAGACGACAATTTTGATACGGTGCTGCGTCCTATGATTTTAAGTTATATTTTCAATAAATTTTCTAAAAGAAACAACAAAACAAATAAAACAAGCAAAACATAGCGAAATTACTGTTATCAAATAAATATTTGTTGTTATTTTGATACGTTGCTGCGTCCTATAATTTTTAGCTATAGTTGCAAGAAATGTTTTAAACAACAAAACAAATAAAACAAGCAAAACAGAGCGAAATTACTGTTATCAAATAAATATTTTAAACCCTAACCCTAAACCCTAACCCTAATCCTAAACCCTAACCCTAACCATAACCCTAACCCTAAACCCTAACCTTAACCCTAACCCTAACCCTTAACCCTAACCCTAACCCTAAACCCTAACCCTAACCCTAAACCCTAACCCTAACCCTAACCCTAAACCCTAACCATAACCCTAACCCTAAACCTTAACCCTGAACTCTAACCCTAACCCTGACCCTAACCCTAACCCTTAACCCTTAACCCTAACCCTAACCCTAACCCTTAACCCTTAACCCTAACCCTAAACCCTTACCCTAACCCTAACAACAACAAAAAGAAAACAAGCAAAACATTATTATCATAGGACTCGTATCAAAATTGTCGTCTGGTACAAATCGGCTCGTCATCTCTCGAGCGTTTGCGTAGGATAGCCGAACGCTTCCGACAAGACACTCGCGAAAACTGGGTCAAGATCGATATAAGTACCAAAAGAAGAAAGAGTTGGAGGAGATGCTTAAAAGAAAACGAAAGAAAAAGAAAAGAAAATTAAAAGAAAAATTAATGGTCCCTCCCTAAATATATATTTCGTAATGCCTTCTCAGCTCTGTCACGGCGAGACGTAGCCTTTATTTAAAGGGCATGGCATTTAAGAATAAAGCAACAGAAAGTAAGTTGTTTAGTATGTCGGCAGTAGGCCCTAAATTGTTTTCGGGGAAATTCTTCGAAGTTTTACAGAATAGTGCAGAGAACTTGAGGAATGTGAGGGAGACTCGGCATGTTAGAAATAACCCTCTTAGAGGAGTCAAGAGTAAGTTGGATGTTCCTAGAGAGCCCAAGCAGGAAGGAGCCTTGATTTAGGACCGCAGGAAACAGAAGCTGGACTTCAACTTCAGACAAGGAAATGGTCCGAGTTCTTCGACCATTATTAGTGTAATAAAAACTGGACGCCGAATATAACTTAAGGATAAGCTTTATTTAACCATTTGTTGCTTAGCTAGACAAATAGTGTTTAAACATTCACTCTTAATATACACGAATGTAGAACATTCCATTATTACTCCAAGGGGGAGACAGGCATCAATTATCTTTGTTACTACATTCTCCCCCATCTATCTTCTTATTCGTAGGGAACAAAATCATCCCATCGACCTGGCCTCCTGCGGGTTCTTTGAGGGCGTCTTGGTTGTTCGTGCCCGACATCCATTTCTAATCTAGGCTCCTCGGGACCTGACGACGTTTCGGGACTGTCTTGTGTGGCTGGTTTAGGGCTAAAATATCTTGCTCCAAATCGCTCTCGTTTTCTACGGCGCTTCGGTCGCTTGGTGTCTGAAGATTGAGTATCTGTCTCAGATATTGGGTGAAACCGCTTTCGTGGTACCCATCTGTCGTCCGAACTAGAGTCAGAGACGACTCTGTTAGTATATTCAGATTCGTTTTGTTGGGACTCTGAACTTGACGTATCTGGCACACGATCACCTAAGAGGGTCGGACTTGTTCCACGAACCGGAGCTCTATATCCATCTGAAGCAGTTCTACGTTCATATACATTTCCTGCTGGGGCTAGATCCCTTAAGGAGACAGTAGATTGCCTTCCTTCTGAATTTCTGACCAGTGCATACTGAGGGTTCGCTTCGATTAATTGTACCTCGCTTACCAATGGGTCATGTTTACTATGACGAACATGACGTTTTAATAAAACTGTGCCAGGTTGTGCAAGCCACGAGGGAAGTGATGTGCCTGCTGAGCTTCGTCGTGGGAACGAGAAGAATCTCTCATGTGGGGTAGCGTTTGTCGCTGTACATAATAGAGTCCTAATAGCGTATAAGGCCATGGGGATGAGACTTTCCCAATCGGAGATCGGACTATTGCGATTTGCTGCCGCCAACTGTACTGTCTTCCATATTATACCATTGTATCTTTCGCACTGTCCGTTTCCTTGAGGATTGTGAGGAGTTGTTCTACTTACAGCTACTCTTCGTTCATGCAGAAACTGCTTGAGTTCGTCCGACATAAAAGCAGACCCACGATCTGAATGTATATATGCAGGCACTCCAAAAACGGCAAAAATGGAGCAGAGGCCTTGAATTACTGTTGCAGCCGTTACGTCTGGGCAGGGGATGACGAACGGAAATCTTGAGTACTCGTCTATTATTGTGAGCATGTATTTATTTTTAGTTTTAGAGGGTAAAGGGCCCTTAAAATCCAGGTTAAGTCTTTCAAAAGGCTGTGTGGCCTTAATGAGTGTTGCTGGAGGAGGTTTGTAGAACCTGGGCTTATTTTCTGCGCATATCCGACAAGAGTTCGTAATTCTTTTTACGTCTTCAACAGAATATGGCAAGTTTCTGCTCCTGACTACGTGAATCATTCTTGTGATACCTGGGTGACACAATTCCCTGTGTATATACTGAAGATCATCTGAGCCAGTTACCAGGCCACACACCCTTGAAAGCGCGTCGACCGCGGCATTCTCCTTACCAGGGCGGTAAGTGACGTCAAAGGAGTAGCAAGAAAGCTCCATTCTCCATCTCGCTATTTTCTCGTTTTTTATTTTACTCGTTGTTTTTGGGTTAAACATAAACGAGACCGACTTTTGGTCAGTGATTAATTCAAAATGTCGGCCGATTAAGTAATGCCTCCATTTTCGTAATGCCTCAACTATGGCGTACGCTTCTTTTTCTATTGCAGAGTGTCGTCGCTCGGATTTCGAAAGTGTTCTTGAAAAAAAAGCTACAGGACGACCGGATTGTCTCAGTGAGGCAGCTATCGCACAGTCGGAGGCATCCGTCTCAACTAATAGAGGGATAAAAGGTTCCACAGCAGAAATGGCAGACTGAGCAATGTTCCTTTTCATGTTTTGAAATGCTCTGATGGCGGAACAGGACAACGGAAAAGTAGATACTTGTGTCAATGGGTGTATTTTTTCTGAAAAAGACGCAACCCATTGGGAGTAGTGAGCAAACATACCGAGGGCTCGTCGTAAAGAGGGCATGTTTCCAGGGATTGGTAATTCCATTAGCGGTTTCAGTCGCTCGGGATCCGGCGTCATGGTGCCATTTTTGACAATGTATCCCAATAATTTGATGCTTTTCAAGTTGTAGGAACATTTTTCACTGTTCAAAGTCAGATTATATTTCTTGACGGCAGCCATGAATCGTTTAAGGTTGTGGTCATGTTCAGCTTGGTTATGTCCGCATACTGTGACATTGTCTATATATGCAACAGTACCCTTCAATTTTTCATTGGAGATTATTTCATCTATTACCCTCTGGAAGCTAGCCACACCATTTGTTATCCCAAAAGGAATTCGGCAGAACTGATATAGGCGACCGCAGGCCTCGAATGCCGTGTAGGGCTTATCCTCTGGCTTGATAGGTACCTGATGGTAGGCACTTCTGAGATCTAAAGTACTGAAAGTGTGATATTTTGCAATATTAGAAATCATTTCGTCAATACGAGGCAGTGGATAGGCATCGAGTAATGTGTATCTGTTGATGGTCTGGGAATAGTCAATGACCATCCTTTTCTTGTGATTTTCAGTGGCTGTTACGAGGACCTGTGCTCGCCATGGAGATTCACTTGGCTCTATAATTCCTTCCTTAAGTAGTTTTGTTACTTCTGCTGCTATGAACTGTTTGTCCGTTTCTGAATAGCGTCTTGATTTTATTGCTATTGGTTTGCAGTCAGGAGTTAAGTTTGTAAAAAGTGACGGGTGCCGCACTTTGACAGCTGCTAGTCCACATACGCTTAGGACTGGCTTGGGGCCACCAAAAGGAATTTCAACGCATGAATGTTGTTTTAGAAAATTGTGACCCAAAATCACTTCGCAGCAGAGGTTTTTCATTACTGATAATTTGATCCCTTGATAGGAGTTTCCTTTTAGTTTCAGGTTAACCATGCAATATCCAATTACATGGGACGATAAAGATGAATTTGCCATTGATATTTGGTTGGAACAAGGAAATATTTCCCATTTATTTGCTTTTACAATACTGGCATTAATAAAACTTTCGGAACTGCCTGTATCAATAAGCGCATGAATAGTCAATCCATTGATTTTTACCCTCACGATTGTTTTTGAGAGGCAGCCGGGGAATGCAGCTGATATTGTAATTGGTGCTACAGTAGCAAGAGTAGCCGAACGTTTTTTTTGAGAAGCTGACCGGCAAACTTTCGAAAAATGTCCCTGCTTATCACACTTGTGGCATCTAACATCTCGAGCCGGGCAGGACGAACGAGCATGTATACGAAGGCCACAAAAGTAGCATGTGGATCCAGCTGAGGCGGCAGTGATAAGTTGTTCGTGATCGTTAGAAAGGGGGGTGGCAGCATCTTGGACAATGGAAGAATTTTGAACATGCAGAGGAGGGGCTACGATAGCAGCTCCCAAAATATCGGGTTGTAAATAGAAGACAGACTGCTTCTGTGCCATGTCCAACGTTAGAGCTTGTTCATAAGCTGTTGGTAAGTCTAGGTTTTTATTCTCTAGTAGTCTTTGTCTTATTTGGTTGGACTGTATTCCATTAATAAATGCGTCCCTGATAAAAACATCTCTCGCTTGGTTCGCAGTTAAGGCTGTAAATTCACACTCGCGACTTAACGTCTTTAGAATCTGAAGGTATTGTTCAAGGCTTTCTTCTGGTTGTTGACGCCGGGTAGCAAGTAAATGTCTAGCAAAAATAGTATTTTTTTTCTTGACAAACATGGCTTCTAAAATGTCCACCGCAGTTTCATAATTTTCACATTCAGATAAATTTCTATAAATAGCAGTAGAGACATGATGTAAAAGAAGGGTATATTTCTCAGTACCTGTTAAAGCCGCGTTTGAAGATAACTGTAGAGCTGTAAGGAATCCTTCGAACATTTTTCTCCAATGCCGCCATTTGTCAGTAGATTCCGAGTCGGCCGTATCAAGGTCTAGACGATCGGGTTTCAAGTAACGTTCCATAACGAATGGTTAAATAAATTGTAATAAAAACTGGACGCCGAATATAACTTAAGGATAAGCTTTATTTAACCATTTGTTGCTTAGCTAGACAAATAGTGTTTAAACATTCACTCTTAATATACACGAATGTAGAACATTCCATTATTACTCCAAGGGGGAAACAGGCATCAATTATCTTTGTTACTACAATTAGGGACCAGGCAGGTCCTAGAAAGGCAAGAGTTCAGAAGGCTTTGAAGTTTCGTCCCCGGCAGCAGTAGCAATCAGACGGTCAGACCAAACCAGTCGGGGGACGGCTGGTGAGGTCGTTGGAAGGTTTGAAGAAGATTGCTTCCGACCGTTGAATTTTAGAGGTAGTCCGGGAAAGACTAAGACTTCAGTTTGCATCAACTCCAAAACAGGAAGGGATGAACAAAAAGAGAGTGTTAGCTTCGTTTTGCCAAAACAACATTATATCAGAAGAAATAACAAGCTTGTTAGAAAAACAAGCAATAGAGTTGGTTCCGAAAGCCTAGGAAGGGTAAGGATGTTACTGCACCTTCTTTCTAATGCCAAAGAAGGACGGTAGTTTCCATCCCATTCTAAATCTAAGGGAGGTAAACTATCACTTGGTGGTTCCTTATTTCAAGATGAAGACGTTCAGGTCTATACGTCAAGCGTTAAAGGTAGGAGATTGGGCAATGAAACTAGACGTAAAAGATGCCTAATTTCATGTTCAAATTTACCCAGACCACAAGCAGTTTCTGAGATTTCAGTTTCTTGGGACTCATTACCAATTCAAGGCAATGCCTTTCTGGCTAGCAGTAGCTCCCAGGGTGTTTACAAAAATCATGGCGGTACTGGGCAGTTTCCTAAGATGTAGACAAATACATATTTTCATGTATCTGGACGATTGGATGGTCAGAAACCAAGACAGACACGATCTCAACCAACAAGTTGAAATAATACAGGATCTCCTGCAAGAGATTGGATGGTCAGAAACCAAGACAGACACGGTCTCAACCAACAAGTTGAAATAATACAGGATCTCATGCAAGTGTTGGGATTGTTAATAAACATTTAAAAGTCTTGTCTGCAGCCGGCATAAGAGATAGTTTTCCTGGGCGCTCTCTTCAATTTAAAAGTAGGGAAGATTTATCCGTCAGAAGAAAGATTCCAAACTATTTTACAGCAAATGAATTTAATCTTGGACTCGTTTCAGCGAAGCGCACAGGTTTCTGACACTGTTGGGATTGATGACGACATGCATCGACCAGATTCCTCAAGCTCGTTTGCGTATGAGACCGATACAATTTTATCTTCAGACGTGGTGGTTTCTATGAAGAGACGATATAAGAAAGATAGTTCCCGTCTGAAGAATGTTAAAGAAATACATAGTATGGCTGACAAAGAGGTAAACAAATTTCAAATGAGTTCTGTTTCGCCACGCAGAACCAGTGGTTTTATGGACAGACGCTTCAGAAAAGGGCTGGGTGCTCACTTAGACACCCATCATAGGCGGGAGTTTGGTACTAGGACCAGAGGAAGAAGCACATAAATTGGCTGGAGTTGAAAGCTGTCCATTTAGCACTCGTCCAGCTGCTACCTCAAGTCAGTGGGATGAGAGTCCTTCTCAGGTGCGACAATTCCACTGTAGTGGCTTACATCAACAAGAAGGGGGCACAAGGTCCCTTCCACTTTGCCAACTGACGTGGAAAGTTTTCCACATGGCAAAGAAATACAATATCTGCACACATTCCAGGGAAGAAGAATATTATGGCAGATCGTCTTTCAAAGGGACTGACAAGAGCTCGCCTAACGTAGGAAGGTTTGGACAGAAAGATATTGAGCTTGTTATTTCAAAGGTTCGATCAGAGAACAGAAAATTGAAGGTGTTTTTCTCCCACTTTCCAGTAGAGCAGGCATATGCTTCAGATGTTCTAATAATCGATTGGTCAGAGATGTATGCATATGCGTTCCTTCCCTCGATATTAATTCACCGGGTCTTTCGGAAAGTATCTCAGGAAAGATGTGTCCTACTGTTGATAGGCCCGCATGCTCCTCATCAGTATTGGTATCCCATTCTCCTAGACCTTATAATAGATTTTCCGAGTTTGTTCCCTGTAACGTCACAAATGCTATCACAGAATTTCGGCAGGATGATACATCAAGCACCAGCAAGCTTGAAACTAATAGCATGGAAAATATCCAGCATACTCTCACTAAGGTAGCGTTTTCTGAAAAGGCTCGAGAGTACATCAAAGAAAGTAAAAGGCCATCTACCAGAAGACTGTATGAAGCACGGCAGCAAATATATAGATGCTGGTGTGTTGAATGAAATATCAATCCATATTCAGCCTCTATGAAGGAGGTTGCAAACTTCCTAGTCTATTTGCATGAAATCAGAGGATGCAAAGCGGCTACTATTGCTGGTTACAGAACAGCTTTTGCAGTAATACACAATGGTTGGGAGAAGAGTTCTATAAATACAGAGAAGCTTTTGTCGGACATGGTTAGAGGAATTTTTAATTCTAGTCCTTTCCTTCAGTTAGGCCTCTTCTCCCTAAGTGGGACTTGCCATTTGTCCTAGTAGCTCTTACCAGTCATCCTTTCAAGCCCTCCGACCGACGTGAATTAACATCCCTACACTGAATATTGCGTAAACATGAATCATCGATGTCTGTAGGTAAAAATAATTAATATTTACTTAAGAAAAATACATATATATATATATATATATATATATATATATATATATATATATATATATATATATATATTGATTTTATTCCATTAGTTGCGACAAAACAAGTTCTGTTTCATTGGCGCAAATAGCGGCCAATTCGTCAGGCTAACGATGGAATCCGAATGGCATACGTTTTAACTTCACCTCAACGGGAGATTGAAAATACATTGGAGGGGGGAGGAGGGGGACAGAGTTTGGGGATTTGTCTATAACGGTGACATGGGACATGAGAGGGGAGGGGGGCCCAACAAGTCGTGTTTCAAATTATTGCGTGGGAGGTTTTCACGTGTTTGTGCTGTGATGATCTCAATTTCATCCGGGGTGGGGGGAGGAGGGGCGACGGCCAGAGTGAGTTAAATTTAAAATGAGAATAAAAATTATGATTATAACCGTCATTCTTATTTCATTTTAATTCTAATAGGTAATTATCATGTGGATAAAATTGTTAGATAATTTTAATTTAGGGTATTAATTGCTACTTCTGCATTTTATTTATTTTATTTTAGTGTCTTGTTTATTATTTGTAGTGAATTTTGTTGTGATTATATATATATATATATTGTTTTTTGGGGGCCAATAGAGACAAGATTCCCTAATCCGCTGTAAAGCATTAACCTGGATGCTATGAAAGAGTGACCTCCCGTACATTGTCGTACATTATGCATGGAGATGTCTAATATGAATAACATAATATTTAGACATCATATAGGGTACGAAAATTTAAAGGGTGTCATTTTCTCATAGCATTAAGGTGAATTCTTCACAGTAGATAAATGAACAGTGTCTCTATCGCCACAACAATAAAAAACAAAATTAATATGTACCTATTTATAAGCGATAAAAAATGTCCAATATTTCTGGCGATATTCCGTAGCCTAATCGGTAAGGCTGCCGGATTACAGTGACTGTGATCGCTGTTCCGAATCTCGCTAATAGTACAGCCACGCTGAGAGTCGTAGACGTCGAAACGCGCACCCGTGAATAATATTTTTTTTCTGAAGTGGTCGCTTTTCCCCAAGTGAGTGTTTGCCGTTTATATACTTCGGCTTGTCGAATTTTTATCAGAACGCAATCTGGAATATAACCGTATTTATCTCCTCCGGTACTTTTGTTATGACATACTATTTCACAAGTCATCAATATATACTTAAACCCTCTGATTATTGACAAATATTGAACTAATAAAGAAATACACTTTTCCAATTTTTGCCATGAAACACGCGTAAGGAATAGGAATGAATATTAAATGTGAATAAATTACTTTTGTGTGTGAGATGAAAGATGTAAAAAAAACTCATGGAAGTACAAAAATAAAGAAGTTGTTAAAACTAATGAAAATTATAGTTTTGGATTAATTCCCCATTGTCAATGGAATACAAATATATATATATATATATATATATATATATATATATATATATATATATATATATATATATATATGTATGTATATATATGTATATATATATGTATATATATGTATATATATATATATATATATATATATATATATATATATATATATATATATATATGAGAGAGATAGAAATAGAAAGAGGGAGAGAAGAGAGAGGTAAATAGATAAGGAAATAATACTTACATAGAAATGGAAATATAATCAAATCAATATTATTAGATCTTCAGGTTTAACAATTCTGTGCACCAAGCTTGAATCGCGCGGCTAATAAACACTTATCGAATGACGTAAGTAATTATGTGTTATCTCGTAAATTACGTATTCTCCTGCTTTTTGCGTCCATATTTTTTTTAATTGAATCATTCAAGACTTCGAATTTAATAAGTTTATCGTTAAGATATCCATTATATCCAAGTGACGACGTAATGAAGTAGAGAAACACATTGAAAAATAGGTTGTAAATGTCATTCTAACATTGTTTGATGAAACAATATATATATATATATATATATATATATATATATATATATATATATATATATATATATATATATATATATATATATATATATACAGGGTGGGCCAAAATAAGGGTCCTATCTTTAAATTTGAATAACTTGAATTTGAATAACTTCCACAAAATAAAAGTTAAACTCACCAAACTTTATGTGTGTGTAGACTGACCCTTCCGAGATTTTTTGAAATAAACAAAACAAATTTTAGCCGAAAAACACTTCTTAAAACTTACAAAAACTAAAGTATTGTTTTTTACACTGTTTTGAGTTTTTTAAGCAAAAATAATGTTTTCTAAATGAGGGTACGTTCCTTAGGGCTAATACGGCTCATGCTTGCTTCGGAAGGGGTCCTTTACTTATTCTAAAAAAAAAAAAATTTTTAAATCAATAAATAAAAAAGTTATGAATTTTTAAAAATAGGACCCTTATTTTTGTCTACCCTGTATATATATATATATATATATATATATATATATATATATATATATATATATATATATATATATATATATATATATTGTGTGTGTGTGTGTATTTAGGCGGTATTTTATTTATTTATGTAAACATTGTTAAAACTAACAGAATTCGTCTGTTTAATTATACCTTCTTTTATTTTTGCTAATTTTTCTGTATGAACAAAAAAGCTGGAGGAAGAAGAGACCTTTTTTTATTCTAGTTAATAGCACTAAAATAATACATCTCGAAACCAATTTTTTAAAAATTAAAAATACTAGAAGCTATCTACATAAGAACCCAACACTCTAAAATTAATAACATCACATATGAAACCAGTGGTAAAATTTGAAAATGCTTAACATAATGCGATTTTATTCTGTGATACTACTCCAGCGTCGCTGAATTTAAATCGTCAACGACTTTCCTAGAACAATGCGAAAAACGTTCTCTGCACGTTTCTCCACCGTCTTTTTAAAAAAAATTCTTCTTTCTCCAGCTTTTTTGTTCATTTGTTTTTGACACCTGAGGATGATTCGACGAAAAATCGAAAACGTTCGTAAGACCTATGAAACATTTATCAATATTTTTTTATTTTCGTACAAGAAAGACCATCGGAAAAATGAAAAAATAAACAAATGTATAATTAAACAGACGAATTCAGTTATTTTTAACAATGTTTGCAAAAATATATATATTGTTTTGAGTTTATTTTTGCTAGTTGTTGATTAGCTTATCCTTTATTCCATTTTTATTTTTACATATATATATATATATATATATATATATATATATATATATATATATATATATATATATATATATATATATATATATGGGGTAAGGTACACGATAAGTCATGAAAATTAAATGCCGTGGTAGACAAAATATGTGAAAAAAGACAAAGGAAAACAGGTTAAAATGCAGGAGCAAAACAGAAACAAGAGATTTGACCGGTTTCGTTCGTATTAACGAACGTCTTCAGAAAAAGACTTTCGTTAATACGAACGAAACCGGTCAAATCTCTTGTTGTTTGTTTTTCTTCTGCATTTTAACCTGTTTTCCGTTTGTCTTATTTTCACACACACACACACACACACACACACACACACATATATATATATATATATATATATATATATATATATATATATATATATATATATATATATATATATATATATTAGCTCCCTTAAGTAAAAAGATTGTAATTTCCCTGCGCTGACGAGCCCGTAAGCTCGAAACGACGTCGTACGTAGATAAATTTTATATATATATATATATATATATATATATATATATATATATATATATATATATATAATTATAATAATTAGTATATAAATTAAAAAAATGTTAATAAGATGTTAACTTTAGCTGAATAATTACTTAATTAAATTTTGACATTTTCTGCGTTCCTACTCCCAATAGTCTGCTGCAGTGTTTCAACAATTTGATTCCGGTTTTTCCCGTTTTTTCGACCCTTTCGGTCTTTAATTGTTGTCTTTTGATAATGAAAGTTTTTCTTTCGAAAATTTAAGATTACCTTTTGCCGAACTTTTCATTTACCTGACAGTATTCACTATTCTGGTACTTAATCGGTTTTTACGTGAAATATTAATAAATCGTTTTGAGATTCGTTTTCTCTTCTCGTTTGTTTCTGTTCACCCTCTCCACCTTCCGGCAACTATATCGCATTGCTACAGTCTCGGATTACAAACCTACACTTATATATATATATATATATATATATATATATATATATATATATATATATATATATATATATAATTGTTGTTTATAGTAGGGCATTGTTTTTCTTTTCTTTAGCGATCCTTTGTTATATATTATCATAGAAGACACTCTTACAGTGTGAAGAGTAGCTCCTATACAAGCGAGTTACATGGTGCATGAAAACAAACGCACTGGGTAGAGTTTCAGTAAACAACAAATTCAAGAGACGGAAAACTCTAATATCATTCTCCTCCGCTACCTTGCCGTTATACCCACTCATAGAAAAGACATTCGAGAGTCAACCCCGATAAAAAAAAAATCTGGAGCCAAAGTCTCAAAGATATTCTGAGGCTTAATATAGCAACATTCTGGAACATCTGCGACGCTAATGTATTTCTCGTTCCTCAGTTGACGTCCATTTTCTATTATCAGCACCAGACCCTGACTTCGGATCAATCAACACAACGTGGGGGTAGTCCAATCCGGTCCACGAAGACGCTACAAAACAACGAGTACTCACCAGGGAGGCAGAAACACTTCGTCAACTCTGGCGTCTCGATTAACTCAGCCAAAATCAGCGAGGCAGCATCAACCACCACAAGAGATATGAAACCCCCAGGAGTAAGGTGTACATTTGGTCAGCTGTGACAAGATTTTTACCCTGACGAGTGGTAGCGACAGAGGAATAGTGCAACACTAGAACGATGTGTATCACTATTTACTGCAATACGATGGGCCCAGTCTAGGTATTCCTAACAATCAAATGTAAGTTAATTAAATTAATTTATTTTCTTTTTTTTTCAGAGTTGTTTCCCTTGATCTAATAGAAAAGAAATAAGTGATGCAGATTTTTTGTCGTTGGGTTAGTACAGTTTTCTTTAATTATTCTACAGTTAAATGCATTCATAAACTGACAAGCGAAACTCAGGCTTGAGTGGTTGGCACACCGACTCTCTCCACTTTTATACCGGTCGATTACTTGTTAGGTTCTTTTCTGTCATCGGCATCCACCGCGCACAAGTTAAATAACTTTTTCTTACGGCATCCGATCGCGCGTCTGAGGTCACCAGCTGACATATTCCCTGCTCCCAGCGTTTACGGAC
Organism: Sepiola atlantica; assembly: GCA_963556195.1. Classification (NCBI taxonomy): domain Eukaryota; kingdom Metazoa; phylum Mollusca; class Cephalopoda; order Sepiida; family Sepiolidae; genus Sepiola; species Sepiola atlantica. The sequence goes on along the minus strand of OY744516.1, from coordinate 107,325,987 downwards.
AATACAATGGCTCTTTTGAATTGCTGACATCATAGACCAGGAATGTTTTTCGCTCTGTTCGCTTCTTTTCTAAAATGATTATTTGTTCTTTTTATTTTGTCCTCAACCCCGTCTGCCGTCGATTCGGTTTGACAAACCGTGCCCTGTCTCGTAACATTAGATTATCTTTCCAATAGACCATTTCAACGATGTCGAGATGCGCATCTTGCTACGTGGGTAATCGCTTGCTCTCCATCTTTACTTGCCCTACAACATGGTAAGGAAAACCACACAAGACAAGGGAAAATAATTGTTTTAAATGCAATAGTGATGACGAAAAATGGAAATATAAAAATATTGGGCATTGAAAATAAAATCCTGACATATAGTGTTTAAATAGAATGTAACTTTAAACAAAGATTAAATTCCTTAGCCTTTTAGTTAGGAATAACGTGTAGTATCTGTTCTATGCTACGTTTAGTCTATTCTGTTCTCGGTCACCGGAGGAAGGAAAGGTCCTTCAAGATTGAGGCAATTTTTATTTTTGTTTAAAACCAGAGTGCCCTTTTTAAGGCAGCTGGATTTCCCCACTTTAAAAAATGACCTTGTGTCTAACTTGCCCTCGTGAGGAGGCAAGTAAATAGGAACAAAGATTAAATGTTAGAAGTAAGGAATTTTACTCAAGCTGAAATAAAATTAAAAGTCCAGCATAAAAAAGTAGGTTAGGAAGAAAAAACAAAACAATAATACATATTTCGAATTAGTATAAGAATTGTATTTAAAAATTAACTGCCAGAAACAAAACAGATAGTTATATAAGCAGGTAAGGAAATAGTAAGATAGACAGATTGAGAGCGGCAGTTAGTTATCGCAATTAAAGCGAGCAAACGACACACACACACACACACACACACACAAGCTTTTAGGGCAAGCTGCAACAACAGCCACACCGTACGTACATGTACAGCCACGCATACACAGATTTTTCGCTAAATCGTCATCACAAATGACCATTAGGAATTAACAAATAAAAAAACGTAAAAAATGTTTAAATTGTATGTCTTTTTGTGTGTTCTACTGTAGACTTTCTCACAGAAGCCGCTACAACGACTGCATGAACAACAAAACATTTTTCTTTATGTGCGTGTTTATCTCTCATCCCTTTTAAAAAAGAAACATAACTCTACAAAAACGTTCACATAATATTAACACCAAGACTACACGTTGAGCTTGCGATACTGAATGATTTCAATACATATACTTTTTTAAAAGCATTCCGATGCATGTTAATTCAGCAATGTAATGCATGCAAACGACAGACCTGTGATGGAACAAATATCTGGATCGGTGTTTGACTACGTAGAATTTGGTTTCTCTGCTTGGGTTAGTAATTACCTCTTAAAGACGAGGTTCTATGCTAAGATTGCGAGCCACTTGAAATTCTACAGAAGTGCTGACTTCAACTGATAAACTCCCTGGTGAGGTCCGTGTAACAGGGAGCAGGCAGAGAACTTCAAATGAAAGCGGTTCGAGGAAAGAAGCTATCGGACTAGATAATCTCAGGGAATTAAGGGATCTCTACAGTGTAGGGTGGGATTTTGCTGCTAGTCGGTTGTGTTCTTCATCTTTCAGCTGACAATCTTTCCATACCATTAACAATTATCCTCGAGTTGCTCTTAGCTGTTATTAGTGCTGAATCATTGGTAAAAAAAAAGATTGCGCACGGGCACGGACGCACGCATGGGTGTATGTGTACGACTGAGCAACTCCAGCCTCTGCTTTTTTCTTGTAAAACATTCACAGCAAGAACTCGTTTTACTACCATGACTGAAAAGAACTTTTCTCTTCTTCCTCCGTGTCCCTAGCGTTTGACAGAATTTCGCATGAACAGAGTTTACTTTACAATGTAAAAAATGCAGTAGGCTGCATTTTCTTTAGTGCTGTATATGAATGGCGGACGTTGCAAATGTTAGATGCTCAACCGGAGGAAGGAGGGGGTACAAAATAAAGTGAAAATATTTGGGCCACCCCAGAAGTTTGTTTTCCTTTGAGATGAATTAAGTATCTCATAAAAGGCTGGACCCATGCTGGGATGTTCACTGATAGTCGCCGTGATAATTCTCTGCCTGACGTTTATCTTTGGGGATATCTCAAGTCGAAAGTGCCTGTGTAGTTTATGATCAGTGAGAAAAACCCGGCCAGGAAGGAAGTGATAGGATGGGAGATCTGGCCCATTGACCATGACAGGAAGTGTGTTTTTTTTTGGGGGGGGGGGGAGGCTAGCGATAAGTTGGGGGCAGGATGTCCCATCTGGGTCTCTTAGCTAAAGAGTTGTGCTGGACTTATGTGTTATTCAAACGGGATAGAGAGATCTCATTTGCAACTCTGCTATTCAACCGGGAATACGAGTTTCATTTGAAACCTCTAGCAAATAAATGTGTTACTTGTTTATAGACTAGAGTTGTGATTCTGCTTGGCATGAAAGTCTTTGTTGCAGCACGGAGACTAGATCGCACAACAACCTTTGGACCGGCACGACAGTGAACGCCCGAACAAACACGCATATATACATGTTCATGTTACCTTGTGGGGATGGCTAACTGTGCCAGAAAAATAAAAGAATTAAGAAATTTAAAAAAGTTTTGACTGTAATTCAACCGAACCGAATTTCGTGCAACCCACTTTCTGCCTTTTTTTCTCAAAGTTTTGACTGTCATTCAATTTCCAACAAAATTTCGTGCAACCCACTTTCTCTCTGCCTTTCTCTCTCCAATCCAAAATCGCTTCTCCTCCTTCCCAGCTGTCCTCTTCATTTATATCACCTGATGTCCACATATTCAAATCAGACCACCATAAACACCTGCACCTAGGAAGAGAAGCCCTTTCTAAATCTGCATACGACATGCAAAGCACATTATTCTTTTTCCTGATGGTGATTGTTCCTCTTTATTGTCACAGTTCACAACAAAAATGGCCTATCTGTGGAAAAGATTAACATGAGACCACTTCCCTGCAGACTACAAGATGGTCGTTATCAAATCCAATGTCAAAAAATACTTGTCATAAACCGTCTCATAAGTAATCAAACGTAGGGGTGGAATTTTGTTGCTAGTCGTGTGTGTTCTTCATCTTTCGGCTGACAATAATTCCGCCTCATTACCTCGTACTCTCGAGTGGCTCTTGGCCTTGATAAGTGATGACTCATTAGTAAAACAAAACAAAAAAGAGTGCGCACGGGCGTGCGTAGGTGCGTGTTTATTTGCGCGCTCGCGTGTGTGTATTGCCGCGCGAATGTATGAAAGAGTAAGTGCATGAGTATCTCCAAAAAACGATCCAATTTTCCGAAACGGTGTTTCCCTGAATTACCGATCTCCCTTTTCCTCTCCCGCACCTTAATTTCCGATGGTTACTTGCGCATCTGAATAAACAATATGGCCTCTTCTACGAGTCTGTTTTCCCACCCCTCGAGAAAGATGCGAATGTCTCGAAGCAACGAGATTTTGAAAAACTAAAATTAAAACTGATCTTCTTATTTTTTTTTCTTTCCTCATCCCATTCACTCTCCGATTTCCAGTTCTTTCCTTCCTTCCTTCCTTCCTTTCTTTATTTGCCTCCTCCAAAACCAGAGAAAATATTAAAATTCCTGCCGATATGCGAAACACTTTATGATTGCCCGTTAGGTTTTAACGCTTTTATTATGACGAGTAGGTGCTTGCTTTTCTCCATCTTAGTGCTTCTTCGCATTCAGTAAACAAAACATCGGGTCAATACACTCAACTCAAAGTAGTTTTCAAGCGTAAAGAAAACAAAGACTAGATTGAAAATTACAAACTAGATGAGATACCCGTTTACGTTAGGTTTGTGAAACTTTATAACATTCTTCAAATGTTTTATATATATATATAAATATATATATATATATATATATATATATATATATATATATACATATGTGTGTGTTTGTGTGTGTGTGTGTGTGTGTGTGTGTGTGTGAAAAAGACAAACGGAAAACATGTTAAAATGCAGGAGAAAAACAGAAACAAGAGATTTGACCGGTTTCGTTCGTATTAACGAACGTCTTCAGAAAAAATACGAACGAAACCGGTAAAATCTCTTGTTTTTGTTTTTGGCCTGCATTTTAACCTGTTTTCCGTTTGTTTGTTTTTTCACACATTTTGTCTACCACGGCATTTCATTTTCATGACTTATCGTGCACCTTACCCCATATATATATATATATATATATATATATATATATATATATATATATATATATATATAATTGTTTGGAGGTAGAAAATTAATACATGCTTTTAAAAACAATTAACGGAAATCTCTCTAAGGCTCATTCAATAATCATCTCGTCAGGAGAAAATCGATAGTTCAGATAGATAAATAATAATGGCGAAAGTAAAGAGCACAAAGGGAATTGAACGTACCAAGAAATTAACGATTGGCGATTAAAATGACTTTAATGTAAGGTCGTTAAAACGATTAAAAATCTCCTGATACAAATGGGTGTCACTGAATACAGGCATAAAATATGGCGCAGTGATAAGGTTCAACATTGGGTGAGGAAATATTGGCCTGTGAGAGAAACCTTGAAGATTGGTAATCGTAACATCCTTAATAAATCACTTGGTGAAAGAAATAAAATTATATCAACGTCTCTTCATATCAAATTGGGACTGAGAAAACAACGCGTCAAAGCACACGATAAAGACGGAAATTTTTTCGCCATATATGCAAAACCTTTATGTGAAAAGTTTATTTGATGGACACTGTTTTACTAGAATTGATAGCTTATATATATATATATATATATATATATATATATATATATATATATATATATATATATATATATAGTCTTGGAAGTTTCTCAACCATTAAAACTATATTTAAAAAAAAAACCTTAAGTCCCAAGTCGTTCAGTGGAAAATCACTCATGTCAGTCAATTTAACTTTTTCAGTTATTATATTAGTTTGCCTCTAACATTATTTAAGGGATCATCAGTTGTTTACCATGAAAAACTGTTTCGGGGAGTTATATATATATATATATATATATATATATATATATATATATATATATATATATATATATATATGGTACACGTATTGTATTATTTTCTGTAGATGTAAATCCGTTGAAACTCAAGTGTTTATAAAAAGTGCTCAATAACAAGTAGAGCTGTTCTTAAGTATACATTTTTATTTATACAAGCATTATTGGTTACATATGTGCATACATGTTTCGGTTGTACTCTTCACATAGAGTCAACCCCTTCAGACCAAAGAAGACAGAGAAGTGAGATGGATTTGGAAAACTTTCCCTTTAAATAAATCTTTTGGGGAGATGAACTATTTTTATAAATTAGTATCGGATTACATTTTTTACTTGTTTTTAAAGTTTTAATCTATTTAAAAACATATTCAAGCATAAATATCTGATCTTTATATAAAATACACACGTGTGCACAAATTAATAGATACACAAGTATATATATATATATATATATATATATATATATATATATATATATATATATATATATATTTGAAAAACATTGATAAAAAAATCCAACATTCCTGAATTCAATGACTGATATCGAATTCTAAAGTCTAAAGAGTATATAAGTATAGATATGTACGTACATTTAATAAAAAATATAACGGACGTATATTATTATACTTAATGTAAGTTGATGAACGTTTCTCTAAGGTCTTTTCATATATACTTTAATAACAAAATACATACTAACATGTAACTTACTTCTGGGATTGAGTTATGTTTGAAAAAATGTTTTAATCGTTCTAATTAGCGGTAATTTATGATTAGCTGAACACGCCATCCATTTCTCCCTCGGTTTATCTATTTTTCTTTCTGGTTTCGGTGCTTCCCGAGTTGCTCGTTTGGACAGTGTCTCTTGCCTTTCCATGTTTTGAGTTATGTATTTCTCTAGCTCTTTTTTTAGTCTTCCACACAATCTTCTGTACTTACCAGTCCTCTTCCCCCTTCGTTTCTTTTCATGTAGAGTCTGTTAGTATCGTATGTTGGATGTAGTACGTTGTGCATGGTCAGTTATTTTTTAGTCCTCTGGTCAAGGTGCCTGTGTTCTTCTTTGGTCCAGCCTATGAATGGTCCGGAGTATCTTATTAGTGCTACTGCCAAGGTGTTTATTCCTGTTATATAATTTATTTTCTAGGAGTTTTCTTGTTCTTCGTAAATATTTTTTCCAATCTTCTCTTTTATTTCTGTAGATTTGATGGTGTCTGTTTCCAGAACTTCAAGATATGTGTAGCTGTCCTGTTCGCCTATCGCCCTCATTTCCTTTTGGTTTGGGAGCTCCATACCCTCTGTTGTCTCCAGTTTTCTTCTGTTAATTTCTGGTAGTGCACACTTTTCCGTTCCGATTGCCATTTGGATGTCTTGACTGAAGATTCTAGTTGTATTTATCAGCTGTTCCAGTTCATTTTTGCTTTTTGCAAATAGTTTCAGGTCGTTCATGTACATCAGATGGTTTACCCTTAGTTCTGTGTATGTAAACTTGTATCCGGCATCACATTTTCTGATGCCGGATACAATTATTATTATTATTATTATTATTATTATTATTATTATTATTATTATTATTATTATTATTATTATTATTATCATTATCATTATCATTATTATTATTATCATCATCATCATCATCATCATTATTATTATTCACTTACTAAGAGTTCTCACACAGGTTATCATTAGTCATTGTTGACTGATAATAACCAGTGACAACATATATCCCCAGATCTCTAGTACTCTCCACCTCTTTTGATAGCCATTGAAAATTATTTTGTGTTATCGCAACCGCCACTTACCATTTATTTCTCTCTGGGAACGACCTTTGGTCTTCTCTAGGATTTGGGTAGCAATAGACCTCCCCAAGGTGCCAGGACTCTAAATACGATTAAAGTGGAGGTCTGGTTAGTGATCTCTCTCATCAGTCTTTCCATCCTCCTTTATTATTATTTTTATTTTTATTATTATTATTATTAGTAGTAGTAGTAGTAGTAGTAGGAGGAGGAGGAGGAGGAGTTTATTATAATTATTATTATTATTATTATTATATAGAAGTATTGTTATTCTTTATTCACTTAGTTTTTGCCAACTTATTTACATAGGTTTCTGTGCTGTGTACAGATGCACGTATGTGTATTAAATGACGACGCTCACACAAGAGAATTACTTTTTCTCTAAATGAACACAGCGACATTAATAAATATTAGAGAGTCGTTGAATCAGCATAAAGTGAAAGGGCCGAGAGAAATACATAGATAACCGAGGGAGAGGTGGATGGCGTGTTCAGCTAATCATAAATTACCGCTAATTAGAACGATTAAAACGTTTTTTTCAAACATAACTCAATCCCAGAAGTAAGTTACATGTTAGTATGTATTTTTGTTATTAAAGTAAGTATGAAAAGGCCTTAGAGAAACGTTCATCAACTGACATTTAGTATAATAATAATATACGTCCGTTATATTTTTTATTAAATGTACGTACATATCTATACTTATATACTCGACTTTATAAAGTTAAAACTATTCTTACCCTCTCCTGAAACTCCTTATCCAGATTTCTTAAATAATTTAAACAGGACAAGGAGGGACATAAAACCATTTGTGTAAGGGGGTTCTGTGAATTAGGGGCCAGCTTTATTTACGATTTTGCATGGAGGGGAAAACAAGGAGCAGAGAGTGAATTCTAAAGGGAAGCGGTTCGAGGAAAAGCTATCAGAGTAGAAAGTTTTCTAGCCTCTGGAGCCCTATACAGTGAAGGGATGGGACTTTGCTGCTTGTCGAGTTGATCGGGAGTATTTACGTTGAGGGGTACTCATTCTGCTGAAATACTTGTCAAACGAACACAGGGATGCAACATTGCGGCAATGAGACAGCTGCATAGACAGTGCGGGACCTATTAGGTTAGAAACTCTTTTTTTGCACCCTATCATAGAAAGAGAGACGAGTGATTGGTGCACCAGCCCAGATATGTCAACAATACTCCATGCATGGACGAATGGTGGCGTTTTAGATATATAAGATACTAGCAGGTGTGAGAAGTTTTCTAATCCGGTAGAGAGAGCCCACCTTTTTTGCAGCAGATTTGGCAATGTCTTCTATGTATTTATTCCAATTTATGTTACCTGTGAATGTAAGGCCGAGGAGACATATCTTGTTTCTTAACGAGTTTATCCCTAAATTAATGTATTGAGCCAAGCTAAGTACTGCCAAGAGTTTTAAACCAGAAACCATCCATCAGTGTTACGGCCCGGAAAACGGATGAGAAGCAAAAATGAAAAAAATATAAGGAGGAGGGGATTTCTTTATTTCTTTGACCCATAAATAAAATAAGATATGGCCAGTTATCTCTGCAGTTTATTTTCTTATATATTTCTGAAGTACTTTTTCTTGGTGTGTACGGCGACTCAGAATTCGATCTGCGCATGCGATTAACGTCGATTCCTGGCGATTATATTGCCACGTTTGCTTCTAAACGGTTCAGCGCAATGCGTGCATTCGGTCGCGGTGCACTTTTAGTACTAAAGTGAGACATTTATCGTCATGAAATAGATTCGGAAAGAAATTCTCCACTCTATAATAAAAGGTAATCACAAATAATAATAATAATTTAAACATAAAAAATTAATTGCTGACATAATTCGATGATTTTATATAGAATATTCTATATAGAATATTTTTTATGGAATATTTTTTATACCTAGAAAAATAGCGAATGCGTACATTGGCGAGGGATATATAAATTATCATATTTTCTGATGACCTAAAAAAAAACACCCACCTTGGACTTTTTATTAAAAAGTAGAGAATTTCTTTCTGATCTGTTCCGATGGATACTACACCACAGAGACCGGTATTGTCTTGGCTTTCGGATCTTGATTTACACCGGTCTATTGGTCTGTCCTGTGCAGTTCTAGGAGGTCCACCCTCCCAGGCTTTGCCTTCTCACCCTTTGAGAAGGGGTTAGTTTATTGCTAATCGCCTGAGGCGCTCCTACCGGGGAAGCCGACGGGGCTGCCCAGGCAATTTTTAATGGCCAGAGCGCTCAAATTCTCGGGCGCTGGTTTTTCAATTCCCACTTTCCCGACCTTGTGTCACATCTTACCTTGTGGGAGGAAGATAAATAAATTCTTTCTGAATTAATTTCAGGGTAAGTAAAAATTGATTGTCTGCCTTGATATTTGCTTTCCCACTTCCCCTCGCCATATGAAACGGTTTCGTTCGGAGGCTAGAAAAGGGGGGCTATTTTATTCGGTAACTATATACACACACACACACACACGCGCACGCACACACACACACACACACACACACACACACACACACACATATATATATATATATATATATATATATATATATATATATATATATTCAAATTTGAAAAAAGTGGTGCGGTTTTGAATGATAAAATCATTTATTTCTTTTTTTACTTCTTCATTTTGTTGGTATTAACCCCAATGGGTCAGATCCACGTCAAGTTGTTAGAGACGATAGTTTAAAGTGGAATATAGTCCGGTCAATGTGGCACGCTGGCTTGGCGTCTTTTGAATAAGGAAATTCATAAGATCTTTGAAGCATCACGTGTCTGAATATTTATATTGAAATTTGAAATAAACAAAATAGTGCGATTTTAAATGATAAAATATTTTTTTGTGCTAAGACTTTCGATGAATACATCTTTTTCAGAAGCGTGACTTATTCTTTTTTTATATTCTTCATTTTGTTGGTATTAACCCCGAGCGGTTAGATCTACCGTAGAGTCCGATATATATATATATATATATATATATATATATATATATATATATATATATATATATATATATATATATATATATATATATATATATATATATATATATAAGCTCTAATTACGTTGAGCCCTTTCGAGAGTAAATAAACTGATGATTCATAAAAATAAGCCATGTTGCATGATTCTATCCCATGGGAGATAGAATCTTATTTAGAATCATCTATTTGTGTTTACATTAATATAAGGCGCATTTCTCTTGTGTTAAAAGGGTGATCAGATAGGTGGCCTAATGGTTACGAAGCCAGCGTTCATAATACGTGGATTCGGGGTTCGAATCTTTTGACAGCCGATGCGGTTACGTAGTTACATACTGACAAATAAAAAATTAAAAAACGCAAAACATATATATGTCTATTGTCTCTCTCTCTCTCTCTCTCTCTATATATATATATATATAGAGAGAGAGAGAGAGACTATAATAATAGCCGTCCCAGGGCACAAAATAGTTTTGCACAACTTTTTGTTCACTTATGAATATAAAATAAAGATATAATGATACTAAACCTTATGCCTTGAATCCTTATTCGAATTTTGATCAAAATCCATTACAGGACTTTTATTCTAAAAAAGTCTAAAATGTAAGTCTTATGCGTGACGGGTCTTAAGAAGAAATTGAAATTAAGGGAATCTTTCTTAATTGGTGTCCAAATTTAATGCAAATCTGATATAATTTAATTTTCAAATGGGAGGTTTTATCCATATTATGCAACCTAACATCCTTGTAAAATACGCCAAAAAAACTTTGACTTTGAAATTTTGGGAATATTTATTAATTGATGTTTAATACCTATTGATAAAAAGTTTTAAAAATCGTTGGTATCAAACTGTTTACAAATGACTTCTATGCCCTTTATAACCCTTTTCTCTTAAACTAAACTAAATATTGCCCACATTTCTTTCTATTACGCCTAGCAGCTGCGTTCCAAAATTGTATTAATCGGTTAATTAGTTTGAGAGTAGATTCTGTACATACAAATATATAAACATATATATTTATACATATCTAACTTTATAAAGATAAAGATTTTTTTCATATTACTTCAGTAAGTTCTCAGAAATCAAGGGGCCCCCGTTCCTGGGGCTAACAATTGATTTCTATATGAGATACATAGATATCCGCGTGGTCAATTACATTTCTCTGTTACATCTCAAACGTTGGGTTAGTAAAGAAGTAAAAAAGTAAAGAACATTAATTTTCTTCTCCCCAATTGACCAGTTAAATATGTTATACTATATCTTTATTGTGGTCTCTTGGTCTTAACGGATTCCAGGACAAGAATTAATCCCAGTGAAGTAGTCCCTCCGTTCAGTCTAGAGAGACTATGGATACCCCTATAAGGGGCTGGCTGCGCGTGTAATTATGAAGCAAGGGTTGCGTAATCCAACAACACCTCTCCTGAGTCGGCACTGCTTGATTCCAATGGCAAGCAGTTCAAGACGACTGGAAACAATGCCGAGATAAACAGAGAGCACATACAGCACCTGGTAGTCCCAAATGGTCACCCATTTAATACTGGCCAGGTTCTAACGTCGCTTAACTTCGGTGATCTAACGGGAACCGGTGTGTCAACGTGATTTGTACCGTATATAGTGAAGTAGACAGCTTAGTACTGTTACTAGAGGCAACATCACTTCGAGGGGTGCACCATTCCTTATGTGAGTCAGTGTGTAGGTGGGATCTTATTTGGTATTCGCATACGATGTTATTTTGAATATTTGGTCAGAGTTTACTTCTCGGAGGAAGTATTCTCATGCTATGTTGTCCTGACAAACCCTTTTACAGAGAGGACAGTGTCAAGTAGGTATTCAAATTCTCTCCTGTTGGCATTCAAATTCTCTCCAGTAAGCATTCAAATTCTCGCCCTCTCTATGTGTGTGTATGCTTCCAGACACCTTTTACCTTCTTTACATAGAACTAAATTAAACTAAATATATCTTACATTAACCACTCTTACGCCTAGCAGCTGTGTTCCAAAATTCATTATTATCAGTTTATTAGTTTAGGAGTAAATCCTGTACATACCAATATATAAACATATATACTAACATTTATATAGATAGAGATAAATATACAAATAAATGCTAGAAATATTATCGACAATACTTTGTCTATTTTAAAATCCCTCTCATGGGGTGGACTTCTCGGATGTTCTTTGAGGCCTTTTACTATAATTCTATGGACACTATGTAAGTGATCTATTGTACAACCACATGCCGGTCCCCGACGATAACCGCCGACCCCAACGTTTGTGCCGTGGTTTTCTTCCTTGTTTTTCTTCTTGATCTCGTTCTGGCCGTGTCGTCTTCTCCCGTATTGGCGATCACCGAGGACGTGTGCACTGACTTACAAGTATACCAAAACAAAACAACGCAAACTCACAAGAGAAAACAAACTCAGATACATTGTGTATGAGTCAGTTGTGCTTTAAGTGTGTATCTGACACCGTTGCGGAAAAGGACCCCCAAACGCTAGCGTTCACATCTTAGACAAGTTCCAGTGTATCACCTAAGACCCAACTGAGATAATTTGTCTGTCGAGGCCATCATTGTCGGTCGATTGATCAGTTCATCGTATTGTTTGCTCGGTCCGATCTGCTGGTCTACTCCGTCTCCATCCCTCTACCTCACCTTACTCGGGTCTACCCCAATCTGCTGGAAGTTGAACTCTGACTCCTGAATATATTGACCTACGACCGCAAATTATATGTCCGGTCTTTTGTCTTAGTAACCTTATCAGCGGAAACTGACTACTTCCGTTCTCGCCCTCTAAGCCACTCTCAGCTATTGCCTACCAACTGTGAGGCTCCATCCTGTCTCGAGAGTTCAAAAGATTTCGGCGCCCTCCCCTATCGTCTTTTTACTTATCTCACTTCACATAACTTTAGCTTTTCCGGTGAATCAGTTCCTCACATTCTCCGAGGTCATGGTTCGGGAGGGGGGGAAGTCCATAGTATCACACTACCACACTATTAGTTTACAATGCTACTAAAGAGAGAAAGGGGGAACGGTCCACATTCTACACATCATCACATCCTTCTTCGAGCCCAAACATAACTCCTCTCAATTAAACGATTTTAATAATTCCATAATCTCATGACCTCCAGTTTTGCTAGTGATTCATTACACGCCCTTGGCCTACTTTTGTCAATTCTGTTTAGAATTGCATTGTGTTAAAATTAGGTTAGGGTTAGCGATAGCGTTACGTTTCAGATCTCGACGTTGAGAGAGATAAAATGCCTTATTTACCGCCGTACAAATAATGCGTAGTGTTAGGTTTGCGTTAGGTTAGGGTTAGAGTTCGGGTCTCTACGTTGAGATTGATGATACCCTCATTTCCTGCCTACAATATGCATAATAAACGCTACTGTGTAAGGCATCGCGAAGAGCGATATGTGTTCTTTTGGCGGGGCTTTTCACAAATATTTAAATGATAGCAGACAACGTACACAATTAATTCTTAAAGACCAATTTTTCTTAAATATCTAATCTGATAGTTCGCAACAATTCCTCCTTAATTACTTATACCATTATTTTTTAATTCATCTAATTCATTTTACATCATCATCATCATCATAATCACCATCATCGGTTTAACATCTGTTTTACATGGTGGAATGCGTTGGATGAATTTGATAAAATGTAATTCCAAACAGACCTATCTCTAGCCAGGTCTTTATCTCTCTTTTTCTCAAGTTCATTTGTATTATTTAATCTCATGTTTCTCTGTAAACTAAACCTGCTACCTTTAACTGCCCTACATCTACTAACTTAATGACTCTCATCCACTATTTCAGCGTTCCCATACCATCAAAGTCTCATGTTCTGCACACATCTCCCTATACTGTCCAGATTTCATCTTCCTTTGAAGTTATCAGAACTAAGCCTTCTTTAAGACTCACATTACACATTCATCGTACCATTTTCATATCACACTAGCACCTTGCAACGGAGAGCGGCCGACTGACGTAAATGCTGACACTTGTCGGCGCCGTTCAAAGAGGCAGCGTCTGGTATGCTGTGTGTGTGGGGCGAACCCGAAAACGCTCGCTGACGACAAAAAAAGAAAGAGGAGTGGAAGGAGAAAGGCGTCAGAAAGTCAAATAAGGTTTTTATTTGAAGATCCGGGCAGCGGCGTCGAGAGAGAGATTTATGCAAATTAAGTTGGTTTAAATGCGTCGCATTTTTTTTAATAAGAGAAGGAAAATGAACATTCGGTGAGAGACGTGGAGATCGTTCTGAACGTGGGATCGTAAAGCGAACGAAAGGAGAGAATAGTGCTGAATTTTTTATGTTGGACTGAACGACGTTTTTTTTTACACTGGAGAGAGATATTAACATTTATTTGGACTTGATCTTGGCGACACCTCTGTTTAACTGTTTCGATACTATTTCTTTATTTTATCTACACACCTGCTCCACCCTGTGCTCTAATGGTATCACAAGGTAACAAATAATCTTGATATCCAAATATACTTTCTCTACATCTGAGTTCTCATCCATCTCCATTGTCTTACACTCATTGCAAACAAACTGGTTTTATTTTTCTTAATCTGATCTGATCACTGGGTTAGAAAATAATATATTACTCTATTACCAAAAAAAATAAACCTTCCAGCTTGTGGAGAAATATTGGTGGAATAGATCGGAATTTAATTAATTAGTTGAGAAGTTTTCAACTAAAGAAACTCTTATTCTTCTCTCTATTTAAATGTTAAATCTTAAAGTAATTATTTTGATAACTTTTATGCACTTTTATTGTTTCTTGTGGTTTTGTTTCTGATTGATGTAGAAGTGGGTGACAGAACCAGGATATACTTATTCTGTTAATAACTATATTCTATGGTTTCGTTTTGATGTGTTCATACACACCATATTTGTCTTAGACTTTGACAAACAAAACAAAGAAACGAAAAGAACAAATAGCGATAGGGGAAAGGGTAAGAAGACAGAAAGAAATAAAAGGTGAAAATAAAAAAGACAACAGGGAGAGATGAGGGGCAGAAAAGATGAAAAATAAGAAAACAATAAAGGAAGAAAGAAAAACAGAAGTCAATAAACGAGAGGAAAAAAGAATGGAAAAACAAATGTGAACAAAGAGAGAGAGGGGGGAAAAGGAAGAAATGAAGAAACAAAGAAACAAAAAACAGAAGCTAACAAAGAGAGATAGAGGAAGAAAAGGTTAAAAGAAAGAAAAGGGAAGAAAGAAAAAAGGAAAGAAAGAAAAAAGGAAAGAAAGAACAAAAAAGCGTGAAAATAAAAAGAAGACAGCAAGGAGAGATGGCCATAGAAAAAGACCAAAAGTAAGAAAACAATAGAGAAAGAAAGAGAGAAAGAAAGAAAAAAGACAGAAAGAAAAAAACAGAAGACAACAAAAAGAGAGAGGGGGAAAAAGAAGAAAAAACAGAAGTGAACAAAGAAAAAAATGGACAACACAAAGAAAGAAAGGAAAAAAAGAAAAAAGAAAGAAAGAGATAGAAAGAAAGAAAGAAAGAAAGAGAGAGGAATAAAATAAAAAACAAAAACATAAATCAAAAAAGCGAGTAAAGAGCAAAGAGAAAGGTGGGAATAAATGAACAGAGAAAAAACAGAAGTCAACAGAGAGTGGCAAAAAGAAGGGGAAAATAATGTCCAACAAGGGGAGAGAGGGCGTAAAGGAAAAAACGAAAGAAGTCAACACAAAAAAGAGATTGGACATCAAAAGAAGAAAGAAAATGAGAGTAGGAAACATAAAGAAAGAAAAAAGAAAAAAGAAAGAAATATAAGTTAACAAAGAGAGAGGAGGGACGAAATAAAAAATCACAGCAAAGAAAGATGAAGAAAGAAAGAAAAAAGAAAGAAACAGAAGATAAATAAAATAAAGTAGTACAAAAAGGAAGAAAAAATCGGAGAAAGAGAGAGAGATAGAATGAAGGAAACAGAAGACAGCAAAGAAAGAAAGAAATAATGAAAGAAACAAAGAAAAGAAGAAAGAAAGAAAATTAGAATAATAACGAAAGAAAAAGAGATGTAAATGAGAAGAAGGATGAGGAGAGAACAGAAATAACGTAGACAATGAAAAATTAAAGAAAAGAAAGAAAAGGGAAAAGGCGAGGAAAAGAGATAGAAAGGAGGAAATGTTACGTTATAGATAGATAGAAACGGAAGAAGAATACCCAATAAAATCACGCGTGACTGTCACGTCACATTTTCGAGACTTGAGACAGTTCGAGACTTTAAATAGTTGACTTCTCCCGGACTAGACGTGTCAAGTGTTCGCTTCTAACATGTCATCCCACAATTTAACGGGTGGGAGTGAAGGTATATAAATAGATGGTCGAGAGCGTCTACCGCAATCCACACCAAGGTTCCTGATCTCAGATGAAATAAGTAATCGGAAACGCTGAATCTTTTCCTATCGTTATGTTGGCCCAAAGAGAACCAAGTCATACCACGTGACAATATAAAAATGGTCGCTGACCAATGTAGCAGCTAGACGACGACCAAAACCTCTCAGACATTAGCAGGTAGATAATTTTAAAATTAGACTGTATTTCGCCACATCTGGGCTGGTGCGCCAACAACGGGTCTCTCCTCTTGGACAGAGTGCATAAGAGAAGCTCTAACCTAATAGATTCCGCGCTTTCTAATAAGTTCCAGTCATTGTCCAATCGCCACAATGTTGCATCCCTGTGCTTGTTTCTTTTTTTACGAACTTATTGCACTTATACTTACAACCTAAATAATCCCAACCTAAATACCCCCAACCTAAATAACCCCAACCTAAATAACCCCAACCTAAATACCCCCAACCTAAATACCCCCAACCTAAATAACCCCAACCTAAATACCCCAACCTAAATACCCCCAACCTAAATACCCCCAACCTAAATAACCCCGACCAACTCGACTAGGAGCTAAATCCCACCTCTTCACGTAGAGGGGCCAATATGTCGAAAAACTTTATATTCAAATAGATTCTTTCCTCAGCCCGCTTGCCTTTGGAATTCCCTCCCTGCTCCCTGTTTCCCCGACTGTACCAACAAACAGAAATGTAAATGTAATGTGAACAAATATATTGCTGCACAACTCCCCGCTTAAGGTGCGCACTATAAATCTGACTTCTAATAGTAACATCTTAAGTTTCAGTTGCTTGGAATGAATTAAAGTTGTTGTTTTTTAATTATGGAGAACAAACAACAATATATCCTTTTCTTACGTTACTTCTCTTTCATCATCATCATCATCATCATCATCATCATCATCATCATCATCATCATCATCATTAGATTTTTTATCACTCCTGTTAGAGGAACCTCTCCCTGGTTTCTTTCCACCTTGTTTTATCCTTGGCTAGGCGTGGCCAAGTAGGTCTTGGTTGACTATCGAGATCGTCTCTCCACCGGGTTTTTGGCCTTCCCTTAGGTATTGTTCATTGTCTCGGGCTCCATTCTGTCGCTCTCAATGTCCACCTATTGTCTATATATTTCTAAAGGTGACTTGTTCATCTAATCTTTGCCGTTCGCATGGTGGTGGTGATGTCTGGTCCAGGTGTTTCTTTTTCTATCACGTAAATTGATACCGTGCACAATGCGTTCCATTTTACATTGTGCCACTCTTAGCTTTTGTATCGCTGCACTATTAATTGCGCATGTTTCCCTACCATATCTCATCCAGGAATCAACATATATTCATTGAACACATTTTGCTTAATGTTCATCGTAGACTTTCTACTCTTCATGATGTTGTCTAATTTGGAAAAGGCCGTCCATCCAAGCGCAGTTCGCCGTTTCATTTCAGGCATGATGTCAGCGTCACTTCTCACCTAGATAGATGTAGTTGTCAACTTCCTCGACATCTTCACCGTTCACTGTGACTGAGGCG
This sequence comes from Sepiola atlantica, assembly GCA_963556195.1. Classification (NCBI taxonomy): domain Eukaryota; kingdom Metazoa; phylum Mollusca; class Cephalopoda; order Sepiida; family Sepiolidae; genus Sepiola; species Sepiola atlantica. The sequence continues at coordinate 107,308,268 of OY744516.1, read as the reverse complement.
TTTGTGGCATATTCGGTGAACATGACCACGGTCTTCCTCTTTATATGGATTAAATCACACGCATCAACATTAAATAACGCATACGTTAACCGGTTGACTTTGACAGGATTATTTTTTATGGAATTATATAAAAGAAAGACGGACAGAAATAATTCAAAAAGTGGAACAAAGAAGAGAAGTGCCAATAAAGGAAATAGCCATGGAATTAAAAAAAAAGAAACAAATAAACAAACAAACAAAAGGGAGAGAGGAGAAGAGAAGGAAGAGCGGATTAGAGAAAGGAAAAATAAAAAATAGACAAAATTTAAAAAAATGAAAATTGTAATAATAAGCCAAGAAAGAAAGAAAGAAAGAAAGAAAGAAAGAATGAAAAAGGAGTGAAGAAGAAGGAAGAGACGAGAAGAGAATGGAAAGCGGATGAGAGGAAGAATAAAATGAAAAACAGACAAAATAAAGAAATAAAAAATGTAATAAGCCCAGAAAAAGAAAAAAAGAAAGAAAGAATAAATAAAGAAGGAATTAATTAATTAAAGCATAATGTAAAGAATAAAGGATGAGAAATAAAGACAGAGTGAATACAAAAAAATGACGATGGAAGTAACACTTTACAAATAAAACAGAGAATAATGAAGGAAAGAAAAGGGATAAGAAATACAGGAATTAATAAAAGCTGAATGATAGAATGAAGGTAGAAAGAAATATATTTTTAAAAAGAAAGCCTGACAGAAAAAATTCAAAAAGAGGAACAAAGAAGAGACGAACAAATCAAGAAAAATAAATAAGTTAGTAAATAAATAAATAAATATGCGAGATGAGAAAAGAGACAAGAATGGAGAACGGAAGGAAAAATGAAAAACAGTCAAAATTTAAAAAATGTAACAATAAGCTCAGACAGAAAGAAGAAAAGAAAGAAAGAATAAATAATTAAGGGATTAATGAATGAAAGCATGAGGGGGAAGAAGAAGAATGAGAAATAAAGAAAGAATTTTTAAAAACATATTTCACCCCAAACAAGGCAGGCCGCCACTGTAGACGTAAGGGGTTACTGAGAATTAGGGTGTAGGTTTTGGGTGTCACCCCAAGTTGAAGCGAGCTGTCTGTTTACATTAGTTTTAAACATCTGCATGTCAGTACAGTCGGGGAAAAAGGGAGCAAGGAGGGAGCTCCAGAGGCCGGTAGCACGAGGAAAGAAGCTATTGGTGTAGAAAGCTCTCCGGCATCTGGAGACCTACACAGTGAATGGATGGGATTTAGTTGAGTGTCGAGTTGGTCTAGTATATTTACGTCGAGGGGGCAACAGAGTTGCCAGTTCATTGGAGCACAACCCATCGAAGTATTTGAAAAACGATCACCCATAAAAAACCTTGACACCTTCAAAGCTTGTGGGCCTGATCTTATACCTGTAATAGTAATAAAAAAAATGGTCTTCTGAACTGACCCCTGTCCTCTCCAAACTCTACAATAAATGCTTAGCTGAATCTTGCTTCCCCAATAGCTGGAAAATTGCCTCTTTCTGGAATAGAACCGATCCTCAGAACTACCGCCCAATCAGTCTACTCCTGATCTTTACTGAAAATCTTTAAATCCTTAATCAATCTAGCGATAGTCCGGCATTTAGTTAATGCTAAACTTCTTTCTAACCGCCAGTATCTGTAATTTGATTGGCTACTCTTCTCTGCAACCTCTATCTGACAGACATGATGTTGCTAGTTTCAGTTATTCCTATAAATACTATTTTGGCATGTGTTCTTCAGAACTGTGTAATCTGTTTCCTACTTTTTTGTTCCATCTCGTGTTACTCGCTGTTCTAGTGGTTTCCATAAATTCGCTGTTTTAATACCTCATTGTAATACAGCTTCCTATTCCAAGAACTGAAGGCTTGTTGAACTCTTTTTCTGTTGACTGTTTTCTTCCTACCTATAACCTTGGTCTTTTTAAGAATGAAAGAATGAGGGAGAAAACAAGGATAAGAAATTTAAAAAAGAAAGAATTGACAGAATGACGAAGGAATTTGCAATTAAAGACAGAGAATAATGAAGGGAGAGAGGAAATAGGAAATGAAGGAAGGATGCAAAGACAGAAAAAAGCGAAAGAAAGAAAGAACGAAAAAAAGATAGAAAGACGTAAAAACGAAGAAAGAATGAATTAAGTGGAAATGCATGAAGAGGAAAAGAAGTAAAGAAAGAAAATCATGAAAGAAAAAATAAAAGAAAAAGAAACAATGGAAAAAGAAGGAAAGGAAAAAAAAGAAAAGGATATAAACGAAAGGAAAAAGAGAACAAACGGAAAGAAAGACAGAAAGAAAAAAGAATAAACAAGGTATTACAGGATGAATGAATGAAGACGAAGAGAAATAAAGAGCAATGAATGAAAGAAAAAAGGAAACAAAGAAAAAGAAGCAATGCAAAAACTAAGGAAAGGGGATAGAAAGAAACAGAAAGAAAATACAAAGTGAACTAAGGGAGTTACGAAAGAAATAAAGAAATACAGAAATAAAGAAAGAAAGAGGGGAAAAAGAAAATATTTCAATTATTTCCCTTCCAAATTTGAATTCATTTCGTTATTTGAATTCTTTAAAAAGCAGCAAAATATTAACCGAAAACAAAATTTCAACAGAAGTGAAGGACAAATAATCGTCCACTTCAAGAGTTTGTTTCTCCTATTTGTCGTTTGTTTTATGGTCGATCTGAGAATGTGTTTCAAAACAACAGTTGCAACAAGCAAGGGTCCTTCAGGATGAAGAGGTTGCCAGAAAAGGACACAGCTTCATCCAATACCAGCAGGGACCGAAAGGGATTATTAGAATTACTTCTAACATATCTCATTAAATGATAAAACAGTTCTCTCTACATTCTCAGACGCGTCCACGCGTCTTTATGAGAGTATCTGGCCGTCGGTCGAGTCGGTCAAGCGAAGCGTCGGTTTTAGCAGATGCGTCAACACATATCTATCAGATTGGCTGCTTGTCTGTCTGTCACACATAAGTTTGAAATATCATTTTCAAAATTGAATGCGTTTTGTGTTTAAATGCGTCCGAACATCTCTATAAGAGGCTTTGCCTACCCGTTTGTCTGTCACACATAAGTGCGAAATATAATTTTCAGGACTGAATGCGTTTTGTGTTTAGATGCGTCTGCACAGCTCTATAAGAAGCTTTGTCTGCCCGTCTGTCTGTCACACATAAGTTTGAAATATCATTTTCAAGACTGAACGTGTTTAAATGCGTTCGCACATCTCTATAAAAGGTTTTGTTTGCCCGTCTGTCTGTCACACATAAATTTGAAATATCATTTTAAAAGCTTGAATGCGTTTTGTGTTTAGATTCGTTTGTACATAAGTTCGAAATATAATTTTCAAGACTGAACGTGTTTAGATGCGTCCGCACATCTCTATAAAATGATTTGTCTGCCGTCCATTTATTTATTGAGTCAATCTTATTAAATTGGTGATTTATTGGTTAAATTGTTATTTATTGATTAAATTTCATTAACATTATACGTAAAAAAATAAGTATGTTCTCGTGAGGATCTCTTTAAAATGTGAAATAGATCAGGCTTCAACTTTATTGCAATCAAAACACAGTGCTGTTAGCACTCTTAATGGCCTACACAGAGTTTTAAAAACACTCCGATATATAGTGGAGATTACTCTCTTCTGTTCTTTACAGCTGCTTTTTTTTACAAAAGAAACTTGCTATAAAGCTATGAGCTTGAGTTTTCTTATAATACGTGTGAATTTTCAATGAATATTTCTTATGCTGTGATTGGTTGAAAGAAACTGACGATTTAAGCTTTTGCCCAATTGAAAGTTGACAAGTAAACAAACAAAAAATCGTTGCTGTTGCTGCTTCCAACATTTTTTAGTTTTTTAAGTTTTTGATAGAAATAACCCGATAATTCTAACATAGCTCCCGATCTTAACTTACTGGAAGTTATGTCGATGTGTTAAAGAAAAGACGAAGAGAAACAAAGAACTATAGAATTAAATAATCTGTCTTTTTGCCGAGATGTCCATGGAAGCAAAATTAAATAAATACAAATACAGCTTGAGAAAACAAAAAATAAATAAACAAACATAAAAAACAGCAGTTAAAAATTGCGTGTCACGTGATTGCATCGTCCGTAAATTATTTCCCATTTCCCCTTTTTAAAAATGGCCGAACGCGATTTCATTAACGATTGACGTCACCGTGATCTCGAAACGATAGTTGAGGAGAATAATACAAAAATGTTTTTATTTAAAAAAAAAAAACTATATGACGTTATCTTTGTAAAAAATCGATTCGTGAAACCAAATAATTAACACTTTTAAATTTTATTCCGCGTGTCCGCATGGGTGCTTTCATAAAACCTCTTCGACACTAATATTTCCAATACACTCCAGGCCTAAAACCGACACAGCAAAAACATAGCGTTAACTTGGTTTTTAATTTTGTTTTTTTTTTCTTATTTTTCTCTCGATATAGTTTTTTTTCGTTTGATTCTAATTCTAATGAAAAAAAAATGAATATTTAAATTATGTTTTTATTTTGATTTATTTATTTATTTTATTTATTTGTATTTTGAACAACCCAAGGGATATCTTTTCGACAGGACACTCAAGAACAAATCAATACCTTAATATCTGCCATGTTTTTTTTTGCAATGTGCTAATTAAAAATATTTTCAATAAATAAAAAAGAAAAATGGAATTCATCTTTTAAAGACTTTTAAGGCGGTGAATTGAATCTACTTTTATATTTTGGTTTAAGAAAAAATAATATTATCAAAATTATACAGTTATTACCATATGCAGCAGTTCAAAAAGTTCAACCTTTACTCGCCACGATAGGGGCAGTGGCAACGTGCTTGTGTCAAAACTACCCTGTGAACAGGGTTCTGGTAAAAGTCCAGCAGGAGTCAACATCAGGATCCGTCGCCCTTTGCTCGTCTCTGCCTCTGCGCGTGCCAAGTAAGGGCGTGTCGGGCGTGGAACCGAAAATCAATGGAATGAGGATAAAATGGTTGATGCTGCACATGTGTAACCACTATTTCTTTGTGTGTCCTGTGTCAAACATTCCCCGACTTCGTATGCAACCACTGGGTCTTACTGTTATGAGTGTCAGAGAAAAAACCCTGGAAATGTGCAGGTCTATTGGGTAGCTAAATTCAACGGAGACGACTTTATTCAAACCAGACAATCCTTAGGCACGATCTTCGTGGGCTCTTAGCAGAAGTACAATGCGCTCAGCCACAACAACAACAACAACAACAAGCCTTCTTCACTGTGGTAGAGGCGGCGCAACGTGGTATGGTAAGAGCTAGTCCGTCTGGAACTGCGTGTTCCGGTGAGGCTACCCATGGCGGAGACGCGGTATTAGGATCACAACCCGAATAACAATGCCCTGGTGAAAATCCGTCGCTCTCTGGTTGTGTCTCCCTCTACATACGGCAAACAGTGGATTGATGATGCTTCTGCGCCATTCCTTTGTATGTTCTGGGCCAAACTTTCCCTGACTTCGATTCGTGATGTATGATTTTTGCGAGTTTTATACAAAAGTTCGACTCGTTTAAGAAACCAACAAAAGCAGCAACATCGCCCCTTTAAGTGGTAGAAGCAGTGCGACAAAATACAGACCCATTTTTATGAAAAAAGAAAACATGGACTGTTGGCTATTTATTTAAGAATCATAATTCGTATTCTGTTTAATCTTGTAATTATAGATTTGGTCCCGACATAAATTAAATCGTTTCGGACTGCAATATTATCTGTTGAGACGTGTGTGGGGAATTTGTTCACTTTTTCCGTTTCTGATTTTACTTTCTTGCAGTCTTTTTTCCTTTACAGGTGGTAGTTTTATTTTGTCCTCGTGAATAATGTTTTATGTGTTCGATTTCTGCTGCTTCTCCCTCGGTGAGTTCTGTGGTTTCGTAGTCATTGGTTTCTATATTTTCAATGTTTGGATTCTACCTGTAGATTTTCATTGAAGTTATTTTCCTGTTCTGTTGTTTTGTTTACCTTTCCACGTATTTCTATTAGTTCTAGCTTCGAGAACTACACTTAAGTATATATCTTTCTAGGTCGGCAATCCTCTGTTTCGATGGGTGAAAATCAGCAGATATGTCCCATAGTTCTTCATACGATTCAAATAGCCATTGTGTGTGGGTTTTCTTTTGTAATAGTATTTCATTATTAATAGTAGTAGGGGGATGAGAGGGGGTGGAGGAGGCGGATGTGTTGATATTAGTGTATATGTCAGCTAGTAGACATATTAGTTAAACTATATTTTGCATGTGTGAGCCATCAACGGGATGTATTGTAGTCAAAGGGAACGAAGATCAAGCAGGTGATCTTTCGGGAAAAGGGGCCTAATAATTAGTGGAAGAAGAATGAAACGAACCTTAAGCTGGGGAATTATCCTCGGTCTAGAAGGGCATGAAAACCAAACGCATCATGTCTTCCTAAATTTAAATAAAACATGTGGGTCATTCCAAGAGAATTCAACAAAAGGTGTGGCATGAAAGTTTTCAAATTTTCTCAAAATGTTCACTATTTGTTTATATCTATGGAATAAGTAAAATGTACACGTAAATTCGTATGATTCGGTATGGTACGACAATTTGGCTCTGAAGAGACTATTAGGTCCGAACGTCAGCAATGAACTAAGTCATGCGCTTCTAAATAAGTCTCTCTCGCTCTGCGCTTCCTTTCCTCTCTTTGCCTTTTTCCCCAACAAGACGACCATGGACCATTAAAACGTGTTGAGTATGTTAATCCTATGATAATTAGTGTGAGAAGAACACTTATTCATTGCAACTGGGGGATCATCTTCGGTTTGAGAAGCCGACAGAAGAAAAACAGACTGAGGTTTCCTGAGTGACTTGTATTAAGAAACAATTGTTGATATGCAACAGAGGGGAAGACGACGACCGTTGGTTCTCCAGCGTTTCATAATTAGTATTATAATTTGATTACACTGTCTAGCCCATGGGTTTTTTTATATTAAACTTAGTGCTATTCTAACAAATAGTTCTTAACCCATGTACGTTTATTATTTTATCCCCTAAACGTGGTCACAGCTGTAAAGACAGGTGGCGTTCCCTGAAATTTAAGCTGCAGCAAGTCTCCTCAGCTTTTCAGTGTTTTCCGTCCATTCCATTATTATTGTAACTTACTCGGTGTTCTCGCACCAGCCGTTTGTCTGTGATTACCAAGTGATAACGGTCGGTGTTTTTTCACTTGGGTTCGTCTGATAATGTCTCATCCATATTTTTTAGTTTTATTTCAACTTACCTGTAGTTGGCCGATATCACCTGAGTATGGGGATTGGTTTCCGAACTCTAGGATTTTCCTTAATATTACAACTGTTTTCGTGAGTGCCGTTATTTGTATGGTGTCAATCCTCACTTTGCCTTCAATTTCTCCAAATCGTTCTTCCACGTTTATCGTATATACGGCATAATCACGTTGACATATCGGTTCTTGTTAGATCAGCGAAGTTAAGCGACGGTGAGCCTGGTGAGTACCAGATGGGTGACTATTTGAGAATACCAGGCGCTGTATGTAGGAGGACAACAACACTCTCATGAAAAATATACTACAAAGACTAACGTTGTTAATAATGTCGTTCGTGTGGGATACACATGCGATTGGGGACCGCTTGTGAATTTGATATTCCCTAGAAACTTCCTCGTTCGGAGGAAGCCCGCTAAATCCGCCCATGGTGTTCGCCGCACCGAAACAGAAGCGATTAGTGTGAGAATGCCAAGTTAGTTGCAATTGTGATGGAAAGACTAAAGTTCGGGGAGACCTGCTTTCACTCGGACTCCAGGGAAACCCACATGACTTTAGAAGTGAGCGATCCTTAGTAACAACTCATGTGAGAGCTTCTAGTGTCTATCTATCTGTTTGGCTGTTTTTCTGTCTGTCTGTCTCTCTCTCTCTATCTCACACACTCTCTCTCTCTCTCTCTCTCTCTCTATCTATCTATCTCACATACTCTCTCTCTCTCTCTTTCTCTCTCTCTATCTCTCTCTCTCTCTCTCTCTCTCTCTCTCTCTCTCTCTCTCTCTCTCTCTAACGTATACACAAGTAACCTGGCTCTCCGATGTTTTATGTGACTGTCTCTCTGCTTTAAATAAACCTTATTAATAACTGAACATCGGCGTCCGATTTGTTTTGTATACACAGACGATCAACAGCCTAGGTTCACAACGACAACGACACGGATGTATAACGGCGTATACACCCATCGGTTAGTAGAATGTGTAACCTGGGTAATAATCAATTTAGTTTCTCTTTTTCCGTCGAAGTTCTTCCCCTTTGATTAGACAGAAAAGAAATAAGCAAGCCAGTTTCTTTTTCTTTGGTTATTACATATTTGTTATTCAACATTGTTCAAATACATTTACAAACAGATTAACTAGTCTCGTACTTGAGTGGTTGACACACCGACCCTCTCCACTTCTATATCAGTCGGCTTTCTATTAGGTCCCATCTGTTATCAGCGTCCACCACGTACAAGTTAAATAACGATCCGGGTTAAAAACTCGCATCCTGCCTCGTTATGAAGGAAACAGGGATAAAACATTTCTTCCTAATATGTGAAGCGTCATTTATTATTACAATAAAATAATTACATTAAAGTAATTAAAAAATAACTAAACCACAAAAAATTCTGATAAGTGTTGGGCATTCATGGTATAGACTGAAGTTTATTTGTACCAAATATGGCTAGATGACAGAACGGATCGCAAATGTTATTAATGATTCCATGGATGGCAGTTTTTAAAGGTTTGGTTCACTCTTTACCAAAGATTGTTCTATTCCCACATTCGTACTCTGCCAAGTAGGAAATGCTATTTACCCGACATCCGGGCTAGGGTTGAATTTTGGGGAGGGGTACCTCGGATATATAGGCAGTGGCTTTAAACCGTCCAAGGACAACTGTATGAAGTAGTTGTCTGTCGAGGTCAGACGGGCTAGGTTTGACAGAAATTATTCCATGGGTGCCATTCTGTGAGGGAGGTCACCCTGTACCATTCCCACATACATACTCTGTCAAATGGAAGACTCTGTCTACCTTACTTTCAGGCTAGGATTAAAGTGTAGTATTTGTTCTGTTCTCGGTGGGAGAAAGAAAAATCTTTGCGAGCTGTGGCAATTTTTACAAATTTTTGTTAACCCGCCAGTGTACCCCTTTTGGATGATCTTGATATCCCTCATGTTAAAAATCGATGCTATGTCTAACCTTGACCTCGTCTAGAGGCAAGTAATTAGAGACCTTGAAAACATTTGTGGAGAAAAATGCTATTGAAATATTACATGAAGCTAAAACTTGATATCAAAGTTAGATGGAAGAATTACACACGTTTCGACAAGTCAACTCGATAACTGCTGAAGCGTAGTTCGAACTAAGCAACAAATGAGTTATGTTGCAGTAATTACTGACATGAATAATCAAAATTTAAATTAATTAAAACCTTCAATATATTCCAATTCAATTATGCCAATGTGATTGCAAGATTCGAATGAAAATTGATAAAATGACTCGTTTATTTTACACTCAATTTACGTAAATGTGATCACGTAATTACCGTTTTAAATAATAAGAACTTTAATTTGAATATTCAGAAATTGCTCCACAATGGCACTATGATTATTTCGCCGATTGAGTGATGTGCTATTGCATATTTAAGCTGCCTTGATTTTTACTAATTTAATATTTCAGGTACTGATCTATTATTTTTTTTTTTATTGCGCATGTTGTAATACAATATGCTATATCTCCTTTTTTCTATATGATCACGGATTGGCAAGGGTCTACTTTCCTACATCTATATAATCAAAGTGAACGTACGTGCGTCCGGCTCACATCAATAATCACGTATGCACATGTATTTTTACGGGCAAAGTGGCGGAGGCTTAATCTTTATAATATATGATGATAATAATAATAATAAAAATGAACGGAAAGAATAAATCACGTATGTTTTTTAAAACTTAGTTCACCCCAAACAAGGCAAGTTTACACTGCAGATATAAGGTCCAAGGATCGATCTTTGGGGTACACCTGCATTTATGTCATATTGTTTGGATAAACGGCCATCCAGGACAACCTGGATCTTACTTTTGGATAGGAAGGATCTAATTTTATTAAATATTCGTCCAGTAATACCATATGAATTAATTTTTATGTATGCAAATTCCAGTTCATGAGAAAAAGAGGAGAGGCTTAAACTTCATAATAACTGATTAGAATAAAACAGAAAGGGAAGAATTTCTTTCGCTTTTAATATAGACACAAAATATGCATTTATTATTAGTAGTAGGAGGAGAATGTTCAATCTTTTATGTAATCACAAGTTGTTCGAGTGGGGATGAAATCAAATTTTAGTTTTAATTCAGCTTATTAGCTATACTATCTGATTTATCCATTAACTATTTTTTTTTATACCTATTAAATATTAATGTAAAAAAAATTAAACGAAAAACAACAACAGTAAGTTAGATTAATATAACATGTATAATTGCTTTTATCTTCATCCGAGCAACGCCGTAGTATATAATAAAGTACACTGTTGTATTCTTGGTAAACTAAAATTTGATTTCATCCCCACTCGAACAACTTGTGATTACATAAAAGATTGAACAGATAAAAATAGTAAGTTAAATTAAAATACAGAGTAGAGTTGATGCTATCTGCTCAAGACAACGCCGGGTGAATACCGTTAAATCACTGTCACAGGAAGAAAAAAATGAGTAGCTTACCTTGATATCGTACTGTGATTGTGGAATCATAATGTGTTTATAGACAATTACGTTAGCGGCGAAAAGATTTTTATTGCGTATAGAAAATTACGTTCAAGATTTTGAAAAATAGATATTCAAGGTAGCTGCCATTCTTCACTTGAAGTGAGGATTCGATGTCGTTTCTTTAACGAGTGAAAAATCGAAAATTAAACAAAAATACAACTAATAACTGTCACTACTCGGTCAAATATTTAATTCTCGACAGATCTGCATTTTGTAACTTACTGAAACTGTTTGTATGTTCTTCTTTATTTCAAAATACTTTGCACTATATCGGACCATACGATCTCACGTTGTTTTTCAAAGCCTTGTATACAGCGATAAAAAAATCAGGGGGAAAAACACTTAAAAACAGTTCCAAAACTTAAAAGCTACGCATATCAATAAAAGATTAAATTTTATTTATATATATATATATATATATATATATATATATATATATATATATATATATATATATATATATATATACAGGGTGTTTCAAAAGTCTTGGGAACATAACGATTTTTAATAACTCAAAAACTATTAGGAGTTGAAAAATGAAATTGGTACCGTTGGAAAGGTTAAAGTTTCAAGTTTTGTGGGGAATCTTCAAAGTTGCTCAATATGAGCACCATTCGTCACACGGCAGACATCTAGTCGATAGTCCATTTCCTGCCAAACGCGTTCCAGCATCTTGACGTCAATGGTTCCCACAACTGCCGTTACTCGAGCCTTTAGTTCGTCAATATCTCTTGGAAGGGGCGGCACATAGACTTGTTGCTTGACAAAGCCCCAAAGGAAAAAGTCACACGGGGTAAGATCTGGAGACCTAGGAGGCCAGGGCATGAGAACGTCATCACCTCGCCCAGATCTCCCAATCCATCTACCAGGCAGCCTTGTGTTAAGAAACTGCCTTACTCTAAGACTCCAGTGTGGTGGTGCACCATCTTGTTGAAAAATGAAGTCATCAGATTCTGCTTGTTCCAACTGAGCCATTAACCAGTCTTCCAGCATGTTGAGATAGGATTCACCAGTGATAGTTGCCTCTTCAAAGAAGAACGGTCAATAGACACCTTTCTTGGAAATTGCACAAAACACGTTCACTTTTGGTGAATCTCGCTCGTGCTCAAGAAGTTCATGAGGATTCTCAGTACCCCATATGCGAGTGTTATGCTTGTTAACTTTGCCATTCAGATGGAAGGTCGCCTCATCGCTAAAAACAAGCCGGTCATCAAAGCCGTTATCTTCCAACTTCTCTTGCATTGCAATGCAAAAGTCACGGCGAAGTGGCTTATCAGTGTCCTTCAACTTTTGGACCAACTTGAGCTTGTAAGGTACCATTTGCAGTCGTTTCCTTAAGACACGCCAGACAGTTGCTGGAGCAAGCTGAAGTTCCCTGCTGGCTCTTCTCACTGATTTACGGGGGCTCCGCTGAAAGGCTGTTCGAACTTGCTCAACTGCATCTTCTGAAGTTGAAGGGCGACCTGTTCGCTTACTTGGGCACAAACACCCATCTTTCACAAATTTAGCATGCCATCTGACAATGGATTTCCTTTCAGGGGCTTCTTTTTTAAATTTCCTGCGAAATGCACGCTGAACACATGTCCACGATTCAGTCTTTGCAAATTGGAGGACGCAAAATGCCTTGTCTTGTTTAGAGAACGCCATTACTGCACCTGGAAAGATAACACGAAAATCATTAGTATGACCAAAAACTTGATTAAGCAAGCTTTAAAATGGCACCAGTTTCATTTTTCTACCTGGAATAGTTCATGAGATATACGCATTTGTAATGTTCCCAAGACTTTTGAAACACCCTGTATATATATATATTATTTCATGTATCCACATAAAATTTTATAAGAAGATATAATTTTTTATGTATCAATTTTCAGTATTTACTTCAACAGTGCTCGATACGTAAGTAGAGCTAGGTAATAAGCTATAAAAATATATTTATGGCAATTAAGCTACACAGAGGCTCCCGCGTTTCATTCCCGGCATTTTAGCCTGAAGATTTCCTCCGGGGATGAAATGCGGGAGCCTCTGTGTAGCTTAATTGCCATAAATATCTAACATTTGTTCTGTCAAATGGAACAAACATTTTTTCTATCAAATGGAACAGACACTTTTAAATGAAAGAAAAATTAAATGTTTTCTCAAATGAAACACTTTTATCAAATGGAATTTACATCTGAAGAGAGCATAATGGATAAACGATAAATGCTCGAAACGCGTTATGAAATTATATTTTTAAAAAAACTTAAAATGTTAAGATGATAAGATAATAAAGAAAAAAGTTGTTTTACTAGTGTTGGTAACCACAATTCTTTAAATATACTTTTTTCTCTCGTTGGAACTGCACTGATGCTACACAACACCCTTCTCTCTCTCTCTCTCTCTCTATATATATATATATATATATATATATATATATATATATATATATAATTCTTAGTTTTTAGGGACATAAAGAAATCTAACAGAGCGCTCGATTATTTTATAATAAGTACATAATAATTATTTATTAATAATGTTACAGAAGATCAGATCAAATCAACATGATACCATAGGTTTCGTACCGGGAGCGGACCCAGATTGAAAAATAGTGTTCTTTTTCGTTTATTTATATTTATAAACAAATAGCTACCCGGTCCTCTTCGCCCATATTTGACCCGTAAGGAAGCGGTAAATTATTCTGAAATAAATAAATTATATTTTCTTATATTTATTGATTTCGTTCGGTAGTTAATTAGTGGGGGTCTTTATTCAAAAAGACCTCAAAAAGGGTTGGACAAAAATTATAAACAGGGACAGGAAAAAAGAGGGACATATATATATATATATATATATATATATATATATATATATATATATATATATTACAAAAGATCAGAACAACATCGGTACTGTCAGTTTCAAATTCAAACAAAGGTGAGCTATAGTTGGTCTCCTATGCCGAACACTTCTCAGCCTATAGATTCCCTTTGCTTAGATTTGAAACCGACCGTATCGATATTGTTCTGATCTTCTGTAATATATATAAATAAATATTAAGCTCTTACTTTTCAACTGTTCTTAATAATCGAGCACTCATAAACTGAAGTCTTTAAACAATGCCCCCACAGAAGAAAGTTTTTACTAGCCAAATAGACTAACAACTAAAATACATAACTCACTGATAGTCCCTTCCACGCACAAGTATAAAGAACTCCACGTCATATGTAAAATATAAGTCGTATTACCCCCACCACGCCATATATTTATATATACATATAAACTATTTATTTAAAAACTATATGTTACATACGTCAGAGACGGACCAGGGTTTCATTGTGAGGGGCTAACCTTTTATTTTTGTTAAAAAGGTCGTTAGAACCCAATTCAAAAAATAGCGACTCACGAAATAAAAACAAATCGAAGAATGAAGTTCAAAGATCACCGTAGCGTCTTCCGGAGAGTTCACCCAAACGTCCCTTTTGGAAAAAGTACCGAGTACATAGAGGTAAGCTGTATGTTTATATGGGTCTTAATCGTAACTAAGTAGAGAGTAGAAGAGTAGAGAGTGGACCTTGGGTTTACTTTCGGCAGCCTCGTAACTCTCGCTTTCCTTATTTTTTCCCTTTAGTCCTCACATTTCATGAGCGATGTTTCTGACAAAGGGGAAAGAATCGCTGTTTTTGGGGTCAGATTTCATCCATCTAACACTTATCATTGGCTAGTTTTTTACTCCTCGCATCAAGTAGCGTCTGGAGCGATTTCTATTTAAAAAGTATTATTTAGAATAAATTAATTGTTGATAATGGATGTTGTATGTTTCTCTGTTTCAATGATGCATTCATATTTAGGAGTGATAGTGTTTGTTGTAGTTTATTTATCAGCGATGGGTTAGGTTTTGGGTGAGGTTGTTATAATTTTAGTTTATTAGCTATGTGGGGGCTTAGTGTTAATGAAGGGATTATCTTTATCAATAAAAAAAAGTTTCCTAAAGGATATCAAAATAGGTGGATGGGTCAATATAATCTTGATATCATCATGTGTAGTGTCTGTATTGGTTCGTGTGGTAAACTTGTGTTTAATTAACTCTGTTAGCTTATATCTATTAACGTTTAAGAACCTATCGGAGGGTCTGTGTGAATCAGTATGGTTTAGATCTTGGTCATACATAGTTTTTTTTTCATTAAAAGTTATTCGATGAATATATTTCTAGGTATTTAACTAGTGAAACTTAATATATTTAAATGTTTAAAATCTTTTTTGAATATGATGAGGTATCTAATAATTTATGTTATTTGTGATAGGTAGGGATTACGGGGATGCGAGTGTAGGTTGTATTTAAGTTGGTAGAGTAGAAGTGGATGTATAATATAATATATCCGAGGTAGGGGGTTAAATTGTATAAAAGAATTAATTTGTTAATAATTGGCGTGGTGGGGGTAATACGACTTATATTTTACATATGACGTGGAGTTCTTTATACTTGTGCGTGGAAGGGACTATCAGTGAGTTATGTATTTTAGTTGTTAGTCCATTTGGCTAGTAAAAATTTTCTTCTGTGGTATCATTGTTTAACTTCAGTTTAGCTTTTCATACAGCCTATGGAAGGGTTATTGATTGTCTGTTGGATCCTGAATTTTTCAGTGGCCAATTGCTGGGGGTAGGACTATAAGGCTTTTGTTTATCGATGATCCTCCATTAAATTTAATATGAGGTTGTAATGAACAATTACGAATAACTTTCCCTGTTTGGAATTATCTCCCCTTTGGAGAACTCTCCTGCTTTTACTAAACAATATAAATAGCAGCACTAATATTGTACCGACATTGTATGCCGAATAAAGCTTTCTCAAGTTACGTCTGTTCTCGTTTGTCATTACAATTTATTCGGCATACAATTAACATGGAACAATTAATTCGCCAACAACGGTTTGACGTGGAACCTGACTCTTCTAGCTCTGAAAAATGCTGGACTAATCGGACTACTAACCACTGGTCCGATGGATACTACACACTATAGACCGGTATCGTCTTGGCCTTCGGGTCATGATGACGCCGGTCTGTGGGTTGGTCCTGTGCAGTTCTAGGAGGTCCACCCTCCCAGGCTTTGCCTCCCCTCTTTGGGGAGGAGTAAGTTTATTGCTTACTGCCTGACGGAATGCCGACGGGGCTGCACAGGCAATTTTTAATGGCCAGAGTGCACATCTTCTCGGTCGCTGGCTTTTCAAGCCCCATTTTCCCGACCCGACCTTGGGTCACATCTTACCTTGTGGGAGTAAGATAAACTGGCCTTGTGCCTAACCTCGTGGGGAGGTAAATAAAACCAACTATGTATCTCACACGATACACGAAATTATTATGGACTGCAACACTTATGAAGAGGCTATCGAAATATTACAAACTACTTACCGAATACCCAAAAATGAAATATGTTCGCGATATTTACTTGCTACACTGCGACAACAAAATGACGAATCTTTCGAGCAGTTTTTAAATGAATTACGAAATCTGAGCAAGAACTTAACTTCCGGTCAATGTCTGCCGAAGAAATTCGAGACGAACACATTATGGATGCTTTTATTAACGGACTCCAAAATGTGAAGGTAAGACCAAGACTGCTCGAAAACAAATGTCTAGACCTCAGAACCGCCTACGAACAGGCTTATACGTTCGAAATTGCCCCAAGCCAGTCGGTGTCTACCTGCAGTCGGATACGGTCGGTGCTGCTTTGAACAACACACACTCTTGTTGTTCGCCCCCCCCCTCTAGTGTGCATTTTTCTCCAGATCACTCTTCTGTGACTTCTTTCTATAACTAGGAAATTCCGGGCACTACAAATCTTTCAGAGTTGCCTATTACCGCTGCTTCCACAGGTCGTAAATGCCACTTTTGTGGGTTAAGACCACACCCTCGTTTTTCTCGTTCGGCCAGAGATGCTAGGTGTCACAAGTTTGATAAGTTGGGACATTTTTCTAAGGTGTGTAGGTCTACTAAAAATAATGTTTCTAAAAATTCTATCGCCTTTCTCATGGTAGCTACTATAATAGCTGCGTCTCCAGACTCCCTTTTGAAAAGTATAATGCGGATTAAAATTACTGGCGTTTCTACTGATGCATTAATTGACACCGGCAGCTCTAGTAATTATATTAATTTTAATATTGTAACAGCTAATAACTGGAAAATATTTTCTTGTTCTACTCGTGTGTCTATGGCGAATGCTTCTTTATCATCACAAGTAATTGGATAGTGTCTGGTCAATTTACTTTAAAAAAATATTTCATACAAAAACATGACACTTTTGATAATGAAAAACCTTTGCAGTGACGTGATACTGGGGCACGATTTTCTTCAGCATCATTCTCGTATTGAGATTCCTTTTGGAGGACCCAAGTTGTAATAACATCTTCCGAACCCCCCCCCCCCCAAAAAAAAAGACTAGTAATCGATTACTCTCAAACCATAAATAGGTTTACCCTACTGAATGCTTACCCACTACCACGGATAGATGAAATTATAAGCGAAATTGCCAAATATAAATTGTATATCACACTAAACCTCAGAAGCGCCTATCACCAAGTGGCTATCAAACCAGTCGATCGACCCTACACAGCTTATGAGGCAAATGACCGCCTCTACCAGTTCAAAGGGATACTATTCGAAATAACGAATGGTGTTGCGAGTTTTCAGCGAATTATGGATAAAATAATTACTGATGAAAAGTTTGAGAGCACATTTGCCTACATTGATAATGTAACAATATGTGGACACAAATATGCAGACCATAATCGCAATCTGAAACAATTCATGGCGACGAATGAAAAATACAACTTCACACTAAATAACGATAAATCCGTTTGTAGCATAGACACTATTAATTTACTCGGGTACACCGTGAGCAAAGGATCTATGTCACCAGAACGATTGAAGCCGCTGCTAAAAGTGCCAATCCCTAATAATATGCATGCCCTTGGTATGTTTGCACATTACTCCTTTTTAAGCAAAATTCACCCATTGGTACAAACGGACAGTTTCCCTCTCTCGCACACAGCAGTGAAGGCTTTTAAAAAATATTAAAAAGGATATAGCTACCGCAGCAATTACGGCTATAGACCCCGCTATTCCTCTAGTGGTGGAGACAGATGCATCTGGGTATGCAATTTATGCCTCTTTAAGGCAACCTGGACGCCCTGTCGCTTTTTTAAGAACCTTGTCGCGTTCAGAACAGCGACAGTCAGCAATGAAAAAAAAGGCTTATGCTATAGTGGAGGCACTCAGAAAGTGGAGACACTATTTGATAGGACGACATTTTAGACTAATTACTGATCAAAAATCAGTCGCATTTATGTCCAACACCAGGACAACACGCCAAATAAAAAATGATAAAATAGCGAGGTGGAAAATAGAACTCTCCTGTTTTTCTTTTGATGCAATCTACCGACCTGGTAAACAGAATTCTGCAGTTGACGCACTATCGATGGTATGTAGCTCGATACCTAACACGGATAAGCTTCGTACTTTACACAATGAACTGTGCCACCCAGGAATAACAAGATTGGCACACGTTGTACGACCCAGAAATCTACCATATTCATCGGATGGCGTAAAGAAAATGATAAAATCATGTACAATATGTGCAGAACATAAACCACAATTCTTCAGACCTAAAACCGGGACATTGATAAAAGCAACTTAACCATTCGAGAGAATAAAAAAAATCGATCTTAAGGATCCACTACTATCTAATAATGGGAATCGTTACATTCTAACCGTCATCGACGAATATTCACGATTCCCATTCGCATTTTCTTCCGGACATATCAACAAAATCGGTGATACGTTGTGTGTGCTCTTTATTTGCTATGTTTCGTGTTCCAGCCTACATCCATTCAGATCGTTGAGCCTCTTTTATGTCTGAACAACTGAAGCCGGACGACGTCGTACCACCTTCAGGGAAACGCCGAATATGAGCGCTATAACGGTATAATATGCAAAAGCATACAACTAGCGGCCGTGAACCGCAAATGGCCAATTACCCACTGGGAAGATCTCCTCCCTGAATCTCTGTACATAATTAGGACGCTCTTATGTATAGCCACAAAGGCCACGCCTCACGAGAGGTTTCTTCCATTTCAACGAAGATGCTCGGCGGAAACTTCGCTTTCTTCATGGCTCTCGAAACCTGGAACGATTCTTCTGAGACGTTTTATAGTAAGAATAACCAATTAACAAACCAAATGGAATTAGTTGAGGCGAATCCGCATCATGCATTGATACGACATTCTGATGGAAAAGAATCCACTGTTTCCCTTAGAGACCTTGCACCTGCAGGGGATATAGAGCTCATCCCCGAATCGATTCACAATTCTGTCTTCAGAATCATACTCACCTGCACGCAGGAGACGGATTTATACTCACTCAGGACGGAGAGAGAAAATCGACCCCTGCGTATCGTCAGACTCGGAAACCCAGAGTCCTGATTCTACTCCCGATACCAGACTACGGAGGCGTTCTAACAGAACCAGCAAAATATCAACCAAACCATTTCATTATCACATCACTACCGTATAAATCTCTATGCATGAGGGGATGAAGTGTGTGAGTTGCGCTGAAGAAAAATTCCTACCAGTAAAATACATAGCCCTGTTGTGCTCGCATACCCTTAATGACAATAAAAGTGTAAAAATTTGGGAATTTCCTTGCTTTTGTACATTTAGTGTATATGAATTTTCATCTTAAACCTATTAAGGGCATATGATTTCAGTATACTGGCATTTTTCATGGAATGTCACTAATTTTGTAAAGGCTATGCCTCAATACAATGCCATCAACTAGACACTAGAACCTCTATCTTTGCCAAAAATCAGCTGAATCCATCAAATGGTCGATCAGATATAGAATAAAGGGTATGAATACTGGTCATTTTTAAGGTTTTTGGAATTTTCTGGAAAACTAAGGTATATGATAAACTAAAATTAAAATGCCATCAACTAAACCCTAGAACCTCTATCTCTGCCAATGACCAGCTGTATCCATCAAATAGTTTATGAGATACAGGGTGGCACATACGTACGTACGTACGTACGTACGTACGTACACACAGATAACATGATTTCATGATTGAACTTTCTGAATCTCTGGGTTGCCATGACTAATGATGCTGAAATTTTACACACTTATAGAACCTATCAAATAAGAATTTTGTGCAATGTTTTAACTAATTTGGTTTATTGTTTTTTGAGTTATGATTGATCAAAGAAATTAGATATCCAGCATAGGCCATTCGTGTAGTCTATTAAGGGATAGAGCGCTCTCACGCCTCCCTTGATATATATTTGCTTAATAATGCTTTCTCAAGTTACGTCTGTTCTCGTTTGTCATTACAGGGCTATTTGACTTCTTAAGTCCACATATGGTGGTAGCGTGGGAGGTGTTATGTTTTTCTGGGATATTTAAAATTCTTAGTGTGGGCATATATATATATATATATATATATATATATATATATATATATATATATATATATATATATATATATATATATATATTATATTTGCATTCCATTGACCATCGGTAATTAATCAAAAAACATAATTTCCATTAGCTGTTACAATTTCTTTATTTCTTTAATTCGATAACAGTTTATTTTTTTGCATCATCTTACACACATAAGTAATTGATTCAAGTTTATATTCGTCGCTTACGCGCGTTTCATGGCAAAAATCGGATAAGTGTACTT